>CM062809.1:318293930-318836430 GCA_031772625.1 Pinus tabuliformis
TATAGAATAATGCTTATAAGAATTTGTCAGCCACATAATCTATATGACATGTAAATCTCAACATTTAATTTATGTATATTAAAATGCATACTCTAAAATAATATATGAATGTTAAATCCCTATCATCTACTTAATAATTATTAATAATTAAATTAAAATTTAAAAAATATAAATCCAAAACAAGCGAGATTTAATTTTTAAATTTATCCTTACCATACAATCTTATAATTTCCATTAAAAAACACTAACTATTTTTATAATATATATATATATATCAAATTTCATCATTTAACTTAATCTATAATATAATCCATTACACTTCATTTTCATTTACAATAGTGTAATATTTAAAAATAAATAAAAATATCTTCAATGTAATTTGATTATGTGTGATTTTGTTATTATTTACTTTTTAATGACAATGTTTAATTTTATGCAATGATATACTTATAATTATGCAAGTTTCTATTTCTTACAATAAAATTAGTTTGTTTGTATCAATACTGTATAGCATTTAGGTCCATAATAATCACTATTTGTTTAGCATTTAAGTCAATAAGAATCACTATTTATTTATTATATAGGTATTTCTTATGGCTAATTAAACAGTTAAATTATTCATAAATTTTTATGATTAATTAAACAATTAAATTATTAATAAATTCTTATGGTTAATTAAATAACTAAATTATTATTTATTAACACTAAAGATAGCTTTTACTAAAGAACTATACATTTCCCATTCACCAATTATATAAATATTTAACATTTTTAATTTAATAATTAATAATCAAATAGGTGAATTATTAAGTTAGAATTTTTTTAAAAATAACATAACTGTTGGATATATCTTTAGCATGTCATCTTGCACTTTTCTTCTTATTCTATTTTTTTTAAGTTTATGTTTATTTTAATTATAAATTATATTTATAATAATTTTTTTTTTTTTTTTAATTTTAAATTTATTTTAATTATAAATTTATATTTATAATAAATTTACAATAAGATTATTTTTTAATTTTTCTTTAAATTCATTGAATTGATGGCCAATTGCAAATGTCACCCATGTAAAAAAGATACAAAACAATATGAGTGCAAGTGTTATCACTAACCCCAGCTTCTGAAATTTTGATATTTAAAATAGAATTACAAGTAAGACCATTCAACAAAATTGAAAGAAAAGAAAACATAATAGTTAGAAAGAGCTTTTCCTCTCGGCTACAATGCAACCAATGATAAGAAACCAATCACACCGTTGCAGCGAGATCTCTTGATATCCCACGACTCCTTGCTGGTTAAATAAACTCTCACAAGAAGAGTTTGAGCGGAGAAAGGCTTCCATGACCATAAATGGCGCACAATTTTTTTCCTGCGAGCCTGGTCTCCACTGCACAATAAGGATGTGATCGCTGTGGTCCCACTAGACGATGCTACGGAAAGATCCCATCATTCCAAAGGGTTCGCGGGGGGCCATAAAGGGTCAAAAGGTTTGGTGAACACACCAGCCCCCCGAAATCATCGATTGGCGCCTGTGTCATTCTAAAGGGTTCGCGGGGGGCCATAAAGGGTCAAAAGGTTTGGTGAACACACCAGCCCCCCGAAATCATCGATTGGCGCCTGTGTCATTCTGTCTAAATAAAGCTGGAAAACTTTAGGAAACAACGGTCATTTTAATCTAGTCGTTTTGGGTGGCATCACATTCGGTCAGAGAGTACGGAAGCCCCTGGTTTCCACGGATCCGAAGGCGCGTGCATATTTATAATTAGTTATAGGTCTTGCCTCGCATGTTAAGATCTCGCATATTCATAGTATTGGCATCTCATTAATGCATATTTAACGATGCAGATGAGCGAGGCCAATCCGAGAACAAAAGTTGCGACACCCTGTGCAGCTTGCAGGACGCTGAGAAGGCGGTGTGGAGACAAATGTGTGCTGGCTCCTTACTTCCCACCAAACGACCCTCAGAAGTTTGCAACTGTGCACAGAATATTTGGAGCGAGCAACATCATCAGGAATCTTCAGGTTTTGTGATTTTGTGCAACCTTAATCATGACAATGATGTTCAGCCGATAATCTAATTGATGATAATGATGTTGAGCTGGTAATCTGATTGATGATAATGAAGATTATTGATGCACTACTATCAATTTTTATTTATATTAACCGGAAATTATTTCAGTTCAAATGCGTTAATTTTGTGAGAAAATTATAAATATTTATAGGGCATGGTTGCTGATATTGCTAATATTACTATCACTCTGTTTATTTCAGGATGTTGATAGCGAGCATAGAGATGACGCAGTGATTAGTATGGTGTATGAGGCGAGGGCAAGGCTGCGGGATCCCGTCTATGGTTCTGCAGGCGTAATTTGCCAGCTGCAGCAGCAGGTATCTGATCTGCAAGCTCAGTTGGCCACTGCTCAGGCACAGATTCTCAATGTGAATTGCCAGCGCACAAATTTCGCGGCGTTTCTCACACCCAATAATTCCAGTTTTGGCAAAGCAGGAGTACCAGCTGATTATCATTATGATGAGCCTCCCCCTCTATGAAGAGTGTAGCATCCCAAGTAACTGATAGAGAGAACGATATTAATACCTTGTTGCAGGAAATGTCTACTTGGAGACGTTATGGGAAATGATATTTCCATACTTGATCGGAGCCACCACGAGGACTGTCAAGGTCCATTGCTGGCTACTGCATCATGGCCCGGGCAGAGCTATCTAGTGAACCATGGCCGCTGCACTGGAAAGTATTTAGTCATTGTAGGGTTATCATAACAATCATATATTGATAATGGAACTAGATGCAGGTGAGTTTTATGTACTGTTGGGAAATTCTGATTGAAATAGTGAAAATACATGGGTGAAGTAGAAAGTAAAATTAGAAGACTCTATGGTCGATCGAAAACTCGGGCAAATTTTGATTTCACGGGTTGCTGGATAGAAAATGTTGCGTGCCAACCTTATTTTTCTCACTTTCCCATGTTTGTAATCGTATGCTAGTGTCATAATTCGTAGAGGCTGGACTAAGGGAACAAAGATTTTGCAATTGGATTTTTTTAAGAAGTAATATTATGAAGATATTAATAGTTGAATTTAATATTTTATTAGTTGATAATAAATTATTTTTTATGTAAATGTTGGAATATGCAATTTTTTTTGCGTGAGTTGTGATTATTTTTATTTGGAGGAGTCTTTGTTCCTAATAATGTTTCTATGTTTGTGTGTAGTTGAGATATTCTCTCAACCAACAAATTGTGTGTCTAAGATAGTTTTTCTATGTTGAGACAATACTCCTCTATATTTGATTAATGCATAAGAAGATAGTTTATTGGTTTTTAATAGTAGATAAAGATGAAGTAATTTGTTTTTTTTGAAGTGAATCAATGCCTTTTAATTTATGAAGAATTTATTTTTATTTTATTTAGGAATGCCTTATTTTTCTTTAATTGACACTTTTTATATTATTTATTTATTAGTTTTTTCTTTTAAGAGAGTTTATAGCTTTGGCTGAGTTGTCCAAGCTTTTGATGAGTAAAGATTTTGTAATTTTAAGTAGATTTTGTAATTTTAAGTAAAGGTTGATTATTTTTATTTGTTTGGTAAATTAAATATATATTTTTAATTTTTGAAAATTTTATTTTTAATTTTCTATTAACTAAGTAAATATTGATGTGACATAATTTTCTTAATGGAGCATGATTTAATTTAGGTATTCGTCACACATTAGAAAATAATTTTAAAACAAAGAAAAATGAATTATGTGATTGCTTGTTGTAGAGGTTCTCATAGCTATCATGATTCTCATGATTGATTTGTAATGACCACTGCAATCTATGCTAATACTTTAACAACAAGAATCAACAACAGAGGTTTCACAACACAAATTGACAAGTGGCGGGGCATGAGGTCCCTTAGGTAATCGACAAGGGAGGATAGCGAGGGCATCTGCAATTGCGGTTCCAAGGTCTTACATGAAAGGCTTCACACGTGGTCAACTGTCTAAATCAACTATGGACCATCTATGTTCATCGTGAAATAAGGGTGGGTGATTAACTGTTTGGAATGACTCGATGGGTGGTTTGGTCGTCACCCTTATATTGATGTGGGCTCGACCTTTTTGATATCAGATTCCAAAAGATTTTCTTCAAAATAACTTTGCAGAAAGTCTCATACATTTAATTAACATTAATTTAAAAAAGAAAAAAATGCAACTTTAATTTTCTTCGAACAGATTGGGATGCCTCCTTACAAGAAAAACCAAGCACAAACTAGTTTATCAACTATTTTTTTTTGGTTAAAATTTATAATATATAATTCATTTATTCTATGTAGCTATAGCATCTAACTATCAACACTATTAAAAAAGAGTTGGATTTAAATGCAAGTAACAATTAACAACTACTCTAAGAGAAAAGAAAACACAAACTAAAATAGAAGCCTAGAGTCGTCATCAATGATGGTAGCTATATTTAAGTGACACCTTGAAATTATAAAAGATTGAGGCTATGAATAAATTTAATTTAGTCCATATCAATGTCTCAAATCGAAGTTTGAAATAGACAAGTTATAAAGAATGAATAGAAAAGAAGTGTGTGTTAAAAGAACTATTTGAACAAGACGGGCTGCGGTGCAGTTAGTCCCTGCCATATTCTCTTGTTAGTTGCAGTATTTAGCAAGCTTGTTCAGTGGTTTACCTGTACTAATGTATTACACATAGCCTGGTAAGCGATCTACCATGAATAAGTTATATATACGAACTGTAATTTGATCAATGACAATACGTTGAGCCAAGTTAATATACGTTGCACATTCAACATGTTAACTTAGAGTGTATTATGAACATGAAGTACAATGCAGCTTAAAGAGTGGAACACGTTGAGAAAACTCTTATTATATTTGACTCTACATCTATGTATATTATTACAGGTGCTAGATTCTAGTATGAATAATAACTTTACAATTTCATGCGCTCGGAAATAGCTAGGGTCTACCTTGGAATATAGTAATCTGAATAGCCATTACTGATATATAACTATTTTTCCATAATACTACTTTATATAAGATTGATATTCTGAAGAATCATTTGCTGAAACTATGGATACACGAAAGTTGGAGGATCGATCACTAAAAGCATACGAAAGAGTGATACATCATAGGATCATGCAGAGCATTAAATTAAGGGAGAGTTACAATGATATAGGCAAACGAAGCCGACGAAGATGCGTAGAAGAGGGGATAAAAAAACTTCCAGGTGTCATGTTGTCTTAAGACACAAAAAAACACAAAATATATACATTGAGTAGAGACCTAACTGCGCTGAAGCCGCGTATGATGGGGCATAGCCCCTGCAGAGTTGAGTGACGTTAAATGGTCGACTTTGGAAAAACAAAACCCCTTTCAAATGGACAACAGTTTTCAGGGGATTGCCCATTGAATTGTTATCAAACCAATCGCTCCTTAAAAACGTAATCTCTTTCATTATTAAGTAAGCCACCAACATTCATTCTAAGAAAGTGAAGAAGACATTATTATGATTCTGAACGGGAATCCCATAATCATGACAAATCGCATTATCATATAACAAAGGGGCTATTGAATGAATTCCTGTATTAAACGAATGTATGTACATGGAGGAATGCGCATATTTATTTTTACAGTTCTTTACAGATTCGCCTTCAAAACTCATATTACAGAGGAAGATCACCAACATTGGTCTGTTTCCCAACTTCGCCCCACATGACTACGATATCTATATGTGGGAGCTCGTTCACCGAATTGACAGTCAAAAGTGCTCCTTAAAAACTTAATCTCTTTCATTTCATTATTAAGTAAGCCACCAACATTCATTCTAAGAAAGTGAAGAAGACATTATTATGATTCTGAACGGGAATCCCATAATCATGACAAATCGCATTATCATATAACAAAGGGGCTATTGAATGAATTCATGTATTAAAAGAATGTATGTACACGGAGGAATGCACATATTTCTTTTTACAGTTCTTTACAGATTCGCCTTCAAAACTCATATTACAGAGGAAGATCACCAACATTGGTCTGTTTCCCAACTTCGCCCCACATGACCACGATATCTATATGTGGGAGCTCGTTCACCGAATTGACAGTCAAAAGTGATGTCAGAGTCGTTGTCGAAAAGTGTATTTAACTTTACACCACAAGTGCTGTAACCACGGCGGGCTCAATACCGCGGGCCAATCCAACCGCACAGAATAGCAGTCGCTCCAACACACAAATATTGCCTTTTGCATGGATTTCACGTGTCAGTAGCAGTGCATGCATTTCCCACTAGGCCAGAGTAACCGTAATTACGTGTTATTGTGTTCGAATAGCTCAGTTCAAAGGGAATCTCTCTGGAATTACAGTGACCGCCATTACTGGTAAGCTGGAATTTCACCAACTGCATTTCTTGCCTTCAAACCCTGATAATATTTGCAAGCGGTTCTCAGCCTAAAAGGCGCACAGTTTTAGGCGATGTCACAAATATGCTATTCAGGCAGGTCGCAACGATTCACTTGAAGCAACTGGCACAGTACTTAGCAGGGGAGCCTGATTGCTGCCAATGTGACCAAAGAAGAAGACTGTAAGAGATTCATAGACGAGACTATAAATCTCTATGGTTGTTGTAAGATCCCTTTCTGAGCTTTAAAATGTTCTTGTAGTTCTCTGTGTATATTCTATGTTCTGTTGGTATAATAGTGGAAACCTGTACAGTAGTATTAAAATTGCATGTTTTATTATGAGTAATTGTACCAGTGAGAGTTAGAGAGGTATAATGAGTTTGGAAATGGGAAAAGTTGGAATCAAAAGCGAGCTTTATCATGAGATCAAATGAGCATTTGAGAGTTGTTCAGGCGGGTTAGAACTTACCACATGATATTCAGGCAGGCCGCAACGATTCACTTGAAGCAACTGACACAGTACTTAGCAGGGGAGCCTGTGTCACTTCCGCAAGAAGCATATACAGCCAAGCCTCTCAGCGACAAGCAAGTGGAACTGGACGTAGCTGACAAATCAAGGTCTTTAGGTGCTAAAAATGTTCATGTGATTGCTGCCGATGTGACCAAAGAAGAAGACTGTAAGAGATTCATAGACGATACTATAAATCTCTATGGTTGTTGTAAGATCCCTTTCTCAGCTTTAAAATGTTCTTGTAGTCCTCTGTGTATATTCTATGTTCTGTTGGTATAATAGAAATTATTCAAATTAATGCAATAATTGTGGAAACCTGTACAGTAGTATTAAAATTGCATGTTTTATTATGAGTAATTGTACCAGTGAGAGTTAGAGAGGTATAATGAGTTTGGAAATGGGGAAATTTGGAATCAAAAGAGAGCTTTATCATGAGATCAAATGAGCATTTGAGAGTTGTTCAGGCGGGTTAGGACTTACCACATGCTATTCAGGCAGGCCGCAACGATTCACTTGAAGCAACTGGCACAGTACTTAGCAGGGGAGCCTGATTGCTGCCGATGTGACCAAAGAAGAAGACTGTAAGAGATTCATAGACGAGACTATAGATCTCTATGGTTGCTGTAAGATCCCTTTCTGAGCTTTAAAATGTTCTTGTAGTTCTCTGTGTATATTCTATGTTTTGCTGGTATAATAGAAATTCTTCAAATTAATGCAATAATTGTGGAAACCTGTACAGTAGTATTAAAATTGCATGTTTTATTATGAGTAATTGTACCAGTGAGAGTTAGAGAGACCTTATAATGAGTTTGGAAATGGGAAAATTTGGAATCAAAAGCGAGCTTTATCATGAGATCAAATGAGCATTTGAGAGTTGTTCAGGCGGGTTAGGACTTACCACATGCTATTCAGGCAGGCTGCAACGATTCACTTGAAGCAACTAGCACAGTACTTAGCAGGGGAGCCTGTGTCGCTTCCGCAAGAAGCATTGCAGGTCAGGGATGTGGTGCTTCGTCCCTCAGCAACATCTTATGCGTATGAATTTGTTAGTGAAACTACTATTCGATCTGGATCTGCGTCTCGTTCTTCACAACCTGAAACAACTGGTTATGCATATTGATCTGGATATGCTTTTAGGTATGCTTATACAACATCTGTTTTGTCTACCCTCAGCTGTTCTGTAGACACCACAACAGCATGCAGAGTGACACATTACAACAGTGATATCAATCGGTTCAGCCTCCTGTAGCTCAAATGCAATAAGAGCTAGCATTTTATATTGCCAGATTAATGTGAGATTAATGTTAGCATTAATCCACAGTTCTGAAAAATGAATGAGAAAGACCCGGACAAATACAACATAAGATATGATTTCAGCGCCTCTTCCTCGGGAAGAGGCCAAATAAGACCATAAACCACTATGATGTAAAAAACTTTGTTTATACTCGATAAACAGACGCGGTCAAGCAGGTGAACTAATGTTAAGTACATCGTTTCTGATTACTATAGTCCCTGGCCATTGCCAGATGGCAGGGACTAATAAGATAAAAAATGCCATCATTGAGAAAACTGAAAGGGCATTGTCATTGAAAACTAGGGTGGAAATCTAGGTGTCTCAATGCGTCGAGGTCGGTTGAGCTAACTTGGTCATACTTCTGGATATAAAGGCATTTAGTTGCATATGACTAAGAGTTGGTAAAGAAATTTTGCAGAACTGTACCGACGGGCAAATTTTGGTAAAATTTGGAAGTGCGAATATTACGGGTGGGAGGACCCATTTGACTAATATGTGTCGGTTCAGAAAATCAAATTGTCAACCGTTTGTGGGGAAAATTGTAGTTCATAAATTCAAATTATTGATACTTCAAAGTGGAATTTTCATCATAGTGTAAAGTTCCGAGGAGGTAGCCGATTACACCCCCTGTCCATCCAAGTGACATCATGGGTGTCCCCACTGCAATCTATGATAACAATGGATATTTGCAAGAGAAACTTCTGTCATTAGGTTGTGGTGGTGGAATTCCTTTATGGAACCCAAGGTTTGCTCCGCCGCTCCTTGTATACGTCATAGGGGTGGTGCCCCATAATCATTATGAGCTGTGGATTTTCACGGTCGATCGCAATCGTTAAATCAGTGGAAATCTACATTGAGGTGGAATAAAGTGATGAATTAACAGGAAATATATAAATACATATTTATATATACTATGTGTCACGAAATTAAATATATTAATATACACGGTGGTGTAAGTGAATAGGTGGTAGCCACATGTGAGAGGCTAGGTAGCATAGTGTTATTTTAGTCAGTGTTAATTGTCAAGTAGGTTGGATTCATATGGGGGATGGTGGCCATTTATTTTGATTAACCGAGGATTGTGGATTTCATCGAGGGTGATTTTTTTTTTTTTAGTTTTCACATTAGTTGAAGTGTGATATATTGTTCGGCCATTGGAACAAAGAGATTGTGTCCATTGGATGTCATCAAAGTGAAACTCCATTTTAAAAGTGTTTTCTAGTAGGAATTTGATGCGGATGTGGGCCATCAGACCAATGATGTTTGGGTTGTCTGATATGGAAGGGACGTTGGCATAATAAAAGATGGAAATTCATACAGTGAGTAACCCATTGACATTAATTTAATATCAAAATGCATAACACGACGTAATGTGGTGTGATGTGAACATTAAAGGGAAAGTATTCACTATAATTGAGGTTATTAGCTTATCAATTCTTAGTTTCCTCCATTATGTAGTCGTTATTGGATTATCACAGTAAAAGGAATTAGCTTTTGATCATTGGTTCAAGCTCAAAGTGAACATAAAGGTATGCCATTCCAGTTTCTAGGAAACATGTAAGCTTTCCAAATACTTATTGTATAACATTAATAGTAGTACATAAAGTTTACAAATTTAGAACGATTATTGAACACAAGAATGAGGTTTCCATTAGTAGGCTAGAGCAAATCCATGACACCCACAAACAGAACATTAATAGGCTTGTCCTTACAGCTTAGTTAGAGATGAATGGTGAATTGGATAACTTAGAAAGTTATCTGTTAAATACTAGTTTACTTAGAACTACACTATCAGACATTCATTTTGACCCTAACATAATTGTTCTATTAGCTAGTCATTATAATCCATCAACTTGACATATTATTCATCATTTGGATGGATGTAGTTTCCTAGAAGTGATCGATGAAACTATGGCAAAAATGTTGAGATTCCTTATGAAAGGAAAAAAAATATTAGTGATAAAGAATTGAACGAGAAATTTATAGCTTGGGTTGAAGATGAAAAATTGAGCATTTTACAAAGTCTAGTTGAAAACCCTATAAAGTAGTGAAAATTGAATAACCAATGACAGGTAAGGTATTCAAGCCACAAATTAAGGTGATGCTCTCTTTGTTAAGTGTTATTTTAGGATACAAAAACCAATCAGACATAAATTTTTGGGGGAATTGGGAGATACGGTGATGGTAGCCATGGAACCTGGTTCTCGACCAGATGGATTAACGGGTTCTGTCCCGTCACAACAATCAAACGCTGCCCGGGAACAGTCGCAGTCGCCGAAGCCTGAACCCATCGACACTGCTCAGCATGCCCGCCTCGATAAGTTAAGCAACCCGGTCATCATCGTCTCCTTGGTCAATCTGCCTGATAAGCCGTCGCTGCCAAATCCAGTGCCTGCAATCGCATCGGCCTCAGATCTTGTGAAGGAGAGCATTGATACAAAATCAGACCTGCCAGATCTGCTGAACAGGGTGTTGCATCAGGCGCAGAAGATCTCTGTCAATGGCACCGAGATCACGCTCTGTGAAATCGCAGTCTCTAGCAAACACGGAGCCCTCAGGACGGAAAATAGCCGATCCTGCCACAGGTATGAAGGAATAATCTTGTTTTTTGCAGATCTGTATTATATTGTTGCGTTTCTTGACACCCATAGGCTCAAACATCCTCCATTGAGCCCCGATCGGGCAATATACCCACAGATCTGTGGCAATGAGTATAGATCGAGCCTCGGGCTTGTAGATCTAGACCTGCAAATGGAAGAACGACCCCATATATGGTCAGATCCGGAAGATCGCTCACAGCCAGAGCACACGGAACTGATCCCTAAGGCAGACCGACAGCAGAAGGGATATATGCGCGATACCGGGTTAGGCGGAACAGGTTCATAGCCAGAACCCAGGCAACAGGTAAAATCACCTTGTTTTCAGATTTTTATTAAACCTCCTGTGGGGAAAACCAGCCTAGTGTGGGTACATGCAGAAAGCACCATTATGCAGTTGAAACAGCAAATATGGGCATTGATGGGATACCCTGTTCAGATCCAACATTTGATCAGTGGTAGGTGGTCTCTTCAGGATAACAGAACCCTGAGAAGCTATGATATTACCCCAAAAACATCTATTGCTTTAAACCTTAGGCTGAGAGGAGGTGCTCTGCCCCAGGGTCCAAGCTCCTCAGGAGGAGACAAGGGGAAAAAGACAGCAGCTCAGCATCAGCCCAAGGGAGGTTCCTCCTACAAAAACATCTTACAGGGTAACAGAGATCCAGGGCCCCCTCTAGATCAAGGTGGATATACACCTAGGCCATACATAGTAGATCAGCTAGGGCAAACCCCAGCCCTAAACCTTGATTCTACAGGACTTGAAGATTACGTCAAGTCATATGAAACACAGGCCCTAATCTGTCGTTTTAACAGTTTTTGGCCAAAGCCAATGGATCTATTTCACTGGATATTCACCAATTGGACCATGGAATGTGATATACATCTATGCTCCAAGGGGTTTTTCATTGTAAAATTTGCATCCACGGAAGTCAGAGATATAATCATCAGTACAGGGCCTTGGTTTTGGGGAACTTCGGGTCTCTTTATGACCCCATGGTTTCCAGATTTTGATCCAAACAAAATGACTGTCTCCAAAATGCCGGTCTGGGTCCGCCTATATAACCTTCCTCTTCACTTTTGGAGCGAACGAGTTTTGGAAGGAATTGGGAACAGCATAGGGAAATACATCAAAACAGATCTGGAAAGGACTGATGAGAGGATCTACACTTTTGCACGCATTTGTGTGGAAGTAGATCTAAGTAAAGGACTGCCGGAAAGCATAAGGTTGGTATATAAGCAACAAAACTGGCTGCAAGGACTAGACTACGAAAACACTGCTTTCAGATGCAGGAACTGTAGGCTGACAGGACACTTGCAAAGCACATGCCCAGAAGCCAAAAAAGCAAACAATAAAAAGAAGCAGAAAGGGAAGCAGAGGAAAGGGTGGCAATTCCCCCCTCCTGATTCAGAGGACGATGAATCAGAAGCAGAGGAGGAAGTTACCCCCACAGAGAATACTGAGCATACCCAAGGAAAGGAGACTCAAAAGGAAAACATATCAGCCAACAAGGTTTCACAACTCCATTCAAATCAGGTAGATAAGACAAGCGAGGATCTGAGTATGGGAGGGATCAAACGGCAACACTCCTCAGACACTTCAGACTCAGACAAGGATACAGCTCTACAGGAAGCAGAAACACAGATAGTCCTAGCTTCGATCGAGCCCACTCAAGGAGAGTGGCGCAAGGTCGAAAAGAAGAAGGGGAGAAAAACATGAGGTGTGAGTTTTTCACCCCTGGGATTCAGTTTTTCTGTCCTTTCCTCTCTTCTTTTTTCTTTTTTCTTTTCTCTCATTCTTTCTAAATGCACGGTAGCCTCGCTACGTTGCATTGTGTGCGAAAGCACACGAGCCCAATGGGAAACTTCTGGAAATGCTTTAATGCATATGGTTTGTGTAACTTTTCATTTTTTAAATAAAAGGTTACCGCTTTTTTCCTTCGAAAAGAAAAAAGTGTTATTTTAGGATATCACAATGACTTGGTTATGGATAAAATTGTCCTTATGTGTTTAAGGGAAATAATGACAAACTCCATTGAAATTAGAATTAATTTTCTAGGTTATCTAGATCAATGTATACATTTGAACCTCAATAGTATGCCATCTTTTAAGTTATTCAAACATGTTACATGTCTCATGAATCTAGTATTGTTTTGTTATTCAAAATATTTCATCAATAAAGGACTATTCTCAATAATTAAATAAATGCAAGAACAAGTGAAGGAAGTTGACAAGTGAGCTGAAGTATTATACCCATAGATGATACAAGGAGGCTACATTAAATTTTCATATTATTTCATGTTTCATATTCAAGCATAATTGCTTGATAAAGCCCTTGAAAGAATCACAAAGTATTTCAATAAGATTTTATAGTTAACAAAGGAAACAAGTATAGGGGACTAATATCTGTTTGAGAAGTACACTATCATAAGAATATATGGGTTTGAAGGTCAACATTACTGTCTACCAAAATTTGTTACCCCACATATTTTTCATTTAGAAGTAACTAGACATAGGCTATATGCTCATGATGTTTACTTTGTGTCTAAAAGTAAAATGTCAATGATTGCAATTCCATTTGAAATTTATCTTTTCTAATTAGATATAGGTATAATTTGGCCATCATTGAAAATGACTTGACTTCAAATGGTTTAGGAAAGGCTTGTGCTTGGAATTATTATCCATTTCATGTTACTCTAACCTATGAAGGAGGGCATGATTATCTGCTTATATCCATATGTCCAACTGTGAGGTTGAAAAGTTGGTGAATACTGATACATGACCTAAAAACTATGATAAAGAAGCATGTTTTCAGGCATATGAAGAAGTTATAACTGGGAAATTAAGCATTGAAATTGAACTAGTTAAATAAAATTCTACCAAGAAAACAGAAGTAACAAAGTCAACTATTGGATAATTGTCACATGTTGTAGAGAATGCTTTGTTTATGAATTGCAACTATCAACAACTACTACTAAAAAGAAGGGTAACTAATACAAGTTCAATAAACAGGGTTGCATGGTTAAGAGAAAACAAGAAGATGATGAGGATACTATTTTTTAAAATACTAATGAAGAATTATCATAGTGGGTACAAGGTTTATGTAACAACCTTGGGTTAAAAGTTCATGTAATAAAAGTTAATAAAGGAAAAATAAGACCAAGGTCATGCAACACGTATTCCAAGTTAAATGTTGGGAAAAATATCCTAGTGGGCATCACTTGAGGTATTTATGGCTAAAGGAAATTGGCAAAGGCTTTGGAAATGCAAAGTGGCATTTTTTGGCATTTTATTTATGAAAATAAGGAAAATAGGGGAAAAATAAGGTGAAAGGTCACACATTTCATGTGAGGAAGAAAATGAAACAAAATGAGGGAAATTGAAGAAAATAGAGGCCTCATTAATAAAAAGGCTTTTGAGGATCAGTTCATGGCCTTTTGTCAGATTAATTTTGGAATTAGTCTCAAAGAGAAGAAGCAAAGAAAGAAAGTATAGGAAGGATAAGGAAAGGAAAATAAGGGCAAGGAAGGCAAAGGAAAGCAAGGATCAATGAAGGAAAAGTTTGATCAAGCAATGTTATAGGACATTTTGTCACATATGGTCAATAGGCCTTCAAATGGATCAATCAACATCCTTTGACCCATTTTCATCATACTTGCACAAATCCTAAGCATCGCTCATTCTAATTCCTAAGTTTCTGGCTAAAAGAACCTTGTTTCAGTTATTTTAAGGACCAACACACCCTGGTATCTTACTGGCCTGCATTGACTACCAACTTTCCCTACTCTGCACCTGTGCTAATCACTAACATGTTACTCAATGTTGGAGGTGTGCTGATTCTAGAAATTTGGGAAAAGACAAAGAATCCAGAAGCTTCCTCTTCTAGAAACTTCCAGGATCTGTTGTAACCATTTACCTTAGATAAAAGTCTCGCATCCTATCCTATCCTACCTTGGATTTTTCATCCCTTATCACTTGAGGTCATCCTCCCATCAAGAGTGGATCGCAAGCCCAAATTGGTAAAAGGGTAAGAATTCATGAACTACCTCCTTCACCTATATATTTATTGCCATCCATAGGCAAGGGTTGTTGGATTTTGGAGAGTGATTCTACCCTTTTTGTTGTTGTTATGAGTGATATCTTTCCATGCATTAGGGTGATTAGAGGTGCACTTTGTGACAAGGGAAGGACAAGTCAACTTACAAGTCCTCTTCTACAAGAACAACACCTATTGTTGGTTGTAACTCACTCCATTTTTATTAATGAAAAGAGTCCTTTCTTTTCCTATATATGACATTATGGTTTCATATATTTCAATACCATGTTTACCTATTGAATCAAGTGATTAGATGATGCTACATAGATTATGTAGATCGTTGGTTTGTGTTATCTGATTGTGCAAGTTTTAATTATAGTGATCAGATTTAGGATTGGATCGTTCAAGCCAAGAAAGGAGAAAATCATACGGTAGATTTGAGTTAGACATCATATTTTTCTCTATTTACTTTAAGGAAAATAATATTCCATTTTTCTTTCTTTTGTTCTAGGTCAGTCCACTAAGTGTAGGGAAGATACTTCTGTCTGCCGTCGTAGATTCAACATAACAAATTGGTGACCATACTAGGGAACGGTATGTTCCCTTGGTGTTTTGTTTGTACATTGTGCTTGTCGTACCTCTTCTTTAGACCTTTAATGTCTTATACAATTCAGAAGAGGCCTAGGAAGACCTTTCATTGAGTCTTAATTGCAATCCATGTGCCAAAATTTTGCATCTGTAGACCAACGCACCCTTTGGTCTTCTAACAGAGCGTTGCACTCCAATTGAACCTTCTTTGTGCCTGCATTGCATAGCACTAGTGTCTTCTTTACACCTGCATTGGCTCCTATTCATGCACAAGTTTACTTTTGCCTTGATTTTCTTTCTTATCAGCCATGTTCGAGCTTCTCTTCCTTGAGTCTTTGAGTGTCTTATGGACTCTCTGAAGCTTCCTAATGGTTTTCTTTCATTTTAGAACCTTTGGTAAGGATTTGTTTGAAGATTTTCCTTTATTCTTATAACTAGGTGGTGAGCAAAAATATTGCAGCAATAATGATGCAACTCCTGGGCTGCCTACTTTACTCTTATCAACCTGGTAGTTTGTAGTAAACTTGGAAGCGACAATGTTGTATGCACAAGTACTAGTTCTTACTACAGGCTGTCACTTGGTCAACTGGCGCAAGATCACTAGGAGCTCAAGCCAATTTCTATGGATTCCAGAAGAAGCTCTATATGTGATGAAAGGAAAACTTACTCTACAGAGGCTACTCTAATTGCAGAAAGGAAAAAGACTGAAATGTGAAGTAAACCTAGCAAACCCTACTTAACCAACTAATCCTACTTTGCAAAAAGCACTATGAAAACCATGAAATGAATTCCATTACCTACTCAAGGAAGTAAACAACATCTACTCAAGCTATTTCTAGAAGTAAATGAGCAAAAAACATCTTTTTGGATCTTTATGTATTTTTATGTGAAATTCACATGCATGTATTTTATTGTGTGTGAAGTTGGAAGCGAATAGGTGGTGTTAAAGGGTGACTTTGGGGTTTGAAGAGATGTAGGATGGTGTAGATGGGTCCTAGGAGGTCTCGGGTGGCCTTCTAGAGGCTTTTCCCACACTTGGCCTTCAAAAGAAATCCTATAGGAAAATCTACAGGAGGACACAGGGGATCTATAGGAGGTCTATAGGAGGTCTCAGGAGGATGGCAAGAGAAGTTTCGAAGGTTTTGAGGGTGTGAAAGTGGGTGGAAAAGGTAGGCAAAGGTTGGGATGATGTGTTAGGGCACCTAGGGTCCACCAAGGATCACTAGGAGAGGGAAAGATGATTGGGAGAGAGGAAGAAATCCTATGGAAAAATGCAGAAAACTAAGGCAGATTTGGCGTGAACTTTGGGAGACCTGTAGGGCATGGATCAGGGAGAGAATGTGATGGCTGATAGGCTGACCTACTGTGAGAAGAGATCTGCTGTAAACAAACTGACAGTCAACCAATGATATCAAGCAAGCAAGGAAATGAGTACATCAAAAACAAAATTTTGCATCAAGCTAGTCTAAATTATGAGCTATGGAAGTAAATGCTAAAAAAAATGTTACAAGGAGAGAGAACATGGAAGAACGCTTACTGCAAAGACAAAAATGAGCATGGTGAAAAATATCTAAAGCAAAGCATTAACCTTCTAAAAAACTATAAACACTAGAAATCCTGTGGAGAAGGAAAATCTGTGTTTTTGGGGCAGCAAGAGGGTCTTTGCCTCAGTTCATGGTCCCAAAGGGAGGAAAAGAGGCCAAGGCACTGTTGCTAGCCTTTTGAATCTTCTTTCTATCATTGCTTAACCTGCTATAGAAAACACAAATGGAAACAACCTTCTAAATCACCAAAAGCAACCTATTCTTAACCAAGAAAGAAATTCATCTAACAACAACTAATCCATAAACTGAAACAAAGCATATAAATAAAAACAAGAGGAGCTTGGCTGCTTGGATTGGGCCCTAACCCAAGAGCTTCAGCCCTCTGAGGTAACTCAGTGCTAGCTCAAAAAGGATCTCATCTTTATTATCAAAATAGTAATAGGATTACATGAAATTGTCACCAAAAGTAAGCTCGAAGTTTAGCAAAGTTTTACACTGGAAAAAGTACAACAAAAATACAACAAAAATTTGACCCTAATGAGGTCCTAGGTCTCTCTACTTATATAACTGAAGCTCCCAATAGCTTCCTTAAAACCAGGGAGGCTTGGTTCCCAAAACTCGAGATAAACATAAGTTATCCTCCACTTGCTCAGCTGCCTCCTAGTGCATTGATTTCGCTGTTTGTACTCCGAGCTGCATGAAGCAGAATTCGAGGTGGGGAGTAATAAATGAGGGGGATTCCCTCCTATAAATCCTCTCCTTTGTCTAGTTCGAATTATTGCTGCCAATTGTCCATTGAATCTTTGACTTTGTCTTCAAAATTCAACAAAAATCTGCATTAAACAAATATTAGACCTCATGGCATCATAACTAACTCAACTCACTCCATATGCATAAATATAATAAAAAAACCTGCAATAAGATAAGAGAATGGTTGATTTAACTATGTTAAGAGGAAAAATGAGCCCATATAATTACCCACTTATGGGGCTCATCATCACCCCCCTACTGAAGGTGTTGCTCATCCTCTGAGCAACTTAGACCATCTCCTCATCTTTGATGGCCGTGGTGGCCTCTCTAGCATCCCAAGCTTCTAATGTTGTTTCCTCTTCCTTGTCATAGAAGCCTGTTTTTCTGTCTATCTCTTCCCACTACCTCTACTCTTTTTCTTCAGTTCCCCCTTATAGCATGCCTAACAATAGTGGTGGACTCAGTTTGAGGCCAGTCCAATTGACTTGCAACCTCTGCACTGAGTGCTTGTACATTGGCACTCTCCTTAGTGCCTCCTTCATCCTCATTAGGGAATCATATTCCCTGATATTCAGACTGTGTCGTAAGGTGTTCCATTTCCTCATACATGCATGCACACAGTCATCCCCAATTAACCTTTCCATGTCCTCAAAATGTGCAATGGCCTGTGCTTGATCACTTATATATCTGGGGGCAATTTGAGGATTATTTGCAAGAAACTAGTGTGTGCTGATGACAGCCTTGGGATCTGATGGCTCAGCTCTGATCATTAGTGGCTCATTCTACTCTCTGATCATCAACCTTTTTACTTTAGTTGCCCTTAACTCCTCATGGTTCATCCATGAATCCATGGCCATTAGTTATAGGTACCCTAGCCTAGGATTGGGGTCCCACACATTCATGTCTGTGAGGGCCATATTATGCAGGTAAAATTCTACCATTTTTGCCTTATCTTCTGTTGTGTTGTGGTCACACAAGTCCATAAATTGTCTGTAATCTTGAAAAGGAATTATGCCTCTTCGTGCCAAAGTCTTGATCTGAAATTGTAGCCATTGGTCCTTGAGTAATAATCCATAGGATTTTGTTGGTGTTCTACATTGCAGTGCCTCCATGGATAAGCTAGCCATGCATGCCAGCTGGGTCTCTTTCTCCTTCAGCTACTTGCTTAGCAATTCATTTTCAGTTTGGAGTTGGCTTCTTGAAATTGCCTCCCTATGTCTGACAGTACCTAACTCCCTGCCCATTTGTCTAAGCTTGTCCTCCATGTGGCCAACATCCTCAAATCCCTTCGATTTGGCTATTTGCATCCACCTATGTGTTCTTATTCTTTCCTTCTCTACTTCAAAGAATAGTGGAATTGCAAATGTTTGTGGAATTATCCTTCCTCCTTCAAGAAGATGGTAATAGGAGGCAAGGCTAGGCTGGGGATCAAGTTCTTGTGGCTCTGTATATTCCTCCTTCCCCTTTGGCTGCTCTTCCATTGTTTTCTCAAGCTGTTGGGTTTCCTATAGCCTTGACAGTGTCTCCTGTAGAACTATATGTGCCTCCTGTAGGACTATTTTTGGGTCCTGTAGTTGCACTTTTTCCTTCCAGGTGGAAGATCTAGGAGTCCCTCTTTCATACATGATAGGGGTTTTAGAGGGAGATTCTTCCCCTTTGATAGTGGGTGAATCTTCAATTGCAATGGGAACTATTGAAGATGGTTGGGATTTCCCTGATTTGATCCTTTTGCTTTTCCTAGCCTTGAAATACATGGAGGCCTGCCTTTTTCTCTTTTCTTTTGGCTTAATTGGTGTGCTCAAGGCTATGAGGGCAATTGCTGCCTCCCTTTCCAGGGTCTCAAGGGATTCTTCTCTTTGTTTTGCCTTTGCTACCTCTTTTTCTCCTCCTTCTACCTCCCTTTCTATCTATGTTTGCTCTGTTTCTTCCTTTTCTGTCTCTTCATCCTACTCCTCTTTTATCTTAGTTTCTTCCTCCTCCTTTTCTTGTCCTGCTGAGTCATCAGTTGCTTCACCTTCTCCCCCTTTCTGCTATTCTTTGTCACTACCAGAAGGATTGATGTCATGGGTAAGGGCCTTTACGTCATCTTCTGCTGTCATGTTACTGAAGACTTCCCATGCTATAGGGAGTGTGAATGTACGAAGGGATTCTTCTACTAAAATTTTGATTAACCCATGGTGAGCCAGCTGATCTGGACTCTCTGCATTAAAGTTAATGTTGGAGTCTATGAGGGACTGCAGGAGGAAATAGGGGATGTTGAGTTTCTGGGGTGTTGGAGTGTCCATGCCATATCTCAGCTCATGAAGGATTCTAAAATGGTAGCCATAGACTATGTTATACCTCCCCTCATAGGAAATATACTTGATGATTTGGTAACTAAACTCATCCCAAGGGTAGGGTAAGCTTGTCCTTCTAATGCCATTTTTATCTTCTACAGGATGTTCATTTTTTTGGAAGAAGTTTTTCTTGGCAGTCTGTCCAATTGGTTTTTCATATTTTCTCCAAGGTAATCCAAGAGGAAGGGTAGTAACCCTACTGATAAATTCTGGGGTTATCTCCATGGAAAGACCTCTAAAAAAGTGACAGTGGCATGGGTTCTTGAGTGAGGAAATAAAGAAAGGGCAAATTCCTGAGCAATTTCCTCATCAAACCCTTGGAACTTCTCAAAAAAAGGTCATCCAATTTGCCCTTGTGAATATGGCTACTACTTGGGGATGTTCATGGAGCCTAGTTGAATTAGTGGGCTCCTTCCTTACGAATCCTCCTGTCATTGTGCTTATATCCCTTTTGAGCACCAAATATAGAGATGGAGACAATAATTTTGAAGAAACAAGAAAATAGAGGAAAACTCTGTTTTTTTTTTTTTTTTTTAAACAGGAAGAATTTTTTTATGTAATTCCTCTTCTTCTATGGACTCAATTCCTCCTTAAAATGATATCATTCCTTGCACATATTTATAATCAAGGTGGGTATGTATGGAACCTACCTTCTCAAGCCAGAAATCGAGCAAAACCCCGTGTTTTCTTCTTAAAAACAGCTCACTGCCCCTCTTGTAGAACTGCCTGTAGGTGCTCCTGTAGAACCTATAAGTGCTCCTGTAGACAATGCTGAGAGTAGGAGGATGGGTGAGGTCGATGGAAAATGATGGTTTCGAGGCTGTGGGGTGACAAGGAGTTTGCTGCAACTAAGTTTACGAGGAGAGAATGAGAGAAAAGGTGGTAAGAGTGCTCAAGGAGGAGTACTTATTACTTATTTGAGGTATTTCCGGTGATGGGGGTGAGCTAGCAAAAATGTACATTTGCCATATTTGGACTTTGGTCCCCACCTACCTTGTCATCGTGGCTTCTTCCCACAATCGCCTCTCATTATTGCATCAGAGTTTGCATACCCTCCACTAACTGTCCTCGGTATCTTTCTCTGAGTTGACTATGCCCATGTGTGGGTGACATCTTCGGATGAGTGCAATCAACTAGATGAAGGTGGCCAAGTTAACTGGCCACCTTTTCCTTGTTCAACCTCAACCATCCCATTTGCTCATACATATCTTTCAATTACACAAATGCTAACAGAGGAGCTGGTTAGTTGCTTACCTATGAGTCGAATGAATGTGTTGTGAGGTATTTTGGCTCCTTTTACTACTGCATGCTCGTATTTCCTTTGCTGCATGCCTATATTTCCTTTGCTACATGCCATCTACTTCCTGATGTGTGGTTGTTTGCCTTGTGCAGGTTTCCTCTAGCTGGATCTAAGCTTCAGATGTCTCCTTCAATCCTTGTGGCTGCACTTCTTTTACTGATGTAGCTTGATTTTAATGGGATCAACTGCTATAGGAATTCCTACAGGAGCTCCTATAGCTGCTTCTCCCTTTGAAATTTCAGCTTATTTCTATGCTGGGAGCTATGAGGATGATGCCAGAGATTTAGATGGAGATGGAGAGATACTAGGTAAGCTACAGGTGAGATTTGAGGTGTTGCTTCCTCTCTTATTTTTGTTTTTTTTTTACTAAAAACTGGTTTTCTGTGTTTTTCTGTGATAGGAAGGAAAAAATGATGATGATGATGTGATGTAGGTCTGGAATGGATGGCAAGGAGGGTTGATAGATGTATGAGGGTTTACATGTCCTTTATGAAGCTTCCCAGCCCCTCAATCTACTTTTTGGAACCATTTTTGGCTCTCTGTAATTCCTATAGGAGCCTCTTGTAGAAAACACAGAGCCTCCTGTAGAACACACAGTTTCTAGAAAAAAACATAGTGGGGTGGAAGAAAGGTCAGAAATGATGGAGAAGAGTGTGGAGGAGATGAAATAGGTGCTAGTGTGAATGTCAGGGCTCTGTGGCATCTCCTCTTACTCTCTGTGGTCCTCCTGCAAACCTATATTGCACATTAAAATTCAGTTTTCTTTTTCTTTTTTCTCTCTTTTTTTTTAAACAACTAGGGCACCTCAAGGAGGTTTTCACCCTAATTGCTTTCCCTGGGTGCCCACGAAGGAGGTTTTCACCCAGGGATTTTATTCTTTTTTTCTTTTCTTTTTTCGACATCATTGGGTTGCCTCAGGAGAGGTTTTCAACCCAATGATGGGACTTCAAGTGCCTCATGGAGGTTTTCACCTGTGTCCTTATTTTTATTTTTTCTTTTCCTTCAGTGAGTGGGTGAAGTGGAGGCTAAGACATGCTCCACTACCATCAATGTCTTGTTCAAATCTTCAATGGACTCTCGCTTGGAGAGGGGCTTCTTGTAAATTTTCAACTGATGTCCATTAACAAGCATGGGGATGGCTTCCTCATCAATGGTTCTGATCAAAACTGAACCATTGCCATTGCATTTTTCCACAGTGTAGGGTCCCCACCATCTTGTCCTCAACTTTCCTTTGAAGTCTTTATACCTTGAATCATAGAGCAGTGCCCAATCTCCTTCTTGGAATTGCTTGTCCTTGATATTTTTCTCATGCCATATCTTCTGTTAAAGCTGAACTACCTCTGTGTGGAGAAGGGCCTGCAATCTTTGTTCATCGAATCCATTGAGCTAGAGTAATCTTTCCTTCTGTGCATGGCTGAGGTCTAGGTCCAACTGAGTTGCCATCTTTAGTGTATTGAATTCAAATTCTATTGACAGCAAAGCCCTCTTCCCATAGACCAGTTCATAGGGTGTGAACCCTGCGGTGGTCTTCCATATTGTGTTGTAGGCCCAGGTGGCCTCAACTAATCTGTTCGCCCAATATTTTCTACTGCTGCTCACCACCTTGGTCAAAATTCCTTCCAAAGCTCTGTTAGTGACTTCCACCTGCCCAATGGCTTGTGGATGGTAAGGGGTGGAATTCCTATGCTTGATTTTATGATGTGTGGGCAGATATTCAATCAAATTGGAAGTGAACTGACTACCTTGATCTGTGACCAATTCTCTTGGATACATGAACTTGTAGAATATGTTTTCTCTCAAAAACTCAGCTACATTTTCCTCTGTTGTTGCTTTGATTGCTTTGGTTTCTGCCCACTTTGTTAGGTAATCGGTGCACACAATGATGTATTAGTTTTGTTTTGAAAGAGGGTTGATAGGACCCACAAAGTCCATGCCCCACTTCTCAAATGGCTCAAAGTTCACTTGAGGTTGCATGCGAATCTCATCCTTTAGAGTAGGTTTCCTCATCCTTTGACACCGATCACATTGGCTGGTGTATCTCCTCACATCTTGATGAAGAGTGGGCCAATAGTAACCTGCTTGCAATATTTTGAAGGCAGTTCTCTTTGTTGTAAAATGACCTCCACAAGGCCCATCATGACAGGTCAGGAGAATGTCAAAGACTTCCTCCTCCCTAACACATCTTCTCAAGATCTTATCTGTGCCAAGTTTGAAGAGATTACCCCTAATCCAAGTGAAAGGGGCATTTTTCCTTACTATCTTGCTCTTCTCTTTTGAGGACAGGTGTGGCGGAAACTATATTGAAACCAAGTAGTTTGCTATATCAGCAAACCATGGAGAGAGTACTAAAATAGAAAACAGATGTTCATTTGGAATTTGGTCATCCACCTTTCCTTCTTCACCTGCAGGCAAATTTACTGTAGACAAAAAGTCAGCAACAACATTTTCTTTACCAAGCTTATCAATAATGGTCAGATCAAACTACTGTAATAGAAGAAACCATCTAATAATGTGAGAATTTACATCTCGTTTGTTCATTAAATATATAATTGCAACATGATCAGTGTGCGCAAAGGTTTGATAGCATGTGATATAATGTTTGAATTTGTTTAAAGAATGCACAACAGCTATGAGTTCCTTCTCAGTCACTATGTAATTTAACTTTTCATTTAACAAACTTTTTCTTATAAAGTATATGGCATAAGGTAACATTTCATAAATTTGTCCTAAGGCTGCTCCTATTGCTTTGTTTGAGGCATCTGTGTGAATGTGAAAGGGTAGGGCCCAGTTTGGGCCTCTGAGAATTGGGGCAGTTACTAACATGCTCTTCAGGGTATATAGGGCTTCTTGACAATTTTCGAACCATATGAACTCAACATCTTTGCCTAAAAGGCCAAACAAAGGAGAGGATAGCTTAGTGAAATCTTTAGTGAATCTTTGGTAATATCCAGCTAAGCCTAGGAAACTTCTAACATCTCACACCTTCTGAGGAGGTGGAACCCTTTAGATGATGGCAATCTTGTTGGGGTCCACCTGCAGTCCTTGTTGAGATATTGCATGACCTAACACGGTCCCTTTAGTCATAAAAAATTCACATTTTTACGGACTGAGGGATAGGTTCATCTCAATACACTTTTCTAAAACTTTTCCAAGGTTAGATAAAGCTTCCTGAAAGTCAGAACCATAAGGAGTAAAATCATCCATATATATTTCCACTGCATCATGAACCAGTTCAGAAAATATACTCAATACCACTCTCTAGAAAGTGGCTGGAGCGTTGCACAAACCAAAAGGAAGGACCCAATATGCAAAGGTACCCCAAGGACAAGTGAAAGTGGTATTATCTTGATCTTCCGGGCTGATTTGAATCTAATTGTACCTGCTAAACCCATCTAGGAAGGAGAAAAACTTCTTCCCCGCCAGACCATCTAACACTTGATCTATGAAAGGCAAAGGAGAATGGTCCTTTTTAGTGGCTTTGTTCAATTCCTGATAGTTGACACAGATTCTCCACTTGCCATTTTTCTTTGGCAGTAGCACCAAAGGAGAGACCCATTCACTGTCAGAGATGGGGTAGATGAATCCTCCATTAAGAAATTTTTGCAATTCTTCCTTAACAATGTCTTTAAGTGTTGGATTCATCCTCCTTTGAGGCTACTTGACTGGTTTGCAATCTTCCTTAATGTATATGTGATGAGTACATACTGAAGGGTGCACTCCCTTCATCTCCTTATAACTCCAGGCGAAGGCATCTAAATTCTTTCTCAATAAGTTACACAACTTCTTCTCCTAGGAAGTGGATAGGGATGGATTGATTTCCAAGGTTCTTTTTGGGCTAAACTCTATATTCTTAACATGAAGAGAGGTCGAGTCGGCCACACAAAGATCAGTTGAGGGGTTGTTTTGGCTTTCTATCACTATGTCCTCTAATGGTAAGACACTAGGGCGTGGATTCTGAATCAAATTTTCAACCATATCATCCTCATCTTGCAGTTTCCCCCCCATGGTAGTTTCTAATGCACAAAGTGGTGTAGAATAGATCTCATCCTCATCCTCCTCCTCCAACCAAAGAGGTAGATCATGTTCTAGCAAGGGTTGGGTAGGAGGGTATAGGATTAACTGCTTGGACATATGCCTGTTCTTTATGGTCATGTTCTTAACGCGACAACTAATGTAGGCATCGATAGTAGCCAACCAGGGTCTTCCTAGGATGAGAAGATACCTAGTGAGCTTTGCCTTTGGATGGAGAACTAAGAAATCAGTAGGGTACTCCCAAGAATCAATGGAGACCATCACATCTTCCACAATCCCTTCAGGGGTCATGGTGGAGCAGTCTGCTAGCTGCAGTACTGTCGTGGTCTTCCTCAAGGAGCCTTGGAGGTTAAGTTTGAGCATTGTGTCCTTTGTCATCACATTAATGGCAGCTCCCAAATCAATCAAGGTATGTGGGATCATGGTGCCATTGATGTGGACATCAACTACTGGGCTTCCAGGGTCCAGATATTTCAGACAGATTACCTGCCCCAACATCAGGTCGGACAGTTGTCCTATGACATTGATGGTTGGGGCATCTCTCTTGCGCCTTCCTAGATGCTTAAAGCACTTCTCTTTGATCAACCTATTGTAGATAGGCACATCTTTTATGGCTTGGAGAAGTGGTATCTTTACACATAACTGTTTCAATTCTCCCAGAAGTTCAGTTTCTTCTAGGGTAGGTTGTGCTGTCTCGGATAGTCTCTTAGGAAAGGGTGGAATTTCTTTAGGTTCACTTTCCTCTTTATCTTCCTCAACCTCCCTAGGTGGAGGCTGGCTATCTGGGAGAACCTTCCCAGATCACAGGTTAATCTCCTAAATCTCCACAACATAAGTTGGGCATGATGGTTCCCCACTATATACTTGCTGAGCCTGTCTGTTGTTCGGGTTCGAGTTCGTTTGGGCAGGCATTTGGGGTTTCCTTGGTGGAACAGAAGGTAATGGTTGTGGCTGAGCAGGTGGTGGAGGCAAAAGAGTGGGAGGAGAGTTGTACTGGGGCCTCCACCCCTGTTGAGATGCATTCCACTGAGGTTACGGCTGAACATAGGATTGAAATGAATGAGTGGCTGGTTTGGCATGATATTGAGATGGGAAGGACCAAGGAGGAGGCATGGACCAGGAAGGATGAGCAGGAGGGCCCCAAGAAGGTATGGAAGTGACTTGGTTGGGGTTGTAGTATGCCTGAGATGTCCCTTGCATCCCCTGCTGGTATGGTCTAGGTCCATGCGGTCTCCTTTGGTTCATGAAATAGAGTGGTTCAGTGGCTCCTTCGGCCCCTTGGTATACAGCTTTAAGTCTGGGAAAGGAAGGGCACTTATCTGTAGAATGATCTTCTTCATAGACTGAACAAACCTCTATAGAGTTCAATGGACATTCGTTCCTAGGATGCCTCCTGGTGCATCTAGGACAAAAAATGGCCAAAGCCCTCTCTGCTTCCTCTTGTTTTCTTTTGATATGCAAGGTATCCATTTGCATGGAAAGAGTCTATAGCATCTCACTTTTGAGGTCTTCCAGCATGTTGCCAATTTCACCTTTAATGGATGAATTGGAAGAGGAGGTACTAGCTACAGGTTGACTCCCCCTAGCTTTCTTTCTAGCTACTCTAGAATGGTTTCTAAAAATAGTCTTCATGTCCTCATAAGATAGTTGATAGATGTCTCCCCTGGATAGTAGATGGAGGGTGTCTAGAAGGTCTTCCAGAATTCCCCTGAGCAGGACCAACTTCATAGATTCAGGGTCAAGTGTGCACCTGGCCCTTTTGTAACTGAGCTGGAACCTCTCTTCATAATCTTCCAAGGATTCATTAATTCCCATGGTCATTCGGAAGATTTCTTCTTTGGTATATTTTGACCTACAGTAGTCTCGATATTTGTCATTAAAGGCCTGTTGCATCTGAGCCCAAGTTGTGATGCTATTGCCAGGTAACTCCATGAACCACCACAATGTTACATCCTTGAGAGTAGAAGGGAATAGTTTCAACTTTTGCTCATTTTCTACATAGTCATGGGTTCGACAGATGAAAACAAACTGAAAGGAGTCAGGATCTTCTCTAGTCAAGCCATGGAAGTGAGGTAGGTTTGAAGGACTTATATTCTTCATTTTGGTGTCCCCATTGGTCTCCCGAATGGGAAAGCTACCCTCTATTCTCTCTCCATTTCCCCTAGCATCTCTGTTTTCAGCCATTAGCTCAGGAGGGATGTTTTCTTCTTCTTCCTCCCCTATAGGTTCTTCAAATATCTCTGGTTGTTCACCTAAAGGTTCTTCTTGATCACTGCCATCGAAGAAGATAAAATCTTTTTGGTTGAGTTTTTTTGTTTTTTCACTAATTGTACCTGCAAAACTAAAATGGATTGAACAAAACAAATTGCAACTATCTGAATGAACTTGCTGAAATGAAATTTGCAGAATTGAAAAGGAAAGCAAGGAAATGTAGAGATGGAAAGAAATGACTAGTCTACTCTTGCTGAAATGAAATTTATAGAATTGAAAAGGAAAGCAAGGAAATGTAGAAACTGAAAGAAACAACTATTCTACTTTTGCTAAAAGAAATTACTTAGCAGAATGTTTGCGATAGAGAATAGAAGAAAGCAGTAATCACAAAATACTCTGACGCTTCCCCGGCAACAACAGCAAAAAGTAGTGAGCACGAGTATTGCAGCAATAACACTGCAACTCTTGGGCTGCCTACTTTACTCTTATCAACCCAGTAGTTTGTAACAAACTTGGAAGCGACGGTGTTGTATGCACAAGTACTAGTTCTTACTGCAGGCTGTCACTTGGTCAGCTGGCGCAAGATCAGTAGGAGCTCAAGCCAACTTCTATGGATTCCAAAAGAGGCTCTATATGTGATGAAAGGAAAACTTACTCTACAGAGGCTACTCTAATTGCAGAAAGGAAAAAGACTAAAATGTGAAGTAAACCTAGCAAACCCTACTTAACCAACTAATCCTACTTTTTAGAAAGCACTATGAAAACCATAAAATGAATGCCATTACCTACTCAAGGAACCAAACAACATCTACTCAAGCTATTTCTAGAAGTAAATGAGCAAAAAACATCTTTTTGGATTTTTATGTATTTTTATGTGAAATTGACATGCATGTATTTTATTGTGTGTAAAGCTGGAAGCGAATTGGTGGTGTTGAAGGGTGACTTTGGGGTTTGAAGAGATGTAGGATGGTGTAAATGGGTCATAAGAGGTCTTGGGTGACCTTTTGGAGGCTTTTCCCACACTCGGCCTTCAAAAGAAAGCCTACAGGAAAATCTACAGGAGGACACAGGGGATCTATAGGAGGTCTATAGGAGGTCTCAGGAGGATGGAAAGAGAAGTTTCGAAGGTTTTGAGGGTGTGAGAGTGGGTGGAAAAGGTAGGTGAAGGTTGGGATGATGTGTTAGGGCACCTAGGGTCCACCAAGGATCACTAGGAGAGGGAAAGATGATTGGGAGAGAGGAATAAATCCTATCGAAAAATGCAGAAAACTAAGGTAGAATTAAGGTGAACTTTGGGTGACCTGTAGGGCATGGATCAAGGAGAGAATGTGATGGCTGATAGGCTGACCTGTTGTGAGAAGAGATCTGCTGCAAACGAATTGACAGTCAACCAATGAGATCAAGCAAGGAAATGAGTACATCAAAAATAGAATTTTGCATCAAGATAGTCTAAATTATAAGCTATGGAAGTAAATGCTGAAAAAAATGCTACAAAGAGAGAGAGCATGGAAGAAGACTTACTGCAAAGAAAGAAATGAGCATGGTGAAAAATATCTAAAGCAAAGCATTAACCTTCTAACAAACTGCAAACACTAGAAATCCTATGGAGAGGGAAAATCTGTGTTTTTGGGGCAGCAAGAGGGTCTTTGCCTTAGTTCATGGTCCCAAAGGGAGGAAAAGAGGCCAAGGCATTGTTGCTAGCCTTTTGAATCTTCTTTCTATCACTGCTTAACCTGCTATAGGAAACACAAATGGAAACAACCTTCTAAATCACCAAAAGCAACATATTCTTAACCAAGAAAGAAATTCATCTAACAACAACTAATCCATAAACTGAAACAAAGCATATAAATACAAACAAGAGGAGCTTGGTTGCTTGGATTGGGCTCTAACCCAAGAGCTTCAGCCCTCTGAGGTAACTAAATGCTAGCCCAAAAAGGATCTCATCTTTATTATCAAAATAGTAATAGGATTACATGAAACTGTCACCAAAAGTAAGCTCGAAGTTGAGCAAAGTTTTACACTGGAAAAAGTACAACAAAAATCCAACAAAAATTCAACCCTAGTGAGGCCCTAGGCCTCTCTACTTATACAACTGAAGCTCCCAACAGCTTCCTTAAGATCAGGGAGGCTTGGCTCCCAAAACTCGAGATAAACATAAGTTATCCTCCACTTGCTCGGTTGCCTCCTAGTGCATTGATTTGGCTGTTTGTACTTCGAGCTGCATGAAGGGGAATTCGAAGTGGGGAGTAATAAATGAGGGGGGTTCCCTCCTATAAATCCTCTCATTTTTCCACTTTGAATTATTGCTGCCAATTGTCCATTGAATCTTTGACTTTTTCTTCAAAATTCAACAAAAATCTGCATTAAACACACATTAGACCTCATGGCATCACAACTAACTCAACTCACTCCATAAGCATAAATATAATAAAACGACATGCAATAAGCTAAGAGAATTGTTGATTTAACTATTTTAGGAGGAAAAAAAAACCCATATAATTACCCATTTATGGGGTGCATCACTAGGTCATTTGCAAATTGATTTTCTTTGATCATTGAGTGCTTATATGAATTGGTGTTTTAGTCATCATTCTAAAAAGCTTTTTTGTGCCACTCATTAGACTTTGCATCTTCGTTTTCTTCATTTTCAAAAATTAAGTGACTTGAAAAGAGAAATCTTTGCATTGGAATTCAGGGTTTTGTGTGTGCATCAAACTTGGAGTGTTTGGATTTAAAAGGGAATTGTATTTTGCACGTTGTTTGTTGCATATTGCTTGTTTCATACTCTTTTTCTCTTCCCTTCCTTAGATAGATTTTCATTGAATGAGAAATATTTCATTTCCTCATGCTAGTTTGCATTTTAGTATATTTAGGTGACATTTTCAGTAAGCCGCTAAATTGAGACTTAATTGAAGATGAACATTAAAATTTATTGAATCAACCTAAGGAGAATTTATAACATTAACGCAAACATTTAGTGGTCTAGGCTAGAGATTGGTTTCGACATTGTTAAATGTAGGAGTTTTCATTGTTTTTAAGCACTGTATCTTGGGGGTGAAATCTCGTTCCACGTATGTGAGTGTATAGGATCGTTATCCATGTAGAAATAGCGTTCCACACATGTAAAGTATATGGGAATGCTCTCATAAAATGGTTATGCAATAGACAACATTACTATGGACTACACTTCCACTTACCTTAGAGTATATTTTTGAAGTCCCCTATAGGTTTCTATCCTCGCCATAGGTAACCACGGTTGCCTTGTGTACGATGATACACTGAACACAACATTCAGGGATATTTCCTGCGCATGCATTAATTGCTTGGTTCACCAAGGTGTATATTGCAGTTAACGGTTGCTTGGTAATCCTTCATGCCTAGATTAACTTCGTTCTTATTTATTTTTGTGTTAATTTCTAAAATTTATTATCCAACATGGAATAACAAAATCAACCACTCCCTCATTCCCATAGAATGAAAAATAATCCTCCTCTTCCACTAGAGGCTACTCCTGGCCATCGTTAGAAGAATAAGAAGACGCAAATTACTAAATCATGAAATGCAGGAATTACCTTTGGTCCTCCTCCTGAATCTAATTAACCAAAATAATATTTCCCTTTGAGTACTAAGCTCGAGATCACCTCTACTCTTGTTAGTTAATATGACACAATTGAAACAAAAGTCCCTAAAACCTTAATGTATGAGGTTATCTAACTTGACTTTCCTGTGTCAGATACTTTACTTCTTGAGGTTGTTGAACTTGAGGAACCTAAACTATCTTTAATTTTTACTTTAGGTCCTTCCTCTTCTTTCCGTTTGTTCCAGGTAGAACCTACAACTGTATATGTTGGACCCGATGATGAACTCCTTCCATACGGACTTGTGAGTATTGAAGAGATCTCGTAAGAGGGGCCTCGTCCTTCTACTCCTGTCCATTGGAGTGGATTCCATTATTATCAAAATGGTCCTCTTCCACCTCTTCAGACTCAAGAACAAACTCCTTTACCTGATTCTTTTGGGTCAAGTGCAGATTTCTCACGACAACCTTCATTAATATTATTAACCATGACTAGATCCGATTTTACCTCCAAACCCATGTAAACTACTATGGTTGATACATCAAATGTTGTTTCCTCATCTACGTTTGCAACATCACCAGAGGAACATATGTATGGTAGCCCATCCATCCCAGCTGCCTATTAGCCTTTATCAGGTACCTTCTTTGGTGTTGCTTCTAGTCCTTAGACCTCTCCCATCTCATCCATTTTGGGAATTCCATCTAGCACTTCTCTTATGAACACTACTCAACCTTCCACTTCTCTTCCACCTACACCTACAATTGAATAGTAGGTTGGCCCTTATGTTAGTGGGCAAGGTTATCTTCAACAACCTAACTCTCCTTATGTTGGGTGCCCTTCATCTAGGTTGCAATTTCCTCCATCATCCCCTCCTCCTATGATAGGAGGGAAACTTGTTATTGGTATAGATAAAATTGGTAATCAACCTTATTATAATTCTCCTTATCCTAGGATGGATGCCAGTGTCTAGAAACCTACATTTCCTATCCAACCTGGTTCATTTTGGGACTGATTGTTGAATCCTCAACCTGTGTCATCTTCATCTCAAATTCCTACCCATGAATCTCTACCTCAACAAGCTAAAGTACTTGTAATTCAACCTTTACAGGTTGTTGTTGCATCTCCACCTATTCCATTAGCATATTCTACCCCTAAGGCTCCACTTACACATCCTTTATAAGGTACCTTACAATCTGAACTACTTGGGAAAGGTACTCCTCAAATTCTAGTAGGATTGAATGTGTATAGTATGGCACAACCCCAATAAAACCCACCTTATGTCGGAATGATGAAAAATATTGAGGGGAAACAATATAGACCTTTTCAGGGTGTTCCTCAAGTTCCTTTTCAAGTCTAATATATCCAAACCAAACCATTCTATCCTTTATAGGGTTATCCTGGAGCTAGTCAACAAGGTTACCCATATGATGGTTAGCAAATTTTCCTTATTTTGGTGCCCAGGTTCCTCTTTATTAGAACCATCCTTATCCAAGAATGCAAGTACCTATTTCTCATGCTATTCCATCTTATCTAGGCTATCCTCCACCAAATTTTAACCACTATTTACATTTTTCACCGACTCTCGAATTTCCAGACTTGAATCTGCTCACCAATGATCCTGTAGCTCATTCGCCTTGGTGGTCGATAATTCCTACTAAATTGCCTTCTGATATCCCAAAGTCCAGTGGGAATCTTGGAGAAGACCCATCTACCCATGTCATAATGTATCATCTATGGTGTTCTTCGAACTCCCTTAATCATGATTCCATATGATTACATCTTTTCCAACGTACTCTTACAGGTACCATAGATAAATGGTACATTGAGTAACCTAGAGTTTCATCTCATGATTTCGTTTCCTTAGCTACCATTTTCCTCATGCATTTCCAGTTACCCATCCGGTAGGAAAATGGAATAGAACCATTGACCAAGTTTAAACAAACTAAAGACACTCACATTTCAAAACACATATTTCATGAGTGGCGGCATCATCATCGGTTTGTTAAGACCTATGTTCTGGATCAATTTTTAGAATAACGGTTCATTAAATCCCTATTTCCATCTATAATAGAGGATAACGCCAAAGGAAAAGTCATGACTGAATACCAAGAAATTTCTCATGCTCAGTATTTGGACCTCATCTATACCCAATCTGGCACACTCTATGAAAAGACATGAGATGCTCTGAGACCTTTGAACATTGTTCCTCCCTCCCACTATTGGTAAATAATTTGATGCCGCTGATAGAATCATTAGTTATGCTTGTTCACGGATAATGAGTAAACCATTTGGTGCTGCTGTCACTGCTTCTTCCCTAAATTCTTCATCCAATCCTCATATGGCTTCTTCTACTGAGATAAATGTCATTTCATCTAATAAAGGCAACTTTTTACAACAAGCATGAAGCAAGAAGAAAGGAAAAGTAAAAGAGAAGAAATATTCTTCACTGAAGGGTAAACAAAAAAATTAGTCCTCTGCTGAGAAATGAAATCCTCACTACCCATGCTTAATTTGGAATGAGGATCACTTTTCTTGTGATTCTCCTCACCATGAGGAGTGAATTAGTTTTTGAAATCCTTGACTTCTCTCATTTTTTTGACTGACCCATTTCCCAATCAAGAGACCCATATGGTTTCTTAGGACCCATCTTCCTCTAACATGATTTTAATTCTTTCTTCCACAAAGCATAAATATGATGTTATAGTAGCTACTAAAAACAAAGACTATGGTAATGTGAATCCTCTAAATGGCCAGGCTACTGATCAACCTACCAGTTTGGAATCATCTCCATATGATCCTTCTCCACCCATGATTCCTACAAAGTTAACAATTAAGCCTTCGAAGGGTGTCATTCATAAATCTTCTTTCAACCCTCGTGCCAAGGCTACTCAAAATTATAACATAGTTGAATACTTAGCTCATTCTCCATCAATTATTTTGACCCTTGAAATGTTACAAAATTTCCCCACCAAAAAAAATACTTTAATTTTGTCTATCGGATGTGTGGATCCTTTGGAGTCTAACCTAGTTGTTTTCATCCATGAAAATTATACCCCTTGCCTTCCAACTCAATTGTCCTTCATCATTCAGGTTTTCGTCCATGGTAAAACCATTCATCATTCTATTGTGGACAAGGGAGACTCAACCTGCATCATCTCTATGTCTTGTTGGAAAGCAATTGGTTCTCCTCAAATGTTTCAATCACCTACCACATTGCAAGGTTTTGATGGGAGAACATATAATTCTTGTGGTATTCTGAACTCCTTACAAGTAGAATTAAGGGGAAAAATTATATCCATAAAAGTGGATGTTATTGACGGACTTCTTGATTATAACCTTCTATTGTGTCCCATGTGGGTTTACGCCATGGCCACAGTCATTTCGACTTATTTCTGTATGATCGCCTTTCCTCATAAGGTTGAAATTGTGGCCATTGACCAACTCACCTTTTTTTCCTTCAACTTTCATGATCCTAGAAGTGTCTCGCTTATAGGGGAAACTCTACATTCTTGTCAGAATGTCGAGGTTGGACTACTAAAGGATTCCTCGCTCATGCGAAACTTTTCTCTTCCTCCTCCTCCACTTCGTGATAGCTCATCTTCGATTTCTTATATCAATATGATATCATATTATACTATCCACACTGATCCATGGATTGTACCACATGAAACTAGCATCCATAGTTTTGGCGATTGAATGTTGGTTAACCCCATTGAACTTGATTAAGAAGCCATCTATTCGACTTGTGCGGCTCACACCTTCTCTTCAATCAATTAGGTGGATAGATCATTGGATTATGACACATCTTCTGATCCATTCTCTCAAATATTCTCTACCGATGAGAGGATCATGGAGATCATGATGCCAACAGATGCATCATGGGAAAATCATCACCATCGCTCATCCTTACCAGATTCCATTTCTAATAATATCAGTGGTGTGTATCTACCCAATATCATTGAGTCTTTTATGAATTTTGTTTCTATCCACGAAGTTGATTCCGAAAATAATCTCTCAAATATTAAAGAGACGATTGATGAGGCTTATCAATAGGTAAATTATATGGGCCTTAGCGCCACTCTCCAGCTTATTAAATCAACTTTTCTGACATTTCTTCAGATATTTTATTATATTTTGCTTAGTGAGAAGGGTAAAGGTGACATGTTATGTCATGTGGCCTAATGTGCATTAATTTCAGGATTTGGAGCAGTTTTGGGCTAATTTAAGTGCAGGAACTCGAAGCAGATAAGAAAGAGGGATTTTAGGAGATTGGGTCTCCCTCCTTAACTCATCAATTACTTGAATATTCCTCCAAGAGATCTCATCAGCTTGGGGTTACAAGCAACCAAGCCCACCAAGTTCAATGGTAGCGAAGTCAGTGAGAGTTGAAGACAAGTCAATCATGAGTTTGGAAACCAAACCTCCATAATTTTAAGGAAGTTGTTGGTAGCTTTAGTTGTTTAAATAATAAGGCCTAGGGCCTCATTAGGATTCAACTTTTTGTTTTAGCCAAGAGGCAATTTTGAGCTTAATATATTGTGACTGTTATTCTCTTGTTATTTTTTGATATTTTGGTGGTAATGAAAAGGGTTTCCTTGATTCAACATTAAATTGACTCAGAGGCATGAAGCTCTTGTGCTAGGGCCCAACCCTAGTAGCAGAGGTTCCTCTTTCAGTAAATGTATCCTTAGATTAGAATCATAGATTAGTTGTTGAAGTTATCTTTGGTTTGTTTAATTTACAAGTCTTTGCATGATTGGTTAGTTTTGCTTCCATTAGTTGGAGAAGTAAATTTGTGTTACAATAGTGAAAGAAAAGACTTAAAAAAATCTTGTGAGTATGGCCTCATCGTCATCTCCCTCATGGGATCATGGTTTTACAGCCCCACTCTCACAGCCCCAAAAATAGATTTATCTTTTGACTATTACATAGCTTAGGATTTCTTGTTGAGTAGATCATTGTTAATGATTTCTTAGAAGCACCTGCAATTGAAATTTTGGTTTCTTGAGTTTGTTGTATATTAGAAATCATTCCATTCCATATATTTGATCCATTAGCTATCAATAAATCAATTTCTCAAATTCAACCCATCTTTTCCGCATTTACGTAAAGTTGTGCATAAATGAAGAAATGAATATGTCTTTTTGCAGGAGTTATTGATATGCAGGGAGGAACTCATTCCACCATCCTCATCTATGTCTTCTCCATCTCTTGCCAAATCCTACCAATCACCAATTCAGATTTCTATTTTGTAGCCATCATGGACAACCACCTTGAGCAAATCCAACCATCCTGAAGAGTTGGGTTGATCCTTGGTTAGTATGCACCTTCCCCATACCTTATTCCACCATCATACACCTTCCCAACAGTTCCTTTCACCTTCCCTACCTTCCTACAACTTTTAGCTAAGTTTCATGTAGTAATCGAGGACATCCTCTCGTAACTATAGGATATGCTATAGCAACTACAACAAACCCTATAGCAGCTTGTTTTAGATTTGTTTTGGGAGAAATGATGACCAGAGCCTATGGTAGGCCTTCAAATTGAACTCCGTACTCCTCAATGCCATTTTTGACCAATTTTCCCATGCCTTCCTCCCATGGAAAAGATCAGCTTGTTTAGCTTAACATTGACATTTCTAAAGTGGAAACCAAAATTCTCTTTTATGAAAAATTTAGCTAGTGCATGCATACATCAGTCTTAGAAATGTTAGGATCATTACCATGCTTACATAGTCCATATAACTAGATGATAGATGCAAGGTTAGATTAGGTTTCTTCTACAAGTAATGTGTGTTAATTCTTAGCTAGGTAATTTCATGTCATTTCATAGCACTTCCTATTCAACACTTTCATTTCATTAGCATAGGCAAGCATTTACTCAATCCCTGAATCACTCAAGCTAGTCCTTATTAGAGGGATGAGGGAGGATCTCCTAGAAACCCTAAACATGTTGTTGGGAGGGGACATCTACCAGTTATCTTATGATGATATCAAGACAATTTTCAAAAATCATTCTAGGGTAGCTAGAAAGAAGGGTAGGGTTAGACAAGCATTGGCCAGTTCATCCTCCTCCAACACATCCATCAAAAGTGAAACTGGGAACATGTTGGAAGACTTTAAGAGTGAAATGTTACATCCCCTTGCTCTGCAAATGGACACCATGTAGATCAAGAGGAATCATGATGAAGCAGAAAGAGCCTTAGCTATCTTTTGGCCTAGATGCACTAGGAGGCACCCTAGAAATGAATGTCCATTGAATCTTATCGAGATCTTCTGAGTCTGTGAGGAGAACCACTCCACCGAAAAGTGCCATTTTCTACCTGGATTGAAAGTTGTCTATCAAGGAACTGAAGGTGTGACTGAACAAATCTGTTATATCAACCAAAGGAGCCCTTAAGGACCTTACCCATAGCAGTAGGGCATGCAAGGATCATCCTATTTATATTACATCCCTAACTAGAATGCATCCATTCCCCCTTGGTGTGCTCTTTCTCATCCTTGAGGGTCCACACCTTCTCCCTGCAATTTTACACCTGAATACCATTCCCAACCTGCCAATCAATCATTTAAGCCATATGCTCCCCCACAACCTCATGGGAATACACCATCACAGGGGTGGAGGCCCCCATACAACTAATCTCCAACCTTACTACCTCCACCTCCATCTCAACCACATCTCCTTCACCCTTCTCCACCTAAGCAACCTTAGATGCCTGCTTAGCCAAATCTGAACCCGAACAATAAGCAGGAACAATAGGTCTATAAGGGAGAGACATCTTACCCTGCCTATGCTATGGAAATTCAAGAAATCAACCTTAGGTATGGAATAGTGCTTCAAGATAATCAACCTCCATCTCCACCTAAGGAACTTGAAGAGGAAAAGGAAGAGAGTGTTCCTCAAGCCAATCCACCTCCTTTTCCTAAGAGATTAATCCATCCTATCTAGCACACCCTAGAAGAGATTGAACTTTTGTGTGAATTGAAAAACTTGTGTTAAAATCACACTCCTCCAAGCTATCAAGGATGTCCCCTTATACAAAAATTTAATCAAGGAGAAATGCTTCAAACATCCTTGGAGGAGAAAGAAAGACACCCCTACCATTAATGTCATTGGACAAATATCTGACTTAGTGTTGGGGAGAGTGATTTTCCTAAAGTATCTAGACCCTGGAATTCCTATGGTAGATGTGCACATAGATGGTATCATTGTCCCCCATACCTTGATTGATCTTGGGGTTGCCATTGATGTGATGACTTAGGAGAGTATTCTTAAACTAAATCTCCAAGGATTATTAATGAAGACCACAACAATCTTGCAACTTGTAGACATATCCATAGTAGCTCCTGAAGGATTTGTTGAGGATTTTATGGTCTCCATTGATTCCTGGGAATACCTTGTAGACTTCTTAGTTCTCCAACCTAAGACCAAGTTCAATGGTTATCCTCTCATCCTTGGAAGGCCATGGATAGTCACTGTTGATGCTTACATAAGTTGTTGGGCTAGGAATATTACCATTAAAAATGGGCATTTGTCCAAACAATTGGTTTTGTAACCTCCTTCTCAACCATATGTAGAGCATGACTTACCTTTATGGTTGGAAGAGGAGGAGGAAGATGAAGTATACTCTTCCACATATAACCCAATATGTACCCTAGATGCTACTATAGGAGGGGGAAAACCTGATGAAGACAACCTGATTGATAAAATCCTCCAGAATCAACTCCCCAACACCATGTATCTTAAGGAGTTAGTAAAGAAAGCTAAAGATAACCCTTGGAATGATTTTTTTCCTAGATGAATCAATCCCTACTCATGTTAAGATGATAGAATTTGGTATAGCTAGAACATTGAAAATGAGCCCCTCTCTCTCTACACATCAGTAAAAGGAGTTATGTGACATGCTAAAAGAGCATATGAATGCCTTTGATTGGAGTTATAAGGAAATGAAGAAGGTGCACCCTTCAGCATCTACTCAACACATTTACATCAAAGAAGGATGGAAGCCAGTGCACCAAACTCAGAGGAGAACAAACCTAGCCCTCAAAGACATAGTTAAAGAAAAATTGCCTAAGTTGTTGGATGCGGGGTTCATTTACCCCATGTTAGATAGTGAGTGGGTGTCTCCTCTAGTTCTGGTCCCAAAGTAGAATGGAAAATTGAGGATCTGTGTGGACTACAGAGAGTTAAACAAAGGAACCAAAAAAGACTATTTCCCTCTACCTTTCATTGATCAAGTCTTTGATGGTCTTGCAGGAAAGAAGTTTTTCTCTTTCATGGATGGATTAAGTGGTTACAATCAGATCTAAATAAGCCTAGAGGACCAAGATAACACCACTTTCACTTGTCCTTGGGGTACCTTTGCTTATAGGGTCCTTCCCTTTGGATTATGTAATTCCCCTGCCACTTTTAATAGGGCATTTTTGAGCATCTTTGCAGAGCTAGTCCATGACTCTGTAGAAATCTATATGGATGATTTCACTCCCTATGGGTGTGATTTCCTAGAGGCTCTCTCTAACTTGGGGAAAGTATTAAATAAATGCATTGAAATGAACCTATTCCTTAATCATGAGATGTGTGAGTTCTTGATGAATGCATGGACTCTTCTAGGTCACTCAATATCCTAGGATGGACTACAAGTGGACCAAAATAAAATTTCTATCGTAAAGAGTGTCAGAAGTTTCTTGGGGTTAGCTGGATACTATAGGAGATTCATAAAGGGTTGTCAAAAGTTTCTTGGGGTTAGTTGGATACTATAGGAGATTCATAAAGGACTTCAGTACAGTAGCTACACCTTTTCCTGGATTATTGGCCAAGGACTCTGATTTTCTCTGGTAAAAAACTTGCCAAGAGGACCTAGAAATCTTTAAGGAAAAGTTGACTACTGCACCCATACTCCGAGGCCCAAATTTGACTCTTCCTTTCCACATCCATGTTGATGCCTCTGATAAAGCTATAGAAGCAGATCTAGGCCAGATAGATGAACATTTTCCTTATGCCATTTATTTCATCACCAAAAAACTATCCAAGGCTTAATTCAACTATACTATGACTGAAAAAGAGCTTCTAGTTGTTGTCCATTCCTTGAATAAATTTAGACATTACATCACTCGTTACTAGACCTTTGTACATACTAAACATGTTTCTATTATATTTTTGATGAACAAGCCTAATGTGAATGCCATAATTATTACATGGTTGCTTTTATTACAGCAGTTTGATCTAACTATCATTGATAAGCCTGGTAGAGAAAATGTAGTTGAAGATTTTTTGTCTACACTTGCTTTGCCTGCAGGTGAGGAAGGAATGGTTGATGATCAGCTGCCAGATGAGCATTTATTTGTTATTTCAGCTCTCTCTCCATGCTTTGCTAACATAGCAAACTACTTAGTGTTTGCACAGTTCCCTCCAAATTTGTCCTTTAAGGAAAAGATTAGAATTATACGAAAGATAACTCATTCACTTGGATTGGTGGAAATATCTTCAAGCTAGGCCTAGATCAAATTTTGAGGAGATGTGTCAGGGAGGAGGAATTATTTGACATCCTTTTGGCCTATCATAATGGGCCTTGTAGAGGTCACTTTGCAACGAAGAGATCAACCTTCAAGTTACTGCAATCTGGCTACTACTGGCCTACTCTCCATAAAGATGAAAGAAGATACACAAGTCGATGTGACTAGTGCCAAAGAATGGGGAAACCTACTCCCAGGGATGAAATACATGTCCAACCCCAAGTGACCCTTGAGCAATTTGAAAAGTGGGGCATTAATTTCATTGGGCCCATTGATCCGCCATCAGGGCAGAGAAAGTACATAAATGTGTGCATTGAGTATTTGACAAAGTGGGCTAAAACCAAGGCTGTTAAGGTAGAAATAGAAGAGAAACTAGCTAAGTTCTTAAGGGAGAATATATTTTACAAGTTTGGGCACACTAGAGTGGTAGTCACTGATCAGGGAGCTCAATTCACCTCACACTTGATTCAAAATCTATCGAGGCAACATAAGATTAAGCATAACAAGTCAAGTGCTTACATCCTTAGGCCAATGGACAAGTAGAGGTTACCCATAGAGCATTGGAAGGCATTCTCATCAAGGTTGTGAGCAGTAGCATAAAAGATTGGGCTGACAGACTAGTGGAGGCCACTTGGGCCTATAATACAACCTAGAAGACAACCACTTGCTTCATTGCTTATGACTTTGTCTATGGGAAGAAGGCTTTGCTCTCCATTGAGTTTGAGTACAACACTTTGACAATGGAAACACAGTTGGATTTGGATGTTACAAAGGCATAGCAAGAGCGGTTGCTCCAACTCAATGGTTTAGATGAATTTAGGATGCAGGCCCTCCTATAGATAGAAGTTACTCAAGTACAAAGAATGGTTTGGCATTGTTGAAGAATCTAGGGCAAGTGGCATTAATGTGATTCTTCTAGACTTGATAACAATTTGTGAAGTGCTCTTTCACTTTATCTTAGGTTGATCTTCTTATTATTATTAGTGTGTGTGTGTTAGCTTCATCGAACTTTTACCAAAACAAAGAGACAAGAACACAAGATGTTTGGCTTTCTCCTAGGGCCAAAACCTCTCCCTCTTGCAGAGGAAAACCTACACGAAATTATTCTTATGGAGTTTCAATTGACGAAAACCAAGACCATGACCCTAGAACTACTAAGCCACTTCAAGATCAAGACACCAATCCTCACTTCGTTGTTGCAGCAGAGGTCATCATTACTGCATCATCTTCTTTACTGCTGCAAAATATTTGTTATCCCTTCACTGATGTCTTCATCAAATATATCTTCCATGTTGAGATATGTATTGGAGAGTTTTCTTTTGATTCACTAAGATCATGATTGTCTTCTTGTAGCATTTATTGAGATCATGACCATGCTAGGGTCATGAATGCACCTTGACTAAGAGTGTAGCTATGTATGTAGAACATTCATCCTTATATGAAAATGTGAGAGTATGTGAGAGTGTACAAAAATCATCGTTATCCCAAAATCTAAGGGTATGTGAGACTATACAACTGTCATCCTTATCCAAAAATGTGATAGTATGTGAGAGTATACATCAGTCATCCTCATTCTAAACAATGTAAGTATATGAGAGTATACAATAGTCATCTTCATTCAAAAATCCAGAGGGATCCTTCCCTAACCAAAACATTGTCCTTCACCTTTTCAGAGACATCTATAACCTTTAAACTTGACCAAGATTTCAAAGAGGAGTGCGAGAATCTTCTTGTCCAAATGTGAGGGTGTAGCCTCCTATATATAGTAGTTTTTCCTTGTATTTGAGCTTACATGTCCACCTGAAGTGTGGTGTCTCCTATTTGAGCCGACTTGTCATTTATATTTATCTAGAGGCTGACATGAATTCCTTTCATCATCATTTTGCTGGCAGACATCTTTGTGCTTGTCTTTGGAGGATTGTGCTTGTTTTCAAGGGCCTTTTAGACTAGTATATATATTTACACATATGCTCAAGAAGAGACCTTTACATGTCTTTGAATCTTTGCCTTTTGTAGACCTATGGAATGAGCAAGAAACTTATTCTTCTAATTTACAAAAAATAATATTTATTTTTCTTGACAAGTGCAAACATCAAAGTTACATTTGTAAATACTGAACCTAGTTACACTTTCTTCAACACTCCCTCTTAACTAGGGAGGTATTCATAATGGTAAGTGGTTATTCTCAATCTAAATAATTTCTCATAAGAATAATAGGATTGGTAATCCCATCTGTATAGCATCATATTGATCAGCATTATCATAGTGAAAGGCCTTGACTAACAACTCCATCTCTCCATGAGACCATGAGCTACAATGTTGACACGACCAATGATTTATAGACACCTTCATCATTATCTCTTAAGTTACTATTGTAGCAACTACAACCACCCTCCAAAATTTTACGTTAGCTTCGCTTTGGAGCCTCGCTAGCAACCTTTCATAACATCATGTATTACCCTGTCAAGTACTCAATCTTCAATGATTTTCTTGTAGAATGATAGCATGTCTGTGAGAGCTTGTTGCATCCCCCTCACAAGATGTTTCTTTGGACTTGGTCCAACTACAGGCTGAGAAAATCCCTTAAGAAATTGTGCAATTCTGGAGGGGAGCTAGCCTTCCCTCCAAAAATTTCACAATTTTATATGGCAACTTGCTAGGCTCCAAAATTGTGCAAATCTTCCTGTCACTTCTTAATGAGAAAATTGTGCAATTCCTCCCAGCAGGGTTGTTCATCCCAAAAATTGCACAATTATTGGTAGCAGTCAGCTTCTTATCCCATAAATTGTGCAAACCTTATGGGCATCCAACCTAGCTCCCTCCCTGAAATGCGCTTTTTCCCCTTAGCTCAACAAACTGTTGCATGTGAAGTTGGGTTAACCGATTCCCTCTGGGACAAAGAAAAATTGATTTCCAATCATGGACTACTTCTCCCAAGGAAACATACAAAGGCATCCGTTGATTCAAGGATCTATTTTTAACAATTGGAGATTACATGCAAGGATAATTTCATAAACCTCCCGCTAAGTGTCGCTTTTCCTATATTTGTGGCATGCGCGTCACAACCTCTATTTTATCGAAACTCATCAACCGGATGCTGCAAATCTCATTCCTCACACTGACCTTGCAACTCTGACATCCCACATTGCATCTAGGAGTCGTCAGCACATTCAACTCAATATTTTTGGGGTAAGCCCACTTTTCGTGTCGTGTTGTGTTTCTGTAACTTTTTGTGTATCACTTCGTGTGAGTGTTTTCTGCTTGATTTCAGTGAGTGCTTGCTGTTGTTTGCATGTATGTTAGCTTTTATAAGCACCATTTCAATTTTCATTTGCATCTCACCTCTATCGCATGCATGACACTGATTTGCACAGAAAGTCATCGTTGCAGCGATTCGCTTCACACACGTGCATGCTTTCTCGTTTTCTAAATCTTACACTTGTGGTTTGCATGAATGATCGTTTACTCTTGTTTGCACTCATATGACCATGCATTCAGACTTCACATGTTTTCAGTTGCCCGTCGGCCGGACTAGGTTGCCTTGGCCCAAACCGTGTGTTTCTCAGCTAGCACTGTGCATTTCTGGAAGCGAAGTCTCTCCCTTACCTCCAGAAAATGTGCAAGCATGGCCAAGCACTGACCTCCAGGCTTGCATTACGCAATTATTAGAGGCAGTGTCTTGCTAGCCCAGAAACTGTGCAATGCAGTTTGCTGGTTGCATGTCACTGCTGACTGAAATTGCGCCTTGTACATTATAAGTCCTCAACAGGCAAGGATGAATTATGCATTGCACAGTTCCAACAGTCAGTCAGCATCTCGACAGCTCAGACTGTGTCTTGTGCGGTTTTTTCAGTCAGTCTCCTGACCTCCCAGCGGAAATTGCGAAATTTCACGTTCAATCACACAGGTATGTTGCAAATCAGTCCTCAAGTTTGTTTTGGTTTTCGACTAATAGATTGCATGCCATGAGTGTTCCTATGTCCCTAGGAATCACAAGTTTTCATCTGTCTCTCAGTAGTACAAGTACAACAACTTTTGGGAGAGTAGAGTCAAAGGCACTGTTAAGAGTGCAACTGGGGAAGCAGTCGATCAAGTGTCTATGAACTTGCCTATCCACGAATACATTGTTCATGGATAAGGATATCAAGATCAATGGCAATGGAATCACAATGAGAAACACCATCAACAACAGTAGAAGACAGCACACATGTGTGCGATGAATGCAAGAAGAAGGTTATTGACATCATAGAGGTAGAGAAAAGCCGCAAGTTTAAAGCAAATCCACTCATGATGAGAGAAGCTTTGGAGATTGAGGCTATGAGGTAACAGAGCGACATGATGTTCGTACAAAGGAAGAGAATGGAATAGAGAAGCAGTTGCGTGTGCTAAAGTAGCAAATCAAGGAAGAACAGGAGATGCATAGATGAGAGAATGAGTTGCAGAAGGAACAATAATAGTAGGGGGTGCAACATGCATAGAAAGATGAAACTACGTTCGTACAAGCTATAGATCCATCCTAGCAGCTGGCAAGGAGAAGACAATGCGAGCATTGTTGTTGATCACATGCAAGGGAATTCAACAAAATGCATGTCACTGTGCACACACATGCAAACCCACTCATTTGGCACACTCACCGAGGTGAAGATAAGGAACATGTCCAACTGGATATGAACATGTATTTTGACAAGTTGATGCACACAACCACCAGCACATGCTTGGAGATCAATGCAGACACTATGCATCAACATGTTGTCAGTCCGGTCGCACCTAGGATGACAATGTGCATGTTATCTGATGATTTGGATGGAGAATCCATATCAATGTACCGAAATGCAATAGAGGAAAGAATTTGCTTCAACAAGATGTCACCATTGAGTGCACGGATACCATCACGGACGTCCAAGATTGGCATCAGTTCACCACCATCAACCATCACAAGAATATCAAAGAGTTGGTCTCTCCTCAACAGTCTGAGTGTTAGTGATGCCTTTCATGGCTTGCTCAAGCCATTTTGTCTCACATGGGTACATGTGTAGATTGTATGTAACATCTTGTCAAGTGGAAGTTCAAGTGTTGATAGTTTTGATGTAACAGTCAAAGAGGAGATGAAGAGTCATGAGGGTAGATGAACCATCACAAAGGGGAATGCCAAGGGCTACCCCACCCTTTGCTATAAATAGTCCCTCATAACTCATTGTAGAGGCTTTTGGTCTGCAAGCTTCTGATAAGACTATCTTAGAGAGAGCTTGGATAGTATTGTAACGTGCCTTAGCTTCTCCACTGTCCAGAGCTAGGATATCTCTTTGGGGGAGTAGGCTGTTGTGGTTGTAACGTTCCACTATCAAAACTATTGGTTGGACATGGATGTATTGTATGATTGGAACTTACACTTCTTAATATAACAGAGCCAACATTTTTCATGCATATGTCATATTGTATTGCAGCTATCTTGTTTACTCTAAATGGTATATGTATCTATTTGCTTACGCATGCATGTATAAGTATGTATGAATCTTATTGAAATGTGTTTATTGGCTTAACCATCACTTTGGATTGTTATCTAACTTGATTTCTAGTTTGTGATGCATCTTTGCTCATGTGTTCCCTTCCAAGCTGTGTGCTATCACAGGTTTCCAAGGGGCGCACTGACTCAACTCTCTATGTGTTAGAACCATTCATGCGCCTTCCTTGCCTTATTGCAGCTATCACACCCTTGCTACCAACAAGGACATCTTACTTTCCTCTATGCGAAACCGCCATCAAGGCATTACTGTATGACCCACTGCAGGGACTCCGACATAAATAGTCTGAGGTCTAATTAGGACTTCTTACTGGGGAGATCCTTTGACATGTTGGTGGGTCCATCAACGTCAACATTTTTGGTGCTAAAAGGAGGGTTGATGAAAAGCTATGTCCTCTCATCCTGTTTTGAACCTTTGCATATCTATCATGCAATTTTGCACTCTCCTCCCTCCACGATGTTTTTTCGCATGTCAAATCTATTACCATGGTCAAGGCGAAGTGGCCTAGCCTAAGTTCTTACATGACTTCCTTTCCATGCTTCACGAGGAAGATGGATGTTCTAATGAAGAGGCCAGTCTGCTACTTGCATACACACTTCGCGAATCTCCACATCAGTGGCTATGCAGCCTACCAGTTGATAGCGTGCACTCACTTCAGCACTTCTGTGATCTCATTGAGGATACCTTCTATCATTTTTATCCAGAATATCTTGAACAAAAACTGTTACAAAAACAGAAGGCTCCACATGAATCACCTATGGAATTTTGGCAGCACTTCCATGATTTGCAGTTTCAAGCTCCAAAGACCCAGATGAAATTTCCCTATCTTTGGGATACATTCGATCACTATCTTAACAAATCAGTCCATCCCAAGAAGAATTTCAAGCTCAAACCCCAGTTAGCATACTTTTGTGATCGAGTTGCGTAATCACAGAGGGATATAGCCACTGTCACAAGTGATTGTCCGCCATCCCCTCATCAAGCAGCCCCACCATCACAGAGTGATGTGGGAGAACATGAACACACATTTATTGAACCGTCATGACCTCCCGACATTGCTCCTTCTGATTTTCACGTAGACTTGGTTGTGAGTCCCATACCTCATCACATGTGTTTTGTACCTCAACCTCCGTCTTCGTATTTTGATCATCCTCCAGATGACATTGTCTTGTGTTCTTCCTTTCCAGACTCTACACTTTTTTTGAATGAGGATCAATCTATTGATAGAGATGGTGTTGCACAACCAACATGCACTGAAATTCAAGATGATCATGATGGTGAGCATGAACATCCACCGGAAGCAGGGGACCATCCGTGTGTGTCCGTACCTCCTCTGTTTTTTCCTGGCATCCTTGATGATCTTGCAATCCCTAATTCTTCATGTTCATCTCCATCCATGGATGCACCCATTTTTGATAATTCATAGGACACACCAAATATTAGTCCATCATATGACAATGGAGAAGACCAATAATTCATTGAAAATCCAGTTGATCTTTCATATGATTTTTTCGGGGATGCAGAGGGTGAACATCCTTTCTTCTCATCTACCCCTCTGTGTGATCCATCAAATCATGAGGATGCCGACCAACATCCTGAGTTTTCTGATCTTGGCTATTGTGATCCCTTTACTTGATCATTTGATCACTATGTTGGTTCACTCATTATTAATCCATCTAAGCCACTGTTCTGCAATGATCTGTTTGTCAACAAAGTCGAAAGCCCCCAGACTATCGAGGTACTTCAGCCTAAGCTGATGGTTATTCCAGGCCCTTGCTGTCATGAGGTTAGTTTCACCTTTGATCAGGAAATTGTTCAAACACCTGAGGCTCCTCATCACTCATCTATATGCCTTGAAGAAAAATCCAACACTCAGATTTCACTTCCTCCACTCGAACTACACAATCCAATCACTCATGCATTGGAGGAATCTTACATAGCAAGCCCACTTGCACAACGTAAGTGGTCTAACTTTCTCACATTTTCTTACATGTCACGGTCAAGGGAATGCATACACTCAGCATCTACACATAGTGTATCACAACACCATGGAAAGCCGACAGACTGCATGTCATGCGATTTCACTGATTTTTGTTCTGTGGACGCTTGTAAGCTCGGAGTGTGTCTGTTTTCATTGTTGTATCTTTCACATTTGTCGATTCGCACAATTGTGTTGTTCACGAACCATGCCTTCATTAACATGGTTCAAACAATACGTTGATGGCTACATTAGAAATATCACTTCACATGATAAGACCCATGCACTATTAGCTTAGGAGTAGGAGTAGTGTTTTCTTTCAGTTTGCTTTCTTGCATGCTTGTTTGATCCCTTGTTTTGCATGTTTGTTTGTTTGCTTGCTTGTTTTCTTAATCACTTTTCTTTCACATTTACTTCTTCTTCTACTTTTCTTTGTTGATTGTTTGCTTGTTTTTGTTCATAGGTTAGTTTCACATGAAACCATGCATGACTCTTGAAACAAGCTAGGTAAACTTCAAGAGGCCTTGTGCAACTATCATGAATTGGTTATCTATCATCCTACCATTGTATGAAGAACTTGTTACTTTTAGTCCATGATACATTGATGGAAAATATGTATTTTTCAAGGTGAACCTTAGTGAAAACACAACGCTTGCGCACTAACTAGTGTCACCTTCTCTAGTCAGTTTTTGGGTTAACCGTTGTTAGCTCAGTCAAGTAGAGTAAGGTGGGGGGGAAAACCTTAATAAGAATGTCAGAGGTATATAATAAACTACTTCTCTAAAGGAAAAACCTCTTCTTCTCTCAGTAAGTTGGGATCCCTCTTCCACCTCTGAAATGAATAAGTGTTATGCACAGTTATGAAAATGAAAAAATAAAAATAAAAAAATTGAAAAAAAATAAAAAAATAAAAAAATGAATAAGGCGAAAGAAGAGAAAGGCTTCTTGCACAGAGAGGTGATGCAATTAACTCCATTAGGATAATGACTAGGCTCGCTGGTAGTGGAGTGATGCTTGTGTTCCTACGTGACTTCGTCGGTGTACTGCCCACGCCTGCTGGCAGTGAAGCAACACCAGAGATGAAACTAAGACTGTCACGACTATAATCCTTGTGCACCAATATACCCCTCAACCCAAATTAAAACAATTGTGTTGACTTGGATTAGAATGTGTGTCAATTGACCAAGAGCTTGGTAGATGCTACATCTTACAATCAAGCAAGCATGGAGACCAAAACGAACTAAGAACTAGACAATACTTCTAGAGGTGTTAGACTTTATTTTCACGAACAAGGTCCATTCAGAGAACTAGAGTTCTACCAGTGAGTTGCCAAGTGTTGAGGCAGCTACAAACACCCTCCAAGATTTTTCCTTAGCTTCATTTTGGAGCTTCCCTACCAACCTTTCACAACAGCATGTCTTGCCTTGTCAAGTACTCAAGCTTTAGTAATTTTCTTGCAGAATGACAACCTGCCTATGAGAGCTTGTTGCATCCCCCTCATAGGATGTTTCTCCAGACTTGGTCTAGCTACAGGTTGAGCATATCCCTCAAGAAATTATGTAATTATGGAGGGGAACCAACCTTCCCTCCAAAAATTGCACAATTCTATTTGGCACCCTACTGGGCTCCAAAATTGCACAAATCTTCCTATCACTTCTCATTGAAAAAATTGCACAATTCCTCCCAGCAGGGATGCTCAACCCAGAAATTGTGCAATTCTAGGTAGCAGTCAACTGCTCAGCCTAGAAATTGCACAAACCTTTTGGGTAGCTAGCCTAGTCCCCTCCTCAAAATGTACATTTCTCCCCTCAGCTGAGCATACTGTTGCATATGCAGTTGGGTTGACCGGTTCCCTCCAGGACCAAGAAAAATTGATTTGCATGCATGGAATTCTTCTCCCAAGGCAGCATGCAAAGGAATCCCTTGATTTAGGGATCTATTTTTAGCAGTTGGAGGTGACATGCAAGGATCATTTCAAAAACCTCCCGCCAAGTGTCGCTTTTCCTAGATTTGGGGCATGCGCATCACAACCTCGATTTTATTGAAACTCAACAACTGGATGTTGCAGAGCTCATTCCTCACATCTACCTTGTAGCTCTCACATCCCATATTTCATCTAGGACTAATCGGCATATTCAACTTAGCTATTTTTGGTTAAGCTCGCTTTTCATGTCTTGCATTTTGTTTCTGTCGCTATTTGTGTATCTCTTCATGTGAGTCTTTTCTTCTTGATTTTAGTGAGCACATGTCTTCATTTGCATGTATGTTAGCTTCTATAAGCATTGTTTCATTTTTTGTTTGCATCTCACTGTTGTCACATGCATGACACTATTTTTCAAGGACGATCATCATTGTGGCGACTCGCTTCACACACATACATGCTTTCCCATTTTCTGAATCTTGCACTTGTTGTTTTTATGAATGATCATTCTCTCTTGTTTTCACTCATCTCACCATGAATTTAGACTTCTCATATTTTCAGTCGCCCGTTGGCTGGACTGGGTTGCCCTAGCCCAAAACATGCCTTGCCCAGATAGCACTGTGCATTTCCAGAAGTGAAGGCTCTCCCTTCCCTCCAGAAATTGTGCAAGCCTGGCTAAGCACTGACCTCCACGCTTGCATTGCAAAATTCTTGGAGGAAGTGTCCTGTTGGCCGCAAAAACCGCGCAATGCAGTTTATTGTTTGCATGTCACTATTGACTGAAATTGTACATTATGTAGTTTCAATCCTCAACAAGCTAGGCTCGACTGTGCATTTCACAGTTCGAGCAGTCAGTTAGCCTCCCGATAGCCCAGACTATGCCTTGCACAATTTTGGAAGTCAATCTCTTGACCTTTCGGCGTCAATTGCGCAACTTTCACGTTCAATCACACAAGTATGTTGCAAGTCATTCTTCAAGTTTGTTTTTGTTTTTGACTGACAGATTGTGTTCCATGAGTGTTGCTATGTCTCCAGGCATCACAGGTGTTCGTTTGTCTCTTAGCAGTACAGGCACAATGACCTCCAAGAGAGCAGAGTCGAAGACACTATTAAGAGTGCAACTAGGGATGCTGTCGATCAAGTGTTTATGAACTTGCCTATCCACGAAGACATCAAGTTGTTCATGGACAAGGATATCAAGATCAATGACAATGGCATCATAGCAAGCATCACCATCAACAACAGTAGAAGGAAGTATACTTGCGTGAAACGAATGTAAGAGGAAGGTTGTTGATAGCATAGAGGTAGATCAAAGCTGCAAGTTCAAATTAGATTCACTCATGACGAGAGCAACTTTGGAGATTGAGGCTATGAGGTGACAGCGTGACATCAAGGTTGCGTGAAGGAAGATAATGGAATAGAGGAGGAGTTGCATGTGTTGAAGTAGCAACCCAAGGAAGAACAAGACCTACATAGATGAGAGAATGAGTTGCATCATGAACAATAACAACAAGGGGCACAACGTGTACAAAGGGATGAAACTGTGCCCATACATGTTATAGATCCACCCCAATAATTAGCACATAGCAAGCAAGGTGATTAGTGTTGTTGATCACATGGAAAGGAATTCATCAGCATGCATGCCATTGTGTGCACGCATGTGATCCAACCCATTTGTCACACTCACCGAGGCAAAGACAAGGAGCAAGTCCAACTGGCGCTGAACATGTATTTTGACAATTTGATGCACATGGCCACTAGCACATGCTTGGAGATCAACGCAGACACTATGCATCAACATGTTTTTGGTCCGGTCGCACCCACGATGAACATGCGCATGTTATATGATAAGTTGGACGAAGGAGCCATATCAGTTTACCCGATACAACGGAGGCAAGAGTTCGCTTCAGCGAGATGTGACCATTGAGTGCACGAACTGTTGGGCCTCCAAAATGTCTTCAAAATTACATCCACTTTCACCTTTATTTCCAGTATTTCACTCACATGTCGTAATTCCATAACCATATAACCTTTCATTAGGCACCATTTTCATAAATATATGGGTTATGATCCTTATTTACCAAAGTTATTTATTTTATGTGTTTAAAGTGAATTTATGATTAAAAACTAGGAAATTAACATGGTTTCATGTATCTATATATGTGGCTTGAGTTTCATGACATGTGTGGGTCATTTGGAAGCTTCCAAGGCACCCTTATGTGGCCTCCAATGCTCAAATTCGAATTCCCTTCAAAAGAAATTTGGATAAAGATCAAAGAAGGATATGTGTCCTATTTGGATTGTAACTCTATGAGGTGTCTCATCATTACTTATTTGGATTAGAACTCTATGAGACACTTACGAGATATGTGTCTCATTATGAGCTATTTGGTTATAACTATATGAGATTTTAGTGGATTTTCATTAAATAGGGTAGCTTCTTATGTTTTTGTATAAATAGAAGAGCCTTCTCCTTTGAAAGTCATGTGTAAATTTGGAGAAATGCTCATGTTTTTAATAGAGAATTTGGAGCTTATACTTGGAGATTTGAAGATTTAATTTTGCTTGCATATGGAGCTTCTTCACTTGCCATCGTCATACACCATTGGAATGACTATCTAATGATTGTGAGATTTAATTGCTTTTATAGATTAAAGTTCATTTGCTTTCTTAGTATTAGTTTTAGAATGACTGTGTAATATTTTATTTTCTAAATACATTTCAATAGGGAAGATTTATGTATTTTCTAATTGGATTAAGTTTGAGGCAAGGGCTCATAGTTATTTAGTTTCCTTTCATGTTCTGTTATTTACTTTCTTAGATCAAACCATCAATTCATTGTATAATTGAATAAAGGATCAGGCCAAGAAGGTGAATTCAAATTGGGTGGTTGAGTGTTCAACCTATGCAATCATTGAGCTACACTTTTTCATGCTTTTATATTCGCTTTTAAGATCCTCATTTAATTACATTAACTGATATTCCTAAAGATCATTCTAAGAAATTGATTTAATCATATTTCAAGATTGAATGGTTGAATATTTGATACATGCAAGTACTGAGTTATTTTCTGGACACTTTACTTGCTTTTCTAGGACATTAGAAGTTAAGGTATAAATAGTTGCTTACACTTCATCTCAAGAAGGTAACACTTCATAATTGAATGCTGGAGTAACTAAGCATACATTAGTTGTTTTTGATTTCATAGATCAGTTGAATTTCATTTTCATTATTTGATTTCATAGATTAGATGAATTGGTTTTCATTATTTTGTAGTTATATTGATCTAAACTGAAAGAGAATTCCTAACACATACAGTGCACACATGCTTCACAAGTTTACGAAACTCCCGAGTTGACAAATTAAATGACAGGAAATCACTTTGCCCCAACATTTTGGCGCCATTACCAGGGAAATGTGCATAGGAACTAACTTCTAGTTTAGAGTGTATCTTATTTGTTTTTGTTTTTACTAACCATTTATGGACAAAGGATCTAGAATGCAGCCCAAAGACTACATTGAGGAATGGTATCAAGAAGTGGTTACGCCACAATATTCATCAATTCTTCAAGAGACCCTTGCGGCAAATCTAAAGATTAAAATGATTTCTCATGTCCTCATGCACAATCAGGTACATTTTGCAAATTTCGGTATGAATATTTTAGAAAGTTTAATATGTAAATGGCTCCATTGGAAACATTCATATACTTAAAAATTAAAAAAAAAAATCTTTCAAGTAGGATAAACTAAGAAATAAAATCAAGTTTCATTTCAATTTTTTTTTAGAGTTCTTGATTGCATTTTTTTTAAGTTTTTAGACTTTAGAATCTTCTATAATTTTATTTATTTTCTTGCATTTCTTCATTAACCTCACAAAAATATTTTCAATAAAAAATATCATGTTTTGATAATAAAAAAAAATTATGTTGGATTTTCAATAAAAAAAAATAGATAAACATAAAAAATATTCTTCATGTTTTTGAATAAAGAAAATGTCGATTTTTTTCTTTTTTTTCCTAAAGAAATTGACAATCTAGGTTCTCATGCGACCTATAAGGAAAAAATATTTTGGCATTATCTTGGAATCCAAATCCAAAATTCCTTATTAAAAAAAAAAAGAATAAAAGGAAATAAAATTAGATATGGCTTTAAAAACACTGCATATCTGGCATATCAAAGGTTCAAATGATTCCATTCTGATTCGATATGGATTGGTTATCTTCTACAAATATCCTTCCAAAGTCATTTTCAAGTAATGGCATGACCGAACAACTTGCATTGATATGGAGGCAGATTAGAGTGCCCCTTATTGCTCCATTGTTGAGATTTGTTGTGGGTATTTTCTTGATAATGTCTCTAATGAAAAGGTTTCATCAACTCATACATATCTCAACCCATGCCTGATATACAGCTAAAGGCCTCATCTAAAGGTTGCAAAGCTCAAGGATGCTCCGTCAAGTTCACCCAAATCGCAGGATTGAATGGCAGGCACATTAAGGTATGCATATCTTTGAGAGTCCACCCAAATGAGAGGCATATCAAGGTTGCAAATTTCTAATATGTATATCTCAAATTCTAAAGGTTACCAGTGGCCATTAGAAATAAAGAATAACAGTCAAGTTATAGATCAAATCGAACCTAGAAAGCTAGAGTCCAATACTTGCAGAGAAAATGCGTAACAAACTTAAAAATGTCGATTTCAAAACACGATTTCTGGCCAAATTAAAACAAATTTAGGAAAACTAAGACATGGGTTTTTCTAAAAATAGGTCGAGTTAAATAACCTAGAAATAGTTTCCCCAATTTCACAACCATTTGAGAGAAATCTCATATTCTTTGGGACCCTGTTTTTTTGACTGTGTGAGGAAAAATGATTTCTATTTAATACACAGTGAACCGTTTAAGCACGTAACGTTGAAGAGGGAAGAATTCAAATTAAAAGCAAACTCTGCTGGCTAGAATTTCCTTGCCGGTTACAATAAATTTGATGATGGAAACTCCCTGGTGTTGTTCATTGTATTTTAAACTCTCGCAATTATCTCAAGCAGTCCCTTCTTTGTTTCGGTTAAATACAATCCTGTGAAAGCTAGATGATCATCGTGGTATATGCTGGTATATCAAATGCACTCAAAATTGTTCATTGAACCCTTGAATGTGTGCTTTGGTGTTGAATTGGCTTTGAATTACGTGGTGTATCTTTTCAAGCATTCAAACCATGTATATGCATTGAACCATTATATTGAAGAACGTGAGTTTGGTTGAATAATTTAATTATATATGTGTTGGTTCATGCATTTGGTTCCATTCAAGGCTACTGTGGTTTTTTTCTATATGGCATATGACATATGTTGGAGTGAATTCATGCCCATGAGGCATTGCAATTATCACTGGATTTTGGCTCCAGTAAACCACAACATTGTTTCTTGCTCTTTGGTTATTTACTAACTTGGGTTGTTTGTTCAGGATTTTAGCTACAGAAACTGTGCACATTCTTCCATTGAATAGCAATTCTGCAACTAATCGATAGTTATGTTGCTGAACAACGAATCTGTAGCTAATCGACAATTCTGTAGCTAAACAGTGATTCTGCAACTAATTGACAATTCTACAGCTGAACAACAATTCTACAGCTAATTGACAATTCTGTAGCTGGAAAATAATTCTGCAGCTATGCATTTAACTCACTGATTTATTTGTCAAAAAATGAATTCTAACCAAAAATTCATGATCAACATGCCATTTCATCTTCTTACATCATCTTTCACTGTAGCATCATGTTCCCATGCCACATTTTACATGACAATTTTCACTGTTTCATAAAAATTTCAAAACAGTCTAACTTTCTCATATGACATCGGAATTCGATAATTCAAGCATCATTGGAAATATCTCGACGAGATCTACAAAAGGAGGAAGCTATTATCAGATTTTGAAACAAGAAAGAATGAATAAATTGCTGAAAAGAAATAATAGGTAACTTGAGGCACTACTTTCAACACAGGTATAAACTCTTTTGGTTTTCTTTCATGAACTTGTTTAGTAGTACCGATTCTTTTTTTTAATGTAAATGTCATTAACGGAGAGATTGATCACCTCTCTATTTTGATAACCTTACAATCCATTAGAGAAGAAGTACTAGTTTTTGCAGGTTCCAGGAGGAAGAACAGATGACTATAAGAAAATAATGTCTCTCAAAGACCACATTTATTTCACAAGAAAATGATCAGAGCAGAAACATAGATGAAACATCAATGCATGATCACATGCTAATGCATATTAGATCCAGTAGTTGCAAAATAATGTCTCTCAAAGACCACATTTATTTCACAAGAAAATGATTAGAGCAGAAACATAGATGAAACATCAATGCATGATCACATGCTAATGCATATTAGATCCAGTAGTTGCAAGCCTTTCAGATGCTAGTGTTTTACTCCTTCTGTCATTAAAACCTTCATCTCATTTCCTTTGCAGTCACATTGCATTTCACTTAGTTAGTCAATAAAATTCTCATCTCATTTTCCTTCACTGTTCATTTTTTTTATTCATAGAAACTATATTTTCCTGCCTTCCCCTCACTAACTCATAACCCATTTTCATAAAGACATTCAAATCGCTTACATGTTGATTTGTCCTTTTACTTTCCATTCACTTGTCACTTTCCTTTCTGTTAAATAAACCTTGATCCATTGCAAAATTTTCCATTCATAGTCCTTCAAAATCATTATTTCATGCTTGTGTTAGATGATGGAGGATTCCTTAAGGCCTTCCTTCTAAAAAGCCTTGGCCTATCGACATCAACACATTATCTAGGTTCAGGGATAGAGTCATTATTAGTACCTTCAGGCTTATATGCATTAATGACAAGTTCTATTGCTGACAATCATGGGAATACATCAATGTTCCTTGATCGTTAGATCTTGCAAGTGGCTCGACATTAGCTCATTTATTCGCCCTTCCCAAGATGTTCTTAGGTACCTAGGCACTCTTTGACATTAATGGAAAGTTTGCCTCGCATTGGTTAACGACATTCATCAATGGTCAGTAATCCAATGACCTCTCTTCATGCTCGACATCGACACATTTATTCGCATGATTAGAGTTGTACCATCGGTTTTATAATGATTGAAAACTATATCATTTCAGCATTTTGCAGCATATACAACAGATTTAGCAGCAAAAATAAAGAATCCACTTCACAACCTCCTCCACCATCTATGCAACCAAGAAACATATGAATTCTACATTTCATTCCATGATCCAGAAGAAGCCACACTCTTCAATTTCCATAACTCATGCACATTGAAGGTAAGTGAAGGTATGTGGTTTTCTAATTTTTAGTCATGCAATTCCTTAAAATACTAAAATTGTAACTTTGGGAAATTCCTCACTTCCTCTTTCACATTGTCATATCTTTAGTTGGGGGAAGGGACATCATTTCATATTCATATGTCATACACCATCACACATTTTCATTTCATCCTAACATACTTGTCCCAATCAATTATGATTGCATTATGGTTCAAAAGTTACATGATTTGCAAATAATGCCTAAATTATGAGCACACTATATGGTTAATTTTAAAGATGCATTCTTAAATACGTTCAATGAATCTTGCCGCAACAAAAGGAGATAAGGTATTGAAGCACAAGAAACAATACCAAATAGAATTTGGTTGAAACACAAGAACCAACCAAAGATGTTGCAATTCAATGATGACAAGGAATACTTTGCAAAAATAAATAAAATTGTCAAATGCAAAGTTTAAGGACATATGATATAAGCCAAGCTCATTCAAAAGGAAAGATGTGAGAAAATTAAAGGAATTAATGCAATATTTGCATGAGGACATGCAATTACTCTAGTTGGGGGGTATGTTGGGCCTCCAAAATGTCTTCAAAATGACATCCACTTTCACCTTTATCGCCACCATTTCACTCACATGTTGCAACTCCATAACCATATAACCTTTCATTAGCCACCATTTTCATAAATATATGGGTTAGGATCGTTATTTATCAAAGTTATTTATTTTATGTGTTTAAAGTGAATTTATGATTCAAAACTAGGAAATTAACATGGTTTCATGTAACTATATATGTGGCTTGAGTTTCATGACATGTGTAGGTCATTTGGAACTTCCAAGGCACCCTTATGTGGCCTCCAATGCCAAAATTGGAATTCCCTTCAAAAGAGATTTGGATAAAGGTCAAAAAAGGAGATGTGTCCTATTTGGATTGTAACTCTATGAGGTGTCTCATCATTTCTTATTTGGATTAGAAATCTATGAGACGCTCAAGGGATATGTGTCTCATTATGAGCTATTTGGTTGTAACTATATGAGATTTTAGTGGATCTTCATTAAATAGGGTAACTTCTTATGTTTTTGTATAAATAGGAGAGCCTTCTCCTTTGAAAGGCACATGTAAAGTTGGAGAAATGCTCATGTTTTTAATAGAGAATTTGGAGCTTATACTTGGAGATTTGAAGATTTAGTTTTGCCTGCATATGGAGCTTCTTCACTTGCCATCCTCATACACCATTGGAATGACTATCTAATGATTGTGAGATTTAATTGCTTTTATAGATTAAAGTTCATTTGCTTTCTTAGTGTTAGTTTTAGAATGACTGTGTAATCTTTTCTTTTCTAAAAACATTTTAGTAGGGATTATTTATGTATTTTCTAATTGGATTAAGTTTGAGGCAAGGGCTCATAGTTATTTAGTTTCCTTTCATGTTCTGTTATTTACTTTCTTAGATCAAACCATTAATTCATTATATAATTGAATAAAGGATCAGGCCAAGAAGGTGACTTCAAATTGGGTGATTGAATGTTCAACCTATGCAATCATTGAGCTTCACTTTTTCTTGCTTTTATATTTGCTTTTAAGATCCTCATTTAATTGCATTAACTGATATTCCTAAAGATCATTCTAAGAAATTGATTTCTCATATTTCAAGATTGAATGGTTGAATATTTGATACATGCAATTACTGAGTTATTTTTACACTTTAAAAATATTACACAATCATTCTAAAACTAATACTAAGAAAGCAAATGAACTTTAATCTATAAAAGCAGTTAAATCTCACAATCATTAGATGGCAATTCCAATGGTGTATGAGGATGGCAAGTGAAGAAGTTCTATATGCAAGAAAAACTAAATCTTCAAATCTCCAAGTATAAGCTCCAAATTCTGTATTAAAAACATGAGCATTTCTCTAACTTTACACGTGCCTTTCAAAGGAAAGGCTCTCCTATTTATACAAAAACATAAGAAGCTACTCTATTTAATGAAGATCCACTAAAATCTCATATAGTTACAACCAAATAGCTCATATTGAGACACATGTCCCCTAAGTGTTTCATAGAGTTCTAATCCAAATAAGAAATAATGAGGCACCTCATAGAGTTACAATCCAAATAGGACACATTTCCTTCTTTTACCTTTATTCAAATCTCCTCTGAAGGGAATTCGAATTTGAGCACTGGAGGCCACATAAATGTGCCTTGGAAGCTTCCAAATGACCTACACATGTCATGAAACTCAAGCCACATATACAGATACATGAAACCATGTTAATTTCCTAGTTTTGAATCATAAATTCACTTTAAACACATAAAATAAATAAATTTGTTAAATAAGGATCCTAACCCATATATTTATGAAAATGGAGGCTAATGAAAAGTTATATGGTTATGGAGTTGCAACATGTGAGTGAAATGGTGGTGATAAAGGTGAAAGTGGATGTCATTTTGAAGACATTTTTGAAGCCCAACACGGACACCATCACGGATGACCAATCTTGGCATTAGTTCGCCACCATCGACCATCACAAGGATGTCAAAGAGTTGGTCTCAACTCAATAGCCTAAGTGTTAGTGATGTCTTTCATGGCTTGCTCATGCCATCTTGTCTCACCTGGGTACATGTGTAGATTGTATGTAACGTCTTGTCAAGTGGATGTTCAAGTGTCAATAGTTGGATGTAACGTTCATAGAGTAGATGAAGAGTCATGGGGGTAGATGAACTATCACAAAGCGTAATGTCAATGGCCACTCCACCCTTTGTTATAAATAGTTCTACATAACTCATTGTAGAGGCTTTTGGTCTACCAAGCTTCCGATAAGACTAGCTTAGAGAGAGGTTGGACAATATTGTAACGCACCTTGGCTTCTCCACTATGCAAAGCTAGTATATCTCTTTGGAGGAGCATGTGGTTATGGCTGTAATATTCCACTATCGAAACTAGTGGTTAGACACTGATGTATTGTATGACTCGAACTTACACTTATTAATATAACAAAGCCAGCACGTTTCATGCATATGTCATATTGTATTCCATCTATCTCGATTACTCTAAATGGTATATGTATATATTTTCTTACGCATGCATGTATGGACTATTTTGTATAGGTATGTGTGAATATTACTAAAATGTGTTGATCGGTTTAACCATAACTTTGGATTGTTAGCTAACTTGCTTTCCCATTTTGTGATGCATCTTCACTCATGTGTTCCCTTCCAAGCCATGTGCTATCATAGAATTCCAAGGGGCGCACTCACTCAACTCTCTGTGTGTTAGAACCGTTCATGCACCTTCCTTTTCTTGCTACAATTATCACACCCTTGCTACCAATAGGGACATCTTACTTGCTTCTGTGTGAAACTGTGGTCAAGGCATTACCATGTGACCCACTACTAGGACTCCTAGACCAAATGGTCTGAGGTATAATTGGGACTACTTACCAGGGAGATCCCCTGACATGTTGATGAGTCTGGCACCATCAATAGGTACATACCCACCCAAGTGTTCATTGAGTATGACCTTCTAGGACTATTCTTATATTGGGTTCCCAACCCTCAAAGAATATCAGTCCTCTTGCCTACTCTTATCTTGTATGCCCTACACATCCTCAAAGAGTATCAGATGTCATATGATTACCCAATCCTCTCATTCTTTCTTCTCAAGTGAAGACAAGAATGTTGTGTCTATCATGTGTCTACATTTCCATTCATAGCCTTCATCTAGACTAACACTTTTTAGTCCTAGTCTAGTGCATGACACATGAAGTGGAAAAACACAATTATCACTCCTTTGTAATCAAAGGTGATCTAATTCAAACTCCCTCTTGATCAGGGACCTATCAAATCTCCCTCTTAGCTAGGGACTCTTTTTATACATCAACAGCTTCCTCTTCATGGGTTCTTTAGCTACTTGATCAACTTTTCTCCTTGATGTCATGAATTTTAGGTGAGCTTCTTCCTTGTAGGATAGAGGTCATTCATCACTTTCCTTGTTGGTTCGTCACGTCATTCCTTTCTTCATGGAAAGTGGCCTTGTTGATACATATTTGGAACCTTCATCATATGGATACTTCTTCATCATTGTTTCTTTCAAGGATTTCCATCCACCACATGAAATCTAGTTGTACTTGTAGTTACAACTCTAGTTCCAGTAGCCCTGCATGAACTCATCCAGATATTATTCAAGAAATCAAAGCATAATATTAAATCAAATAGTACCTTACGAGATGGCTCTTCATCATGACATCTTCCTGTGAGTATCAACATCTTTCATTCATGTTGACACATCTCCCAAAGATGTCCATTGTCAAGGGTCTCCATCTTTCTCAGACATTTTATCAGAGTCTTCATATCTTTTCCAGGAGATTTCCTAGTCAAATATTCTTGGTCTTTGGGATGTTGATCGCCTTTATCACTATTTCATATCCCATGATCTCTTGCTTTCTCACACATTCCATTCCCCGGTGCTTTTAATCAAAGTTTCTTCATTGTAGTCAACCACCTCATACTTCATATGAGGACATATTATGTTGATTTCATCTAGTGTAACTTATTCCTTCCTGCATCCTTTTAGAGGAGGAGATCCTTTCTCTCTTGGTCTTATTTCTCAAGATAGAAGTAATGATCCATCTTACCTGCAACCATATGGCATGCCATTATAATATTAAATACAAGCATACATACCTCATTTTACATTTTGGTCATCTAGGCTTCTTCCAACAACTTCCTTGATTGAAGAGATCTTCAATCCCTTTATCTGCTTCATGTCATCACATCATTATCTCATGGATTCCATAAGTTGGAGTTCTTGCTGAAACACTTGCTTCCTCTCTAGATTAGTGAACCCTATGATGAGGATTCCATCAAAGAATTTTTGAGGATCTTGTATATCCCCAATTGGTAGATGTTTCCTTTTTTACTTGATGTATGATGAGCCTTAGATGACTCTCTTTTCTTCAATGTCCATTGAGGTTCCCAATAGATAAATATGGCACAAATTTGTCTACCATGGGTTTTGTCCTTCATGATTCCCATGGTGATTTCATGATCTCTTGTTTCTAATGCTTCCATGATGCCATGGTACATCTTATTATCATTGTCATATCTTATAACACAAGATTTATGAGCTTATGATAGGACCCATTTGTGAGGGATACTATCTTAATCATAGGAGATATTTGATACTCCCTCTTTTCTTGGCCCCTTTCTTTAGCTTCCTCCATCTTTGAGGGATATGAGCTTCCAAAATATTTCCATAGCATTAAATCTTCACTATACTTATCTAGCATAGAGACCATAAATTGAAGGAAGAGGTAACCTTCTTTTTCACAGACATTAGTTACCTTGCTTATCAATGATGAATGCCTTCTTATCATCTTTCCTAGATCTCTCATTTGAGATCTCATGAAGATATTCCTTCAATTTTCACTAACTTCAATTAGGTCTAAGTGATATAATATTTGTTACTTTGTTTCAAAGAGTATATCTTCTAGTACTTCACATATCTCTTTTATGTCTCCTTTCTTGCTACATAGGGATGAGAGAACCTTAGGACTTCCTTCCCATGAATTCAAAGGAGACCTTGACATGTTTACTGACTTCTCTTAACTATGAGGATAATTACATTCCTCCTTTCTCCATGCAAGGACCTTTAAGTGATTTCATAAGAATCCTATGAGTCTTCTTGATGCATTCAAAAAATGCTTCTCCTTCATAGACCTTTTGCATAGACATCAATGATTTCTCTTTTCTATGAGTATTATGACAATCCTCCTTATTCTATGCAAGGGATTTCGATTATCTAACTAATTTATAAATCCCCTTGCAATCATGAAATCATTTAAACAAATCTTGATTATAAAATTGAAATATACTTTCTTGGTGTGTGGAGAGGAGATCTTCACCTTGATGCTTCTTTTGCTTGAGATTTCCATCATTAGTATCCTTTCAATAGTAATTCCTTGGAGGTCTTCTAATACCATGACATCAGTTGTCTTGACATCACCGAGACTGATTCATGAACTTCCCAATTCATTTTAAGGTATTTTTGACTTCAACATATTCTTGATATGTTGGTGATACTATGATCTCATCCGAGCACCATGCTATTGAGATCATAGACATAATTTGACACTGTGATAAGTATATTGGTATGGAAATTTACTGTGATGTCTATGTGCATTGTGTAGAGAGGCAATGTATTGAGAGCCCAAACTTGTCAATGCATATCATAAATGAACTATGGGTGGCACTATATAGATAGACTGTCTCATCACCGAAACTGTCTTGATGTAATAACTATACTGAGACAATGAAGTAATCATGGATTGTAAAAGGTCCTCCTTGGATTACTTCTGCAATATATTTATTTCCATGACACTATATTTTATGACATGGATAAAGTTCAGTGATCAAGAAGTGGTTCTCACTAACATACTTCATCAAACTGAGCAAGTGCATGGCTGTAATTATGACAGTTGTTGACTTGCTTGTTGTATAGTTTCTCCTTTAATTCTTTCAACCTGTTTTGAAATCCTTGAAGACAGATCCTTGTGTGTCTCTTTTTTTACCCTTCATTTGACCTTAGCAGCATAGCTCTGATACCATGTTGAATAATCTAGGGCAAGTGGGATTAATGTGATTCATCTATACTTGATAACAATGTTTGAAGTGCTCTTTCTCTTTACCTTAGCTTGATATTATTCTTATTATTAGTGTGTGTGTCTATTAGCTTCATCAAACTGCTACCAAGGAAAAGAGAGAAGAACATAAGATGTTTGGCTTTCTACCAAGGTTAGAACCTCTCTGTCCCGATGAGGAAAAAATGCATTGAATTCTTCTTATGGAGTTTTAACTGATGAACACCAGGACCATGACCCTAGACCTACTAGGCCACTCCAAGATCAAGACACCAATACTCACTTTATTGTTGCACCAGAGGTCATCACTACTACATCAATTCATTACTCTTGCAACATCTTTGTTGTCCCTTCACTGAAGTCTTCATCAAATAGATCTTCCATGTTGAGATATCTATTGGAGATTTTTCCTTTCATTCACTGAGATCATGATTGTCTTCTTGTAGCCTTTACTGAGATCATGACCACGTTAGGGTCATGACTGCACCTTGACTGAGAGTGTAGCTATGTATGTACAACAATCATCCTTATCCACAACTGTGAGAGTATGTGAGAGTGTACAACAGTCATCCTTATCCGAAACTGTGAGGGTATGTGAGAGTATACAACAATCATCCTTATCCGAAACTATGAGGGTATGTGAGAGTATACAATAATCATCCTCATCCTAAACAATGAGGGTATATGAGAGTATACAATAGTCATCTTCATCCGAAAATCTAAAGGTATCCTTCCCTAACCGAAACACTGTCCTTCACCTTTTCTGAGACATCTGTAACCTTTAAACTTGACCGAGATTTCAAAGAGGAGTGCGAGAACCTTCTTGTCCAAATGCGAGGGTGAAAGCTGCTATATATAGTAGTTTGTCCCTATATTTGAGCCGACATGTCCACCTGAAGTTTTGTGTCTCCTTTGTGAGTCAACTTGTAATTTATATTTATCTTGAGGCCGACATGACTTTGTTTCTTCATCATTTTGCTGGCAAACATATTCGTGCTTGTCTTTGGAGGATTGTGCTTGTTCTGAAGGGCCTTTTAGACTAGTATATATATTTACATATATGCTCAAGAAGAACTCTTTACATATCTTTGACTATTTGACTTTCCTAGACCTATGAAAAGAGGAAGAAACTCATTCATATGATTTACAAAAAATAATATTTTTTTCTTGATAAGTGCAAAGATCAATGTTACATTTGTAAATACCAAACCTAGTTACACTTTCCTCAATGGGCATGACAAAAAAATCAAAGAAAAAGTTTTTCAAGAAGGTGATTGGGCTCTTCTATATGACTCTAGGATCAAGGACTTTGAAGGAAAATTGATAACCAGGTGGTTGGGCCAATATCTAATAAAAAAGTGCCATGACCATGGGGTTGTGAAAATAAGGACCATTGATGAAGAAGGTATCCCTTTGATTTTCAATGGATGCAAATTGAAAAATGATAAAATACCTATGTCAAGGGAAGATTTCATCAGTACCATTAGTGAGGAAGTGAATGTGCTTGGAGGCGTCTCAGCTTCCAGCTCACCAAATTCTTGAAGACTAGTTTTATTTTTGAAAAAAATGAAAAAAGTGAAAAAAAATGAAAAAGAAAAAACAATAAGGGACCTAAGTGAAAACCTCTATGAGGCACCTAAAGCCAACTTTTGGGTTGAAAAACTCCTTAAGGTAACCCAAGAGTGAAAAAAGAAAAATAAAGATATCGATGGGTGAAAACCTCCCTTGAGGCACCTAGGGTAGGTAGACAGGTTGAAAACTTCCTTTGAGGTGACCTGTCTATATTTCAAAAAAAAAGGAAGAAAAGAAAGAAGAAAAAAACAAAATGAGATGGCAAGGACCTGAAACCTTCCCACTAATAAAATTATGTGATTTTTGGAGGTTTTTAAAGGAAGCAAAGGACTCAAAGTTTAGAGGATAGCAAGCCAAGCATCAGCCCACTCTTCCTCAATTCACTTCATATCTCCCATTCCTACTATGTCTCCACAATCCATCCTCACTTATAGGCATCAAAAACTAGTTTTATGCAGTTCTCTTACTTCTTTAGGGTTTCTTGTAGTTACTACAGGAGTTTCTTCTAGTACTACATGATGTCCTGAAATGCTATAGGAATGAAATTTCAATAGGAAAATGATGATGTAGGCCTTTTCAAGGTTAAAATATGGAACCATACTCCTCACCACCTCTCACCTAAAACCAGCTCATGACCATACCAACCTCTATGTCCATCAAAAACCACTCAGAAAAAAAAAAAAAAAAATACAAAAAAATAAATAGAAAAGGAGTCCAATGGCCATGCCATCATTGGCCTCATTCACCTACCACTCCATATCCTCCATTTCCATCCTTCCACTCCTACATCACCACCCATTCCTCCTCCAAGTGAAAAAAACAAAAAAATGATGAAAAATGCAGCTGCAGGATTTCTTATAGTAACTACAGGAGCCCTTGTAGCAGCCTGTGTTCTCACAACAATAGTTTCTCCATGGATTCTCCTCCTACACCCATGCAAGCAAACAACTCCAGCACCCCTACAAACACTATGACTCTCATCCAGAGCTTAGCAATAGTAGCAGAGACCAAGCACCTATGCACAACAATAAAGATGACAACCACATCAATAGGAAGAAATATACATAAAAGTGACCAAGGAAAAGCACTTACCTGAACAAAAAGAAGCGTAGCAGAGTCACCCTCTAGCATGCATCAACCAGGTGAAGGAGGGCACAGGTATGGAACCTCATCTGAATTATTCACTAAGTGTGATATCATAAAAGTGTAGGACTATGAAAAAGTTTGATTTTATAAGCTGGAGGTGGCTAGTTAACTTGGCCACCCTCAGCTTGAAAACAAAAAAGTGAACTCCCAGTCAGCCTTACACGTGGCAACATCACATCAAGAAGAATTAGTTGAAATTGTGGTCGAGTTAAGTTGTGTGAGAGTGGGTGATGATTACGAGGGGAGGCTGCATGATAACTAATGGTGAGCCAACAGTCGTAAAGAGGAAATCATGTACATTGCCAGCCAATACAGTGCTCCAAGAAATCAACCATAAATAGAAAACATTCCAAACTCTCATGTACCATTTGTTCATTGTTCATTTCAAGATTAGAGAGGACTGGGACCACCTTGGAGAGCCATCGAGGAGGCAAACCTATTTTAGCTATCCTACAAGAAACAAAACTACAAGAACAAGTACAGGAAACACAGAGAACTACAGGAAATAGTGGAAATTTACAAAGAACATGAAAACGGGGTTCATAGGGTCTAGTTGCTCATAAATTCTCCTCATCCAAGGCATGATTGTGAAAGGTAGGTGGCCCATATCTGTTATTCTTTGAATTGATAGCTAGGAATAAAAAAAATCTGAGTTTTTAAGTGATTACAGTGGTCTTAGGTGTTTTGAAAGAATTGTTAATAGTTTAAAAGTTGTGCAAAGATAGGGAGAAGTTGCAGCCATCCACCACTATTATAAATTCTCAGTCATCCTAAAAAATAAGGCTAGCCGACCAAACTCCCTACATTTTTCCAAGTAGAAAAGAGACATGATAGGAGGGTTTAACAAAAGGGAACCCACACAGACATCTAGGATACACCTCCATCCCCCTATGGTAGAAATATTTAGAAGGCATAACTGGTTGGGGTTCTTTGAGCTGCTCAAAGGGTATGATGATGATGTATCTCAAGAATTTTCCATGGAACTTAACCCTTGGGCTAGAATCAGTGTTACTACTACGGTAAGAGGACTATCAATTATAATTACTCCTAAAGTAATTAGCAGGATCACTACACTTCCTCAAGGGATACCATGGAGAAAGTAGGATAAGGCTGCAATCACTTTTGCAAAGAAAAACTTCTTCTTAAGGGATGAAGAGACAATTGAAGAAAAAAAATGGGATAACAAGGGAAAGCCTTCCCTACCCTTGGAATAAGGTTATCTATTATATTCTCAAATATATTTCTTGTGAAGGGAGGCTCATTATAATCTATGGCTATCAATTTAGACTCCTCCATGAGTTGTGATTTGGAGAGGAGATACCCATTCACAAAAGACTCAGTGTACCCTACTTATTGTTGAAATCAATAATAGAGAGGATACTAAAGGTCCAGTAGGAAAAACATAAACAAATGGCACACCATGGACTTATTAAGCTAATACTAGAGGATGCCTTGAGTCAACTAAGAATCCCCATTCAATGATCCACATTTATAGACATGGATAGAGAGGTTGTAATTTAAATATAAGCCCTTGAATATGATAGGGAAAATAACTCTAGTGTTGAAGAGGAGCCAAAAGAAGATGAAGAAGAACCTAAAGAGGAGGCATAAGAAGAAGAAGAAGAACTAGAAGAGTAAGAGGAGGTAGAAATAGAGAAAACAAAGGAACAAGAAGCAAAAGAAGAATCATAAGAGGAGAAAAGTGAAGAGAAAGAATGGAAGGAAGAAGCAAGCCCTAAGTAACACACTAAGGAAAGGGAGTAATCTCCAAGGTTGTCTCCTAAACACACTGAAAGGGAGGCAACTGTTGCATTGACTTCCCTAAGCACACCTATCAAGTCAAAAGCAAAAAGAGAGAGGAAGACTCCCCTCTATTTCAAAACAAGGAGGAGAACTAGGATCAATCAAGGGAAACCAAAAAAACCCACCAAGACTCCAATTACAATTGAGGACTCACCAAAAGAGCAAGAAAATATAGTTTCCTTGGAAATAAAAGGTGAAGAGCACACATCAAAACAAGCTTCCCCAGAGTCTCCTATCATCTATGTTAGAACACATGTCACCAGGTCAGAATGAGAAAATAAAGACAAGGCAAATTTGACCCCATTTCAGAAAGGAAAAATCCTCCTACAAGATCCTCAGATAGTCCTATAGGAAACTCTATCAACACTACAGGAAACACAACAAAAGAAATAGGAAGGACAACAAGGAAAAAAGGAAGACAAGGAAGCAACAACACAAGTGCAGGAGGGGGCAAATTCTCCAAAGACATCTAAGGAAGAGTCCCAAGAGTTGTAGGAAGCTAGCCCACAGCCCAATCTAATCTCTTATTACATATTCATTGAGGGACATAAAGTAATACCACAAGAAATTTCCATCCCTCTCTTCATTGAGCTTGAGAAGGAGAGAGGAAGGACACATCATTGAATGACAATTTCCAAATCAAAGAAGGTAGAGGATGTGGGCCATATGGAAGAGAATTTAATAGAGATGGTTATAGGGTTGATTAGGATAAGAGATAGGGAACAAATTATGATATCTCAGCTAGAGGTAGAAAACACATGGCTAAGGAGGTAGTTAGAGGAGAAAGAGAGCCAATTGGCCACCATGGCAAGCCTCTCCGTGGAGGCACTCCAGTGTAGGATGCCACCAAAATCATATGCCTTGTACCTCAAAGATCAATGGCTTTAATTTTAGATAAACATACTAGCACAACAGGGGAATATGCATTTCCAATACTATAGGCAGTTCATTGAACTATGTGACAAAAGCACCATAGAGCGTAAGGCCAAGATATCTGAATTCTACTTGCATAACTTGGCCTTAATAGACTTGAATGTGTGGGACCCCAATGAAAAGTCAGGGGACTTACAACTAATGGCCTTTTCATTATGGATGCATCATGAGGAGGCTAGGGCTAAGGAGGTGAAGAGGATGTTGGAAAGAGAAGAAAGGGAGCCCCTTTACATCATAGCAGAAAAAATAAATTCAATGGCTATCATTAGCACCCATAACATCATCGCCAATGATCCCAAGCTTTCACCAATATATATATCTACACAGGAGCAAGCAATCACACATTTAAAGAACACCTTGAGATTGCTAGAGAATGAAATCTAGCAAGCATGCCAAAGGAGATGGGGCACCCTACCATATAGCCTAAGGATCAGGGAGTATCATTCCCCTGAAAAGATGAGAGATGCACTAGAAAGGACCACACTATATAAGAATGAACTGTAGAGACTCAAAATCAATTGGATTGGTTTGAAACTCATTCCACCCTTGCTATTGGGTATTCTAGAAGGTAGAGAAGGGGAAGAGAGAAGAAAGTAGTGGGAGGAAATAGAAAAACATGTAGGTTTTTATCTACAAGAGGAAACTCCATCAACAAATATCTAGGATATTAGAGAGGCCACAAGAGCTATGAAATATATGGACATAGACTAAGTTTCTTAGAGGATGAGCAACACTTTTAGTAGGGAGTGATGATGATGCTCGTCAATAGGTAAATTATATCGGCCTTAATGCCACTCTTCGGCTTATTAAAATCAACTTTTCTCACATTTCTTTACATATTTTATTATATTTTTCTTACTGAGAAGGGTAAAGGTGAGATGTTATTTTATGTTGCCTAATGTGCATTAATTGCAATATTTGGAACAGTTTTGGGCTAATTTAAGTGCAAGAACTCGAAGTAGACAAGCAAGAGGTATTTTACGAGATTGCGTCTCCCTCCTTAACTCCTTAATCACTAAAGGTTTCATCTACCAGATCTCATTAGCTTAGAATTTGAAGCAGCCAAGCCCACCAAGTTCATTGGAAACCAAGCCAGTGATAGTTGAAGACAAATCAATCTCAAGTTTTAGAGCCAAGCCTCCATAATTTTAAGGAACTATTGGTAGCTTTAATTGTATAAATAAAAAGGCGTAGGGCCTCATTAGGATTCGACCTTTATTGTTTCCAAGAGGCAATTTCAAGCGTAAGATATTGTGACTATTATTCTCATGTTAGTTTTTTATATTTTGGTGCTAATGAAAAGGGTTTCTTTGATCTAGCATTGAGTTGACTACGAGGGTTGAAGCTCTTGGGTTAGGGCCCAACCCTAGCAGAAAAAGTTCATCTTTATATACATGTATCCTTACATTAGAATCATAGATTAATTGCTAAATTTATCTCTGTTTTGTTTAATTTACAAGTCTTTGCATGATTGGTTGGTTTTACTTCCATTAGTTGGAGAAATAGATCAATGTTACAGTAGTAAAAGAAACAACTTCAAAAAATCTTGTGAGAGTGGCCTCATCCTCATCTCCCTCATGGGATCCTGGTTTGAGGGACCCATTCTCACAGCCCCAAAAATAGATTTATCTTTTGGTTATTACATAGCTTAGGATTTCTTATTGAGTAGATCATTGTTAATGATTTCTTAGAAGCACCTACAATTTTCATTTTGGTTTCTTGAGTTTGTTGTAGATTAGAAAGCATTCCATTCTGTAGTTTTTATCCATTAGATATCAATAAATTAGTTTATCAAAATCAACCCATATTTTCCACATTTACATAAAGTTGTGCATAAATGAAGAAATGAATATGTGTTGTTGTAGGAGTTACTAATCTACAAGGAGGAACTCATTCTACGAGACTCATCTAAGTCTTCTCTACCTCTTGCCAAATCCTACTAATCACCAATTCATATTTCTGTTTTGTAGCCACCATGGACAACCACCTTGAGAAAATCCAACTATCTTGAAGAGTTGGGTTGATCCTTGGGTAGTGTGCACCTTCTCGATACCTCATTCCACCATCATACACCTTCCCAGCACTTCCTTTCACCTTCCCTACCTTCCTACAACTTTCAATTAAGTTTGTTGTAGTGTTGGCTTTGTGGGTCATGACCTAGGTTCAGCGTTAGTTAGCCAAACAAATACCTACACTACTGGCCCTTTCGGCATCAGCCTGTAGAGCGTGGACCGAAGTCTCACCTAAAAAAGTATGGGCAGATGCTGGAACCAAGTTTCCACACCCTGAGATGGTCGTGATGTCGGTTTATACCCTTTGCCCCTACTTTCGCACAGGTCGCTAAGCCTTAGGGCTCTATCATTCTACCCTTTATTCTGCCCTTCAGTACCTCCGCGAAGGTGTACAATTGACCTTCGCGCAGCCCTAACCCATGGTCCAGGTACTTTCACGCAGCTATGACAACGTATTGTATAGGTTCCCAAGTTATCTCAAGTGTTTTACTTATCTTACTAATCAATCACAGTTAGCACTGCATAAACTGATATCCTTACTTGCATTCAATTAACCAATACAATCACATATATTCACGCATCAAATAAACATTATAAATTAAACCCAAAATGCAATATAATCATATGCATTAACAAGAACTAAATACACAGTAATTGCAAAATACTTCTCTTTATTGATATCCTCTAGTTTAATACAAACTCTAACCGCCCTGCGCACACAGCTACAGGGGTCTGCACACTCAGCAGCAGACTTTCACCCTAGGCCTCTGTGTACTCAGCTGCAGAGCCTCTACCTATGCTAAGACCCGAGAACTCTTAGGCTTCTCCACTCTACTTCGCTACTTACTTCCTTTTTTTGTAACTACTTAAAGCTTAATTACTTAGCTCCCTTTCATACAATCTCTTGGTCCGTGGACCATGGGTGGATCTTTATAGCCAACTCGACACTTTACATAATAAGGGTGGACATCCCTTTATGACTCTTGACACCTTCGCATTCCAAAACCACAAAATGTGGAAACTTTACAACATTATTGCAAAATTATCCCGAAACATGGGCTTTTAGCCCCAAAACTACTCTTGGGGGAACCTATTCCCAACAAGCCCCCAACACAAACATGGTGACTTGCCCTCAAGTCAGTCTGCGGACATGAGGATCTTAGCGTTAAGACCTCCCAGCTCAACCTATATGACTACCACTTCGATGGTGCACTACGTGGCCGCCTGCTTCACCTCCTCAACCAACTACTCTATCGTTGGTCCTGAACTATCAGCCTGAAGCCTCTACTGAATCGCTTGCAGATTAGCAGGCTTGCCTTCAATGGAGGTCGTGACCGAATAAGCTTTGTCCAACCAGGGCTTCAAGCGTGCCTTCAGCACTGCCTCTTTGTGTTGTGCTGCATTTACTTGTTCCTTCAATGTTTTGTCCTCCTACAGTTTTGCCAATCTCTGTGTGAGAACGACGGCGTGTGATGTACTGTTTACTTTGTCATTACACTACTGCAGTTCTCACGCCTCTGCCTCTAGCTGTTGTACATTAGGATCCTCCTGTAGACTCATTAGGACCTCAAACAACTATTCAAAGAGCTGTGTGTAGTCTACTACTACACTGTCTACCACCGCTATCACCTCTGTGACAATGGTTGCATGCTACTCCTTTACTTCCAGCGGAGTTGAAGGCTGGGCCTTCAACTGTAAATCTGAAATCTGTAGGTTGAACTCCAGCTAAACCTTAGCCAACTCTGTGCAAGCATCGTGCACCCCTGTAGCGATCTTGCGAACGCGTACCTCGACCGGTTCTCCTGCGAAAATGGCCAACTTTGGGACCATTCAACATGCTTCCTCCACGACCTGAACTATGCACTTGTTTCGATCGGTTACCTAAGTCATGGTGGAAATGGTAGAGTATCACTGTAGGGCTAGATGCATGTTATTGATTTTCTGCTCACTCAGCACCTGTACAGTGCACTTTTCACAAGCCCTCAACTCCACAATCACCCCATCTTATAGTAGGTGGAGCACCTCACTAGGAAGTGCTACCAAGTTCAACCCCACTCCCTTGAGGGCACTGACAGCAAGCCTGTCAGCTTTGTTTTTTGTGGTCAATGCTCCATCTAGAAACACTATCACTCAGGAGTCCTTCACACACAACATCTCAGCAACTTCTGAAGTACCAATAGCGAGGTTGGTGGACACCATGCTAGCCTCTGATGCACAGATTTGTAGCTCATGTAAACCCATTTGGATGGCCCCCAACAGTTGTTGTTTCTTCTGCTCGAACTTTTGTAGTACCTCTGCAGTGACATCCCTTACCGTGTCTCCACTGTCATTCAAATCTCCCTTTGTTAGGGTGACTGGGTCCAGCAACATCCTACTGGACTTAGATTTCTTCTGCAACCCCACTTTTTCTTGTTCTCTTGGATGTTCGATGCAGTACAACATTGTTTGTAGGTCTGCTCCATGCTTCTATGTTTTCTCGTTCATTTCTTCCTCTATTTTAGGCGAAGGCGACCTCACACTTTTGTCAGAGCCATGCTCTGTTTTGCCTATCTGGTTTTCTACCTATTGGGTGGCATCGCGCTCTACCTGGGCCTTGTCAGTAGCCTCCTTCTTCCTCTTCTTGGCCAGCTGTTCTATCTTGAGGCAGTGCATCACTGTGCCAGCCAGTAATTAAGAGCTTCATCAATTGCATCGTCCATTTCCAAGTAAGGCAAGTCATGCCACTTCTACTCAAGGTCCTTCTATGCCCTAATTGCGACAAATTGAAAGTTTGCCTTGAACTCCACGTAGTCCTACAATTTGGAAAACATAGTAGGCAACAATCATGGTTTGTGATTGATAGCCATGTGTATGTTCATTTCCATCAACATCCAGAAGATATTGCTATCCTTGATGCGTTAAGCATCCTTGGTCACCCACAGCGAAGCATACTTCACTGCTTCTGGCAGGTCTGGCATGACTGAGGGGAATTGACTGTCTTTTGGTAGCTCCTAGGCTACCATCACAATGGATAGCAAGAGCCACGCATCATGGAAGGTCTTACTGAGCTCTTGTGCCTTGCAGCAGTTCCCAAGGAACTCGCCACAGAGATAGCGCACCTAATTAAACTAGACTCCTTCAACGGATTGGGATGCTAGAAAAATGATGGGTGCAAGCACTTCATTTGCACAACACTTCTGCATAAATTTTCCTGCCAAGATCTGCATGGCCACCTTGACCGCAAGGTCACAGATACTCGAGATGGCATAGCTACGCAACTTCTTCGTGAGCTTTAATTTCTCCTTCATTGCCTTCGTGAGGGCCTGCTCACCACCTCTTCTGCCAAACATCATGGCCGAATTCTACCCTATATAAGGTAGCCACGTGATCCTATGGAACAACCTGTTGGTGATGGATATCGGCTCCTCCAGCCACAAACACTCATCCTACACCAAGCATAACAACTGCTTGATGACCAATACTGTAATGGGTGTGCGGTTGTAGTGTAGCACCCATAGCAGTTTGAGTAGACCTGCTTTGTCTACACCCCTGAGCCACTTCCGTGGTTCCAATGCAGTCATCCTGTGGTTGTGTGAACAACATGGTGCATTAGCTGTTCTATCGCCAAGTGCAGGAACTTCTCATTATCATCTAAGCCCCAATCTTCTAGTTTAAATAGAGGAACCCGCCCCAAGCACAGTCCTTCAAAGACAATCTCGTCCGGAAGAAGAGGTATGTGTAGGGCGACCTTGCTTTCGTCGATGTCCTTCAGCACTTGGGTCTTGTCTTTTCATGGAGGGATGTATTCAGGCAACTTAGTGATAGGATCAGAACCCTTGACTTCAACGTCCTCAACTTCCACCCCCAAATCCTCATCATCCATCAGGATGTCCTCAATTTCATCCGTGTCTGGCTCCAAGTTAATGGTATTTCCCTTTTCCTGTGTGGTGGTCTTGTCCTTTTGTGGGTTTCTTCTAGGTGATGCATGCACTAGTATTGCAGCCTACTTGCCCTTCTTATCATTCGCACTCTCTTTGGTCGTGGTAGGCTTCGATCTAGGCATTCGTGGTGACTTGGGGACTTCAGCTAGTACCTCTGCAACCTCTGGAGCAGATCATTTTGCCTCCACAAAAACCTCTGGCACAGCCCCCTTGGCTGTCACTACTTTGGCATTCATAGCCTCAGATCTTGGGATAAAATCGCAGATGAAATTGCATTTGGACTTTGAAAATCGATCGAATACTGGGCAGTCAAGCAATTCTTCGAATAATGTTCAGGTCAGGCACGTCTAAGCGCTTAACAACATAATGTTCAAAATGCCAAGTGTTTTTCGTTGGGTCTCCACCTGTAATTTATAGTCCATTTTAAATTCAAATCCGACCGTTCCCCCCACATTCAATCTATTAATGCCAGATTGGTGGCATATTTCCAAGGATCTTACCAATAAATTTTGTCTTAAATGTTGGCTGCCCACTCCATTTGGTCGCATTGTCATTGTCAAATCATGAATAGTGACTTTAATGGTTACTTTCTGGCTAACCTACATGGTTTTTCCCTAGGTAGCACAACTCTCTTCGCGTTATCGCGAACCCTATGACATTCCCTCATTTCACACAATCCTCCAATTGCATAGTTCCCCAACCCAGGCAATGTAGTTTATAGTCTCGCGCCTCCTTTTAGCAGCCTGAAGCACTAAGACTATGCTACCTTCAAATAGTCATCTGGCTGGATCATCAGTGTATGGCTTAACTGGCTGCCATCATCTTTCCTGGGAAGGGATCTCCATTCAATTTAACTAACTGAACTGTTCCACCATTAATAATCTCCTTAATGACATAGGGCCCTAGCCAGTGCATTCTAAATTTCCTTGGAAATTTATCAAACTTGCTATCATATAACAAAACCAGATCATTTACCTTAAAGTTGCGTAGTCTAATGTGACGATCATGCCATGCTTTTTCACGTTTCTTTTGGACCGATTGCTGAAATCTAGCTAGAAATATTTCTTCCTCAAACTCAGCAAGCTATGCGAGCCTCTCTTCCAAGGCTTTGCAATCCGTCATACCTGTGAGTTCACTATGAACAGACTAGGCACAATGTATTCCATTGGCATCACTACTTCAACACCATATACAAGCCTAAAGGGTATCTATCGAGTCAACTTTTTGCATGTCGTTCGATAGGCCTATAGTACTACGGGTACGCACAGGTTCCAATCACTTCACTGAGCGTCGCAAACTTTGGTCAGTGCCTTCTCCAACACCTTATTGAATGCTTCCACCATCCCATTAGTCTACGGGTGATAAGGCATTCTTTTCTGGTGATACACCGGAAATTCCTCTGTCATCATGCTAATAGTCTCATTCAGAATGTGTGTACCGCGATCACTCATCAAAACCTTTAGGCACCCAAATCACGTCAATACATACTCAAAGAGAAACTTTGCAGCGGTCGTGCCTTTGTAGTCCTTCATAGGTTGTGACTCCACCCATCGATTCAAATACTTAGTCACGGTGATAATGTATCGCACTCCCGTCTTCTTTCCTCAAGGCTAAATGGGTCCCACAAAATCTATGGCCCATTTCTTGAAAGGTTGTAACATCATTTGTGGGTTTAGGGGCACCTCATCTCTCCGCGATGGCTAGCCAATACTTTGATACACATCACACTCCCTGCAATAGGCTTTGGAATCCTGATGAAGGGTTGGGCACCACAACCCTATGCGTAGAATCTTCTGTGTAGTCACTCTTCCTGCATAATGGCCTCCTGCGGCACCCCCATGAGCGTCCGTGAGGATACTGATTCTTTCAAACTCTAGTACATATTGTCGCAATACTTCATCAAACCCCATTTTTTACAAATGTTTGGCAATGACAAAAAAGTCTGTCACGCACACCACTAAATCCTTTTTCTCTTTGGATGGTGTAGCCTTTCGGGGAAGTTCCTGTTGTTAGGAAGTGTATGATGTCTTCAAAGTGACCATCCACGATGTGCACTACAAAGAGTTGTGCATCAGGAAATCCCTCCTCCAAATTAGTGGGCTCTTCCCCTGTTTCGATGCATGACAGATGGTCTGGTCCCGCGTTCAGTCATCCAGAATTCACAATAACTTCAAAATCATACTCCTAGAACAATAATAACCACCTACAGATTCTCCCCCCCAACATAGGCTTATTGACTAGGTATTTGAATGAAAAATGATCTATATACATTTTAAAACGTCCACCCAGCAAATAGTGTCTAAACTTCTGTAGTCCGTATACCATGTCTAATCCTTCCTGCTCAGTGTTGGAATAGTTCTTCTCAGCCTTAAATAACCTCTTGCTTGCTAACGCTATAGGATGGTCCAAGTCTCCTCTGTCGACCTCTGTCAATACTGCTCCTAGTGTTATACATGATGCATCTACATGTATATGAAACTCCTTCTTCCAATCCGAGAAGACTAAAATCGGCATGTTGACCATTTTTCTTTTCAGCACATCGAATCTTTTCTGACAGTCCTCATTCCAACAGAATGTGACATCCTTTTTCAACAAGTTCTCCATAGGTGTGGTTATATGGGCATAACCCTTGATAAACTTCATGTAGTACCCAGTATGTCTGAAGGTTGCACCTAGCTATTTCACACTCTTTGGCACCTCCATGTTAAGTATCAATATGATATTCACAAGATCTACCACCGGTCCATGTCTACAAACCACATGACCCATCAGAGTCCCAAGAGGAACACAAAACATACATTTTTTAGATTGAGCTCTATCTGGTACATTCAACAAGTATCTAGCATTAAGCGCAAACTTTCCACATGGCCTTTTACTAACCAAAACATAGTCCAGTCATCAAAGTAGACCTCTAGAAACATATGAATGAAATCTTTGAATGCAGCAATGACTACACGCGAAAAAATTGCAGGTGCATTCTTAAATCCGAAAGGCACTATAGTGTACTGAAAACATCCCCATTTAGTCACAAAGGTCATATTGCTTCTATCTTCAGGCGTGATTTTGATCTAATCATACCCAGAAAACCCATCAATGAAGGAGTACGCTTCCTAGCCACCTACATTATCCAATACCTCATCAGTGAACAAAGTTGGGAAAGGATCATTCACACAAGAATCATTCAACTTTATGAGATCTACACATATCCTTATTTCAGCCTTCTACTTCTTTTCCTGTACCACCATTGGGCTCATCCAATCAAATTCTTCTATGAGCTCAATGATGCCTTCCACTAGCATATTATCTAACTCTAACTGGACCTTCTCCTTATACTTCGGATTGAGATGGTAAGGTCTTTGCTTAACCAACTTCGCGTTAGGTTTTAATGTCATCTTCATAACACCTAGGTCTCCTATTATCCCCTTTAATCCGTAAACTTGGTAGGGAAAAAATCCTTGTATTCATGGATAAATTCGTCAACCTTATCTATCGTCGCATCATCCTAGTAATCTCCAATCTTCACTAATTTAGTCTTCGCCTTCGTAACAATATTTACATGTTTCATTTTTAGTGGTGCGGTTACATCAGGATTCTCGATCTACAGTTGCTCGACCTCATAGTGACCCTCAGTTTCAAGGATATCAATCTTTCGGGGGTCCTCATATTCTTCTTTGATTGTCACGTTATAGCATTCCATCACGTGGCTCACCTGATTAGTCCAATCAAGTTGAATGAGATCCAAAGGATCTTGTGGTATCCTAAAGATTGTTGCTTTAACTTCTTGTAGCGCTTCGTCAATATAGTCAAACTCATCTTTGAAGTTGAACGTAATTATGAATCCTTTGCGCAGAATATCCCATTCGCTTGTGCCATGGCAAAGCTCTATCTCTAAGTTCTAGTTCATCGAGATGACATTCAAGGTGTGACAAAACAAGGGCACCCATTTAGGTTGGGAATTCACGCCATAGGTCTTAGCCGATTTGGCCAATTGTGTGTGCGAATCATCCTTCCCATCATACTTGTCTATCACTTGTACCTTCAGCTTCCCAAAGTGTGTTCTCATCATCATCCTACACTCACATCAGTCGTCAAAACTACCCTTATGCGTACCCCACCATCTCGTGAGCGCAGTGCTCAGTCCAAAGCCTAGAAGCACTGCTTCCCTCATACTTCCCTCTCAAATGCATCCAAAAATACATCCGCATCATTCAAGCCATCATAAGTGGGTAGATTTCATGCCTCTGATGACACACAGCGCAGCAATTAGGTCATCATGTTATAGCTCAGCGTAGTTGCTTCATGTAGCTGACTTTTCTAGCGCTCTAATTCTTCATCCGAGTCTGAGGTGCATGAACTCTCGTGATCCCATGTAATTCGGCCATCCACTATTGGATTCACCCAATCTTGGTCTCACGCTATTATTTTATATATGCAGTCCAAATCGTCATCGCTTTCGTAATCACGCACTGGTTCACTATAGCGCGATCCTTTAGCAAGATCTATGGGTACTATTACGCGAAGTGATTTCTTTTCAAATATCATCTTTTTATTCTTTAGGTTGATTACCCCATTCATGTTAGTAGCCCAATCAATGCCAAGGAGCGTAGGGTAGGGGTTATTTTCATCCACAATTTCTATCACTTCAAAGTTAGCCAATGCACTCATGCCTTCAATACCTACAGTTACTCCTTGCAATCGTCCCATGGGGATTACTTTCTGTGAATTTTCCATCTTAACTGAATCGGAGACCACTGTAGCATGGGTCTCCCCAACCACTCCCAAGTCTACTTCGAAAAAATGTTTGTGTTTGACCCCAGATCCAGAATAACCTGATCCATTTCATATTTTCCTATCTGTATGGTAAGTCTCATCTCACGTCCTGTCCTTGCCTTATGCTTACCAATATTCTGTACCTATCTATATGGTGAGTCTCATCTCACGCCCTATCCTTAACTTATGCTTACCAATATTCTGTACCATGCGCGGTTCACTCGGAGCGTTTCTGGTGCACCTATTTATAAGTTCCTGTAACCCCTTTACAGCCTTTCTATCACGCAGTAGCTTCATGCAAGTCTCTAGAAAGGTTTTGAGCATAGAAGGGTCCATTTCCTGAATAGGCTTATCCCAGCTCCCTGAGGTAGAGGCCTCAACAAAGCTCTTTTTTCTTCCATGAACATTTTTCATGCGCGCTCCAAATCAAATTCAGCGTCCTTCACTGGAGCATTGCGAACCCATGCACTGTCTTCGGGTTATTTCCCCTTATCATCACCAATTTCAATTCCACTTCAGAGCACTATATTCACATGCAGATCCTCTTCACGAGGCTTAGCCCTTATCATTTGCTGGTTTTGAGTCAGTTGCGGTGGTAGCACCCCTTTGTTGTGTATCCTCTCTATCAGTGTAAGACAATCCTTCGTCTCATGATCAAACTGAGTACAATATTTTCATGACGGGCATGTTGGGTTAGTACATTCATAGGCATATTGTCCTCATCCTCCAAAATTGTAATAGATCAGCTATCCCTGACCTTTACCAGGTCCTCCTCTGCCTCGGCCTTATCCATGCCCCTAAAACCCTGTTCGCGCCATCTCAGCGATCTCGTCAAGTGGCCCCGTTTCTACCTAAACTATATAGGTCGGTGTTCTATCCATCATCAATTCATAACTTCAGTAGTTGCGCTCATCATGATCTACCGACCAACAGAAGTTGCAGAACAGTTGCTACGGTGTTTGTATAATCTTCTGCAGCAAATGATAGTTATCAGTCATATGTTTCCCTACTATTTGACATATAGCACAACACAACACAGGCCCCATGCTCAGTCCTGCTTAGGCTTTCAGCTTCAAAGGCATCGGTCCTCCTCCTGTAATAAAGTTTGCAAAGACCGGGAAGTGGTCTTTGTCATGCCCTTGACACTTACATTTCAGGCACCATATCTCTTCGCGCACCTCCGATCGAACTGTTATGTCCTGCTTCAAGCTTTGCATTTTGAGGAAAAGATTTTGCAACTGCGCATGGATCTATTGAACCCCCAGATTTGGATCTTGCATCGGTGTTTCATGTAGTCTTATTGCAATCTCCAAGGCCTCTGCCTCAGTCATAATCTTCTGTTGTGAAAGTGAAACCCTTAGGTGAGGCAGGAGTGAAGCCACAAACCACTCGTGGTGTTGTCCATCTATTAAGTTCATATTAGCTTCACAGAGTTTACACTTCAATCTCTAATCCAATTCCCAAGGTGTCTCACCTGGTTTCATCACAATTTCCTTGAACCCCACAATTGATTACGCCTTAGATTTAGGTTTGCTAAACTCTTTATTCAGCACAGTCTGGATCTCTGCCAACCCAGCATTTGGGTTATAAATAGAGTACTTTATGTACCAAGTTAGTGCACCATCCTGTAAAGAACTAACCAACATTGCCTTATTCATGTGATCATCTGCGATGCCCTAAGCTTCCCATACAACTTTTACAATGAACCAGAACTGGTCTGGGTCCTCATTTCCCAAGCCCTTAAACAAGGGCATCTTCACTAAATTCGCCATGGTGAACTGTGGTCGAGGTGGTGATGGTGTGGACGAAGTCGCAGGTGACAACGGTGAAGTTGGAGGTGGTGTAGGTGGAGGTGGCAATCACGTGAATCGTTGTTTTATCAACTGAACTGCACTTTGTGGACAAGCCTATGCTAATCCCTCTTCATTACTCAAAGGAGGTGAAATCAATGGGCTATATTCAGGGCCCTTTCATCCTTCATTCTTATAAGACTTTCCACTTGACGTAGCTTCGAACATCAAGGTAGATGCATAACCTATTTTTCGCACAATAACATCTTAATTCGTGTATTTAAAGACTTCAAGTACTTACCTCATGGTCCTTTGAAAAATCACCACTCTACCTCATTGTAACTAACTGAGGTGTCGACCGTGAATTCCTTCATGAATCCTTCTATGATATGATCCAGCCAATGATCGACAGTGCGGGTGATCTTATCCTCAGAAGCTTCCAGTTTTTGTACTAGCTCCATGATCTAGACAATAGGACCATCAAGCCTCCACCTTCCTTAGCTATCCGCTAGTTTTGCTATCCACTCGTATAACTCAACTGGAAAGGAACAAAAAAAGATCTCATGGATTTCTGTATATAGGTACCTGTCTAGCAACTATTCCCTTGTCAGTCACATGTTTCTGTTCTCCTTCGTTGTGAATTCGTGGATCTTTCTATCCAACCAGTCCTCAATCTCTTTCTTAGTTGAATTATATTGATACGACATCACACATCTCTCATGCAGATTCCTATCCCAGCAATAGAACCATTTGTTGGCTTTGTGGGCCCTAACCCAGTTTCAGCGTTAGTTAGCCAAACAAATCCCTACACTACTGGCCCTTTCAGCATCAGCCCACGATGTGCAGACTGAAGTCTCACCCAAAGCGGTATGGGGTGATGCTAGAACCAAGTTTTTGCAACCTGAGATGGTCGTGATGTTAGTTTATACCCTCTACCCCTACTTTTGTGCAGGTCGCTAAGCCTTAGGGCTCTGTCAGTCTATCCTTTATTCTACCCTTTAGTACCTTTGCGAAGGTGTATGATTGTCCTTCGTGCAGCCCTAACCCGTGGTCCAGGTACTTTCGCACAACTATGATAATGTATTGTATAGGTTCCCAAGTTATCTCAAGTGTTTTAGTTATCTTACTAATCAATCACAGTTAGCGCTGTGTAAACTGATATCCTTACTTGTGTTCAATTAACTGATACAATCAAATATATTCACGCATCAAATAAACATTGTAAATTAAACCCGAAAATCAATATAATCAGATACATTAATAGGAACTAAATACACACTAATTACAGAATAATTCTATTTATTGATATCTTCCAGTTTAATATAGACTCTATCTGCCCTGTACACATCGCTACAGGGGTTCGTGCACTCAGCTGCAAACTTCCACCATAGGCCTCTGTGCACTTAGCTGCAGAGCCTCTACCTATGCTAAGACCCCTGAATACTTAGACTTCTCCACTCTACTTCGCTACTTTCTTCCTTTTTTTTCTTAACTACTTAGAGCTTACTTACTTAGCTCCTTTTTATACAATCCCATGGTTCGCAGACCATGGGTGGATCTTTACAGCTGACCTGACACTTTACAAAATAAGGGCTGACAACCCTTTATGACTCTTGACACCTTCACCCTCCACGACCGCACAATGCAGACACTTTACAACTTTATTACAAAATTATCCCAAAACATGGGCTTTTAGCCCCAAAATTTCTCTTCGGGGAACCCGTTCCCAACATGTAGTAAATTAGGACATCCTGTAGTAACTACAAGAAATCCTGTAGTAACTACAAAAAACCCTGTAGCAGCTTGTTTTAGACTGTTTTGGGCAGAAATGATGATCATAGACTAGGGTAGGCCTTCAACTTGACCTCCATACCCCTTAATGTCATTTTTGAACAATTTTCCCATACCTTCCTCCCCTGCAAAAGATCAACGTGTTTAGATTAACAATTACATTTCTGAAGTGAAAACCAAAAGACTATTTCTGCAAAATTTAACTAGTGCATGCATAGATCAGTCTTAGCAATGTTAAGATCATTCCCATTCTTACTTAATATAGATAACTAGATGATAGAATGCAAGGTTAAATTAAGTAACTTCTACACGTAATGTGTGTTAATTCTTAGCTAGGTAATTTCATGTCATTTCATAGCACTTTCTATTCAACACTTCATTTCCTTAACATAGGCAAGCATTTACTTTCTGCATTAGAGGTAGCTTTACATTCACTATTAGTAGTTAGCCTCCTTCTAGTCAATACAAGACTAGTATGAAAAACCCTAGTGGTCTATCGGCCCAGTTTAGAAGTGACAAGAGTAGACTATTGCATCTGTTGTGCATATAGCACTATCACCTCCAAGTTTGAATGAACCCTAGGTTGATAAAGTAAAGTTGGTCACCCTAGGAGATACAATATCCTTGTTGCAATACTGGGGCTCATCAACGATACCTCTTGATATCTCTGTTAAACTAGGTATTGTAAAAATATACACATTGGCACATCTTTCTCTCCATCCGAGAATGAGACCTATAAAGCCCTATTTCAGGAGTTTTGTGATGTCTTTGCATGGAAATATGAGGAAATGCTAGGTATCAACCAAAATATAATGGTGCATGAAATTAAAATGTATCTTGATGCTAAACCAATCCATTAATGCTTTCATCTAGTCCATCCAAAGAAGGTTTCTGAGATAAAGAGTGAAGTTGAAAGACTCCTTTGTGTTGGTTTCATATACATCATTCCTCTGACTAATTGGGTGTCAAATATTTTACCTGTCATGAAGAAACAGGGGACAATGCATGTATGTGTCGATTATTAAGATGTGAATCATGCTTGTCCAAAGGAAAGTTACCCAACCTTGATCATCGACCAGATTGTTGACGACTGCACCGTTGTATTCATTCATGAATGGTTTCTCCGAATATAATCAAATCAAAATTCTCCCAACGGATCAACAAAACAATGCATTTATCTATCCCTAGGGTATATTTTCCTACTAGAATCTCCCATTTGGTTTAAAGAATGTTAGAGCTATGTTTCAATGCGAAATGGATTATGTTTTTCATGATATTGAACACATCATGCAACCTTATTTGGATGATCTCCCTACTCATTCTAAGTATCAGGTTGATCACCCAATGCATCTTAGGGCCATCTTCTTATGGTGTAAACACTATAATATTCAACAAAAGCCACAAAAATGTGTGTTTTGCATCATTTCTAGTTGAATTCTTGGTTTTATTATTTCAAAACATGGAGTTCGTCTCACAAGAAATCGACCTGCCTACACCTTCTTCGCTCATTCAGCTTCAACGACTTCAAGGGAAATATAACTTCCTACAAAGTTTTGTCCCTAATCACACTGAATTGACCAAAGGATTCAATCTCCTACTTAAGAAAGGGGTTCCCTTCCATTGGGACAATGCTGCTACGAAAGCATTTGATGCCCTGAAAGTTGTACTAGTTCTCACATCTCTCTTATATCCTCTTGATTATCAGCGTGACTATTTCCTATATCTCACTACTGCCATTTCTACTATAACAATGGTATTGGTCCAAGAAGAAGATGTAGGGACATAACACCCTATATCCGAGTCAGAATCTCAATGATATCAAAATCAAGTATACCCACATAGAAACGTTGGCTTTGGAGGCCGTTCAATCTGTTCAAAGGCTCTGCCATTACATCTTGCTTTGGAAAACTACAATTGTTTCTGATTTCTTCATTTCACCCATAGTATGGAGACATTCTGATATATCTCCAAACCCAGACTTTCTGATCTAATAACTCTCGCTATGAGCAATGACATATTCAATACCAAGCCAAGAATTACATCATCATTGGTGACACCCTTTATCGATGCGGTATTCGTACAATTTTACAAAGGTGCCTCACACATAAGAAGGCCAAGAAAGTCCTTGATGAATGCCACTTAGGGGCATGTGGTTGTCATTTATCTAGTTATTCTACTGCACCAAAGATCCTAGGTTACTTTTAGCCTACCATTTTTCGATATTGTATTCTCGTTGTCCAAAAGTGTCATGCATGCCAATTTTATGATCATAAGACCCATGCTCCCCCTGATCCATTGCATCCCATTATCACTATTAGACCTTTTTCACAATGTTGTATTGAGATTATAGCATGTAACCCTCACTTAGCTTGGGGTCATAGTTATATCATTGTCGTAGTAGATTATTTTACTAAATGGGTTAATGCAATGCCTACATTTAACAACACTAGCGAAACAAATGCATATTTCTTTTTCAATCACTTTATCACATGGTTTTGTGTTTCACAAGCCATAGTTATGGATCATGGAAAGAATTTCTGGAACCATATAATGACTAAACTAACTGCTAAGTTGGGATCCTCCCATGAAAGTTCCACTCCTTGTTATCCTCAGCTTAACGAATAGGTTGAGGCTATCAACAAATTTCTCAAAATTATGATTGGACATATGGTAGGGGTCCATAAATTGGAGTGGATTTTTCTTCTTTATGTTTCCTAATAGGCATATCAAACCTCATTAAGGAGTGTTACCAAATTTACACCCTTTTAGTTGGTTTATAGTCTGGAAGCAATGCTTCCAATTGAATGTGAGATTTTGTCACTAAAACTAGTTGTCAAAATTCTTCCTGCCACTTCTATAGAAGAGGAATGTCTTTTACATTTGAATCAATTAGCTGAGACACACCATGATGCAACCATAACTAATGAATCTCATAAAACATGTATCATGGCACAATACCACAAAAGTTTCAAGCCTCATGTCTTGTTCAAAGGAGAGCTTTTTCTTTTATATGACCAAGAATCTAATAAGTTAGGATGAGGAAAGTTCCAACCTATGTGTCCAGGTTCATATATTGTTAAGTGTGTTTTTGCAAAAGGGGCCTATGAGTTAGTTGATTTTGATGCAATTCCACCGCATGGCCTGGGAATGGTCTATACCTAAAAAAATACTATGATTGATCTCATGCGTAGTAACACTTTGTACATACTATCTATAGGTTTGTTGAGTTTTTTGTGGTGTGTCTCTTTAGAGTCTCCTAAGGTTTTGTTTTATAACTTTTACATTTGGTTTCCATATGTCGGCATCCCTTGAACCATATTTTGGTTATGTTGATGGTGCTAGTCGTAGTACTTGGAACCTATCCTTCATAGCATGGGCTATATTTGCTCCAAATGGAAAGTTAGTGAGTCTATGATGGATTTGTATTGGTTTCTCTACCAACAACATCATTGAGCATAGCGCCATTGCCAAGTTATTGTCTTATGCTATTTCACATGGTGTCTACCATTTAGTCATTAGAATTAACTCACAGCTCTTGGTACTACAACTTTCTAATGTTTATTTGGTTACAAGTCCCACCATCTTGCATATATTTTTAAGTGTTAGTCTTCTAGAAAGACAATTTTATTTCATACAATATGAACACATTTCTAGAAATCTAAACACAATGACATATGTGCTTGCTAATCATGTTTTATATAGACATTTGCAATGAATGTAAATAAGTTTCAATATACATCACATCATTTAAAGAAAAATATGAATATGAAAGAACTATATATATATATATATATATATGAAGTTTCGTTTTACAAAAATTTTGCCCGAGACACATATGGCCATAAGGCCCATATAAAAAACTACATGTAAATATCAAAGTAGACTAATCATAGTTCTCATGATGACAAGCCACTACATGAGTTATCTTGCGCAATAGCTGACCAATACGGCTAGGCACTCCAATAGTTTGTTTCCAAAGTCGCATTAGAATATGGTCGAACATGGTCTCATCTATCCCATGTGTCAACCCCTCCAAGAGGTGCTCCACCTCCGTTAGGATCTTAGCTACATTAAGATCCTGTAGTGAATCTTGTCCTACTACAACAACCTATGCTCGTTATACTTCCACCTATGGATTCTATTTTGCACGATGGATATATGAAGCACCTATGATTCGAACAAGCCCAATATCAGCATGAACAAATCAATAGTTTAAGTCTTGGAAACATCAAAAACAAAAAAAAATGTGAAGCTTTCTAAAATTCAAATGGTTGAAATATCTTATCTATAACATCCCATATCTCACCTTGAGGAAGTGCGAGCTCAAGGTTGTCATGGAAATCCATCCCTATGTACGAATAATCATTGATCATAATGAATTGTTTGCACATCCATCTGAAGAAGCGTGGTGAGAAACTGATCACCGATAGACATGCATATCAACATATATGATCTATCCACCTCCTCAACCATGGAACCCTCAGATCAATGGGCTCAAGTATAATCTATTGAGGATGTAGTAATGGAATCCATTCTAGGTCAAAAGAGACCACTATGGAACTATATCCAAAGTTTTTCAACTTTCCTTCTCATGCCTTAGATAATTTTTCTTCCATATTGACCAACACTCCCTCACTCCAGTCGAAGACTATTAGCTACAAACACTCCACACCATACTCCATGTATGATCTACTAGATAAATGAAGTGTTTAGCTACTTGCCAATATGGCAATGATGAATAAGATTGTTCTTAAGGGAAAATGGGTTACATCTTTTATGTTAATCTTTCCATCTCTAGTTGGCTTGGATTGAGGTTTTCTATAAGTAGTGATATAATCTTTCACGATTTCTCCACCCCTTCTCCTGCCTAGGAGAGAGATGGGGGCAACTCTCTGAGATAAACCAATCAGAAAATATATGTCCTCTACTACTACATTGAGCAGATGTTCCCCAAATCTGAATTCCTATTCTTGCATATCCCATGCATGAACAATATACACTGCAAATTCCATCTGGTGCCTAATATCAAGAAGCCAAAAGAATTTCAGTGATCTACATTCTTTTAGTGCCTGGATGGTAGTAGGATCATTAGATGCATTTAAATCATCTTCTCCATGCTCTCTTTCCCTCCAAATCAAGGCCGTTTTGTGCTAATGAAGAACTGAAACATCAAGAAGAGGCTCATTAGTATCATTTCCATGCAAGAATACTCAAAACTTTTGAAGGGAAATTGGAAAACATTTTTTGGATTTGCACCCTATGCACCCCAAAAAGGAGAGATAGTGCATTTCACCCCTCCCATATAGTTTACCTTAACGTAGGTCCGATGCACCTTTTGACCATCTGGCCCTATGTTGGTCATAGGGTGAGTTTTATAAGCCCCAAAACCCTAAAAAAATCCTAAAAGATGCATGACAACATAAAATGGGACTATGAATTGAAAAAGAAAGGTCTTAGCTCTTACTTGGAAGTGGCAGTGATTGAAAAGATCCAATAGAGTTAGTGCAATAATTTGTAAAAGATCGAGGGAAAAAAATACTCAGAACTCTCACTATTGAAGGTAAATGTGAAATGGAAAATATGAATAGTCATTATTGAATTAAGGCTTCTGTGATCCATATCACTTTAATCAAGAAGGTTTTCAGCGATAATCACATCAAAATTAATTTGTCGACATGTGCCAAACCAACAAGTGTGGTTCATCGTCGGGACAAGATGAAGAACCAGATCATGGCAATAGGTTAAATAGAGAGATCCATCATTCAACTGCTAGAAGTAAACGTCTACAATTGACCAAGGAAAGGACTGGGCAACGACTATAATTGACTCAGCCAAGAGACAGGGAAAATAATATTAATTATTTAATTAATAACTAATTACTTAGTTTGGTAAATTCATTTATTATTAATTTTATTTGTAATAAATAAATCTAATATTTAACTACATTTTATGAACCCAAATTCAGAACTTGAATCTTAAAAATTTATTTTTCCTCTTTACTGTTTTAAAAGTAAATAAACTTAAAAGGACTTGTATAATTATTGGAAAGAATAACTGAATAGTTAGTTAGTTAGTTAAATTTTGTTTATTCATTAAGTTAAACAAGTTTTTTATCATATGAATTTGTTTATAAATAATTAAATATTTTGATTATTATATTTATTTATTTACATTAACCAAAGGAACCATCGAATAAGGGGGATTAGACCTAAAGGTTTATCAATTAATCCACTAATTAGTTTATATATATGTATATGTTCTATATAAAATAATTTGTTTATTTAAATATCAAGATTAATAAAAAATAGATCAAGTAAGTTTTTAGAAATTTAAACTAAGAAAAAATATCGTAATGAATAAATGAAAAAGGAGGAGCTTTATAGATCTCAAATATATATATATATATATATATATATATATATATATATATATATATATATATATATATATATATAAGTAATGTTAATAATAATAAATTAATTAATTAATTAAAGAAATAAACAAAATAAACAAAATAAATAAATAAATAAATAGTAAAGGGAATAAAGCGGGGAAAACAAATAATCGAGAAGATGAGGGAGGAAAAAACAAGAGAATAAAGCAAAGACAAGGGCAAACCAGGGGGTGAGGAGGGGGACGGAGGAGGGGGCAGGGCTAGGAGGAAAGGACAAGGATCCAATAGCTACTAATCTTCCAACTATCACCCCTGTTGAGATTCCTCGGCCTTCATTCGATTTCAATGTTCTCCCTAAACTTTCAGTGATGAGAAGGAGCAATCTTGGCAATAACCTGGGCCTCCTCAATGGATATATGATGCTTAGTCTTCCTCGCATGCTCCACCAGGGTAAAAGAACGAGTTCTCCCATGTTTGATGTCAGTTGCATGCTCATGAATTCTCTAATTAATAGAGTTCCCAGTTTCACCAACATAGGGGGTTGCACATGAACAAGGAATAACATAAACACCTTTCTTGTACTTGGGGACAACAGGGTCTTTAACAAATCTTAGGGAGCTACAAATGGTGCTCAGGGGTCTAAAGGTTGATGGAACATTATGCTTCTTAAGGATTCTTGCAATCTTATCAGTGGTCCCCTCGATGAAAGGAAGTTGAACCCCAGAGATTCAACCTTTAGGCTCTTTCTTAACCCTGGGACCTCTGTTAGCTTTAAGGAAATGTTTCAGACCTTGGTGCCTAATATACCCATTACTAATGAAAACATAAAGGAGATGGAATTTCTCTTAAAGCTCCTACCTGAGCTATGGAAGAGATTTGTGGATGACACCAGTGTCATTTGGTCTCATTGCCAAGAAGAGTTAGATATTTTTTGCCAGCATCTCAACAGTCAGTCTTCCTCCATAAAGTTTAGGAGCAAGAAATTGATGGGTGCCTGCCTTTCCTTGATGTTATCATTTCGAGGAATGATGATAGTTCTTTCTCCCACCAGGTGTTTTCGAAGAAAACTCACACTCAGTAGTATCTTCATGCCAAATCTCATCATTTCCCTACTCAAAAGTTAGGTGTTCACAACACAGTATCCACTTGTGCGCTGAGAATATCTGATGATATGAACCTTGATAAATATAAGGCCTATATCCTTAATGTTTTCATTATTAATGGGTATAATAGGCACCAAGGTTTCAAATCTTTCCTTAAAGCTAGCGGAGGTCCCAAGGTTAAGAAAGACCCTAAAGATCAAATCTCTAGGGTTCATCTTCCTTTCATCCAGGGGACCACTCACAAGATTGCGAGAATTCTTAAGAAGCATAATGTTCCCTCAACCTTTAAACCCTTGACCACCATTCGTAGCTCCCTAAGATCTATTAAACACCCTGTTGACCCTAAGGATAAGAAAGGTGTTTATGTTATTCCTTGTTCCTATGCAACCCCCTATGTTGGTGAAACTAGGTGCTCTACAAATCAAAGAATTCATGAGCATGGAGTTGACATCAAACATGGGAGGACCTATTCTTCTACCATGACAGAGCACATGGAGAAGACTAAGCATCATATATGCATTGAGGAGGCCCAGGTTATTGCCAAGATTGCTCCTTTTCATCACGAGAAGTTTAGGGAGGCCATTAAAATTGAATGAAGGCTGAGGAATCTCAACAAGGATGATGGTTGAAAGATTAGTAGCTATTGGATCCTTGTCCTTCCCTCCTAGCCCCTTCTCACCCTCCCCCTCCCTTGGTTAACCCTTCCCTTTGCTTTATTTTCTGCTTTTTTACTCCCTCCTCTTCTGGATTATTTGTTTTTCCCTGCTTTATTCCCTTCGCTATATATTTATTTATTTAATTAATTTATTATTATTATCATTATTATTATAAATTTTTTTTGAGATCTATAAATCTCCTCCTTTTTCATTTATTCATTAGGATATTTTTTCTTAGTTTAAATTTCTAAAAACTTACTTGACATAGTTTATATTATTCTTGATATTTAAATAAACAAAATGTTTTATATAGAACATATACATATAAATAAATTAATTACTGGATTAATTGACAAATCTTTAGGTGTAATCCCCCTTATTCGATGGTTCCTTTGGTTAATATAAATAGATAAATATAATAATCAAAATATTTAATTACTTATAAACAAATTCATATGATACAAAACTTGTTTAGCTTAATGAACAAACAAAATTTAACTAATTAACTAACTATTCATTTATTCTTTCCTATAATTATACAAGTCCTTTTAAGATTATTTACTTTTAAAACAATAAAGAGGAAAAACAATTTTTTAAGATTCAAGTTCTTAATTTGGGTTCATAAAATGTAGTTAAATATTAGATTAATTTATTACAAATAAAATTAATAATAAATGAATTTAACAAACTAACTAATTAGTTATGAATTAACTAATTAATATTATTTTCCCTATCTCTTGGCCCAGTCAATTGTAGTTGTTGCCCAGTCCTTTCCTTGGTCAATTGTAGTCGTTTATTTCTAGCCATTGAATGATGGATCTCTCTATTTAACCTATTTCCATGATCTGGTTCTTCATCTTGTCCTGACGATGAACCACACTTGCTGTCGAAACGCGTCGAGAAATGAATTTTGATGTGATTATCCCCGAAAACCTTCTTGATTAAAATGAACAGTCATTTTGAATATTTATGGTTGTTTCTTCAATTATTTTAATCAGATTTAATGTTTTGATCTAGTTACAACCTATTTTTTCCATGAAATAAGTATTTTTAATCCTTTTTGTGATGTTTAGAGCAAGTCAACAACTGTTTCACAGATTTTGTTATGTTTTGAATAGATTATTTTGACAAAGGAGCACACTTTTATCACTTTTCTGGGCTCCGTAAACCTATGAAAGGGGAACACCCATGGAGTCCTCTTTTAGCCCCATTCAGACTGAGATAGACTACTTACAAAAAAGGAATACCTTAATTGAAGAAGATAACAGGTTCTCTTGGGTATTATTTTCTACCTTTTTGGACCTAAGGGACTATCTACGAAAAGGAACATCCATAGTTTTCTTTTTTGCCTCTTTTCAAGCTTTCTAAACATGAAACAAATGTCAAGTTATACCTTTTCTGGGCTCATTAAAACATCAAACAACAATGGACTCGTCGTTCATGACGGAACCGAACCACTCCTTCTCTAAGTTCTTTAAATATTCTCAAAGGGATTCATCTGAAGGATGAACTTACCTATCAAACATATGTTATCCTCCAAAATCGTGTTAAAAAATAAAGAGGCACTGACCAGTATGGTTGGCGAAATTGGGAAAATAGGGTACTCCATTTGTTAATGGAAGTGAGTTAATATTGAATACGACACTCTTCCACCTCATCTCCATGGCTCTTAGGTTGGGTAATCTTCTTGTCTTTTGGTTTATCATGCCATTTCAAAGCCTTCATTGTTGGTTTTGGGTCAATGCTTCCAACTCCATTCAATGTCGCTGTTATGTTTAAAAGAAGTCATCCAGTTAATTTATGCTACAATATTCTTAAGCCTTCATTCCATGTCTACCTCTCTTGATCTAGTTTTGTGTCAACATCATTCTATCTCAAATCATCATAACCATTTCATGTTGTTGATGGGGGATACATCAAGGCCCTCCTGTGACAGGTCACTTCCTCTCATCATCAACTCATTATCTAGTAAGTTGTCATAGAAACACCACTTGGTACCTTGGTGATTGCATACATCAATGGAGAGTGTCTTTGCTCTCGGCAACAAGTTTACATCATTGGCCTTCCACCAAAATATGTTGTGTGGTGTTTGATGCCAACTAAGTTATTCACACCATACATATTGTACTAGAGTACCTTGAGAGCCATTAACGTCTTCGATGGTTTCTCTCACATTTGTTAATGACTTACATCATTAGATTGTAATCAGATGGTGTCTGCCATGTTCGACTCCAGCTGGTTGATTCTCATGGTTAGACTGTTTGAAATAATACTGAGAGGGGGGGGTGAATCAGTATTATCAAGCCAAATATTTCCTTTTCAATTCCAGATGATATACGCTACTTCAGTTAATAAAAACCGCGTATATACGCAACTACAGATAAAGAAACCCGCATATATAAAGCAGACTTATAATTTGTCTTATCTTTCAGGTGTCAGTTATTAATCTGTGATTCAGAAGCAAATAAACAGTACCAGAAATAGTGAAACAGAGCAGAAGACAGTCACACACACAAGAACACAAGATATAAGGAGGAAACCCAATGTGGGTGAAAACCCCCTACTGCAATTCGTCTCTATCTTCTTTTTAATTAGAAACTTCTCTTTACAATGTCTTGTACTGGAGCAGACTTTACCAGTACGTAGGCTGCAACCTGCAGAGAGCTACAACTCTCTCTCGTTTTCCAGCTTTCCTGGAAGGGAGCTCCAACCCCCTTAGTTCTTGTACTAGCTTGAGGTACTAGTACGCAGGCTCCTACCTGCAGAAGGGTGCAACCTTCTCTTTGCTTTCAGGGACCTCGTTTCATTAATTTTCAGATTGGATCCATAAGTAACATCAATCAAACATCAAAAATTTCTGCATAACCCAAACTCCTTTTCATCAATCAACAGCTGAAACAAATAAGCACTTCTCTGACCACTGTACCCAGAACACAGTAACTGTAATCAAACACCAATTCTGAACCCAAAACACTGCAGTAATAAAACAGAAGCAGCTAGAAAATAAATCAAGATATATACGCTACTTCACTGTTCATCAACCTGTGAGTATACGCTTTCGTACCACAACCAACCTGCGTATACGCTTCTTTCATTCACAAAAAAAGCGTGTATACGCACCTTCAATTCAATGAACCTACGTATAGATCTATAAAGGATAATTTATTCTTTTAAGCATTCAGACACTAGTTAGCCCAAATTTACAGATCAAGAGTGCGCCACATATAACAGGTCAAAATCATACAGAGATACTGATGTTCAAGCCTTGAGATTTTGATCCATCAATAGTCCTTATCCTTCTTGTGCTCAGGTTCCTCCTTCATTCAGATCTAGATCTGCACCATAACCCAATCACCAGTATTCTAGATCTATCACACTATCAGATATTCAACAATTCAGATGATACCTTGCCACATGATCTCCTTCCTCTTTTATAGTTTTAGGCCTTCCTCAATACCACGGTCCAAAACCATAATAAACCAATACCAAGGGCCAAAAACCTGGGGTCAACTCTTCGAAGGAGATACCATGGTCCACAACCATAGGTTCAAATTCCAAGGACTAACAACCACGAACCAAAAATAAGTTTCCCATCATGTACGCACTTTTATGTGCATAAAAGTGCGTGTATACGCATACGCGACTTTGGAACGTATAAACCGCGTGTATACGCGTCTTCGGCAAGGTGTACCTGCGTATACAAGATTTCCTTCATTCTGAGCACCTGAACTGAGATCTGTCACCAAAGTGAGTTGCCATCAAGGACAACACCTGTACCATAGCACCACACCTTTGCCAAAATGCCAACATAGACTCATATATTAGTTGTTTGTGTGAACAAGATAGAAGACCCTAGATCATTTTCATCCATCTAGGTTGTGATTTAAGGAGTAATACAAGATCAAAATGTATGATCAATATGATCATACAAACATCCATCTAGTAATGGGTCCACTATTAGTCATTTGTGGACGTGTCTTTTGATCATTATACATGTAATGTTAGCTTATGCGCTGAGTATGCGCATGCCTCCCTCTGCAAAGATGTCATTATGTAAATGTATTATAACTAATGATGATCTCGATAGTTGTTCTTGATCCCGACTTGCCATAAGGTAAAGTACTTCAGTCATCATCTCTCATTCCTATTTTTTCACTTTGGGGGGGAATTTGTTATAGGACATTTTGTCACATCTTGGAAATAGGCCTTCAACTGGATCAATCAACATCCTTTAACCCCTTTTACAACATACTTTCACAAATCCCTAAGTATGACTCATTATAATTCCTAAGTTTCTACCTAAGAGCACCTTATTTCAGTCATTTTCAGGACCAATGCACCCTGGCATGTTATTGGCTAGTTCTGACTACCAGTTTTCCCTACTCTACCCTTGTGTTGATCACCAAAAGGTTGCTTAGTGTTTGGGTTGCACTGATTCTTGAAATTCTGGAAAAAGATAAAGAATCCCGAAGCTTCCTCTTCCAGAAGCTTCCAAGATCTATTGAAACCATTTATCTCAAATAAAAGTCTTGAATCCTATTCTATCCTACCTTGGATTTTTCATCCCTTATCCCTTGAGCTCACCCTCCTATCAAGGGTGGATCTTAAGCCAAGATTGGTGAAAGGATAAGGATTCATGAACTACCTCATTTACCTATATATTTACTGCCATCCATAGGAAAGGGTTGTTGGATTTTGAAGAGTGATTCAACCCTTATGTTGTTTTTGTGAGAGATATATTTCAATGCATTAGGGTGATTAGAGGTGCACTTTATGACAAGGAAAGGACAAGTCAACTTGGAGGAGCTCCTCTACAAGACCAACACCTAGTTTTTGGGTATAATTCACTCCCTTTTTATTAATGAAAATAGTACATTGTTTTCCTTTATATGATGTTATGATTTCATATATTTCAATACAATGTTTATCTATAGAATAAAGTGATTAGATGATGTTGCATAGATTATGAGGATAATTAGCTTGTGCTATCTGACTGTGCAAGCTCTAACTATAGTGATTGAAGTTAGGATTGGAGCATTCAAACTAAGGAAGGAGAGAAGCATACAAAATATTCTAGGTAGGATTTATCTCATTATCTATTTAGTTTAAGGAAAACATTAGTCCCTTTCCTTTCTTTTGTTCTAGTTCAGTCCACCAGGCCTATGGAGGATACTTCCATATACAGTCATAGATTCCACATAACAAGAAGATTCAGTAGGAATACTTGTAGGTAATAGGTTTCATGTATGATTTTCTAGTTAGTTTTGACATACCTGGTATGTACATGTTGCTATTTGGTTCTTTTGTTATCGTTGGCATGGATTTTTCTGGTTTCTTACAGTGGATTTTAGCCTAGTCTTACCATTTCTTGATAGCCATGGTGTGAATGGAATTTTTCTTTGTTTGAGTTTTGCACTACCGAAATATTTTTGATCCAGGTGAGGTGGTCTTAGGGACATTACTAAAGCCCTAGGAATCCCTTGACCGGTAATGGAAGGATACATGGTAGAGCCCGAGGGTGGAGACAGGAAAATTCCTCAAGGTATTGGAGAATAATGTTGAAGCATCCAATCTTTGTTTGGTTTTGTGATATCGACATCAGTTTAGGTGATATCATGGTATGGTCAGGGTGGAGGTGGTTTAACCTCCAGATTCCCTTGGTTGTTTATGGATTTTTTTATCCCATGAGATCCCACATTCATGCTTAGAATATGGCATGGGGCTAATTGGCTGAAAAAAATATTTGGTTCAGCCAATATATGGTTGCGTGGTACGTGGTAGTCCTGAACTTGGTTGGATTTTTCCAATATTTAATAAGAGCTAAGTTTCTATTACTCTTGAGCAGTAAATGTACTTGTTATTATGTGGCTTTAATGGTTTTTATCTCATTGTTATTTATGTGGTTATATGTCGGATATAAGCATGGTTATATGATAGTTCTTAGTCATGGCTCTTTTCATGCTTTTACTTGTAACTAAATGAATAATGAATTCAAGACCTAATTGGTGTTATGACAACTAATTTGAGAATGAAATCACCCTTCTTGTTAAAGCTCAAATAAATTTTCAAATCATTATGTTCAGACTTGCATTCCTGACCTATAGGTTATATGTTCATCATGTGTTTCAGGAAATGACTGTCATGGTTGGGCTTAGTTAGGTGAAGTACTTGATCAAGTTTTCTATTAGAGGGTTTTTATTGGTGTAATTTATTATCTCAAAAAGTTTCATCAATTTTCACGCAGTGGTTTGGAGACTAGTCTTGAAAAGTTGGCTTAAATCTCGTAGTCTCTGGCACAGATCTGGCTAAAAAAGACTGTAGTCTCTCCCTTGTAGGAATTATGGGAGTGATTGAAGGGTTTCCATCGCATGCATGCCCTTTCATGGGAGGGACTAGGTATTTAATTCATTGAAAGGTTATGTTAACTTAGGGATTGGGAACCTGCAGTGGTGGATTAGCTCTTGGGGGTCCTGTAGCACCTAAGGGAGGTCTGTAAGGTCTTGCTTTGTTGACTCAATTTCCTTAAGGTCATATAGGAGCTTAATTCTTATCATTGTGATCCTCATCTCATGTTTTTCCTGGGAAAGTTGGTGAAAGTGCGTAGATATGAGAGGAGGTGGTTACAGAGTGGTATCAAAACATGGTTCAACTCTTGGACTGGATGAACTAGATTCATACTTTTATGCATGCATTGTCATGGTTAAGGTTATTGTCCATGAGGTCATTGCATGCATTTTATTTCATAATGATGCCATTGGTATGTTATGAAGTTGACATTTTTCTGAGATAGAGCAGGAGATGAAGATCATCAGAGTAAGGTTGTAGCACTAGACCTTGAGGTAAGAGCATATCATCATACAAGTATTATATGTTTGGCATGCAGGTGTGTTGGTTAATGATTGTTATAAGCATTAGGGTTTTGTACATTTCTATCAGTCTATGGTTGTTGTGGTTACATGTATGATAGATGTTAGTTAATCAATGTGATCATATGTACCTATGTCGGTTAGTCATGAAGGATAGTAACTTGTTGTTATATGCATTGTGGTTGTATGGATAATGGTTACGGTAATTATACTTAGGATATTGATTTTATATGTATCATGTTGATTTGTATTCACCTATGCAAATGGTTAGGGTTATGAAATTCAGGTATGAGCTAGTATGCTTGTGATATTGTGGAATAATAATTTGGATTCACTGTGCATATATGATTTTTATGGATGAATGACAATAGTTTATGAGTTTATGATGTGAACATGTTAGCTAGTTATTGTTATGGATATCATGACCTTAACTATGTTTGGGTTGATATGTTGTGAAGTTATATCATGCTATTCTAGAATGATTATGCAGACAAGATAGCCTCCCTTGAGATACATTAAGGTATGAGTTTGCTTATGTCATCTACTCAGTGCTTGAATATTTGAATGTTTGACGAGTTGCATAATATGTGTCTGTATCTATAACACTGCATGAAGGAATAATCTTGTTTGAGATTTTTGCACTAACACATATGTGTTGAGAACAATTTATATGTACTTGAGTGTAAGTAGGTGATAGTTGTAGTATTATGTATTATGACTGATGAATGTGAGTTGATTATTTATTATGACATGGTTGTTAGACTTGGTAAAGGTTGATTTCAAATTAATAGATATGATGTCTTGATATTTGGAACATGTGGATGGCGTGTGTGTTCAGTTACAAGGTAGCACACTTGGCAAAACAAGGTAAGATAACTCGTATATTGTTATATTTATTTATACATTGATACTTATGTGTTTATGGCAATATGATACAGGGAATCACATGGAAAAGAGACTGCCATGAAATCTTGGAGAAGGCTCAGGTTGAGATTTCCTTTGGAAGTATTGTGAAGTCATGGGGATTGAGTGATGGTGTTTGTTTCTAGTCTTGTGCTTTTGGTATTTTTTGATTTGTTGTGCTTTATTGCGGTTTTGTTTATGTCTAATGTATTTCCATAGGACTTTGTTTGCGGTGTCATATTTATATTAGTTTTCATAGGTTTCTTCTTGGTTTATTTTGGTTCTTTCCTTTTATGTTTTGAGGGTCTTGGGGATTGGTTGGGGAAAGAGGAAAGTTAGTGGAGCTAGGGGAGAGCTGATTGAAGTCCAACAGGTAATATAAGACCCAGATGAAGCCCAGTGCATGTATAAGGGCAACTGAAGGCAAGAGTATGACAACTGGTTAGATTAGTAGGGTCCATTAGGGAAAATGGACAGTGGCAAGGTAGTCATGAGAAAGGTAACAAGAAAGGTAATGTAAATGGATTTGAGGTGTTGAATGCCTTGGCTATTTTGGGAACTATTGTTCTTAATGTTGTGCATGTGTTGCACAAATAAAGGGAGTTCTCTTAACCTAGACCTTATGATACCTGGTAATTATGTGGTGATAATGATTATGCTAATGTCTATTTATGTATATATATGTATGTATGTATGTCATTGTCTGACAGGATCATTAGGGATCATGATTTCTTTATGCTAGTGATTATATATATGTATGTATGTATGCCATTTTGTTGTCAGGGTCATCAGAGATCATGATTGTTTTATGTTGATGTTTATATGTGTAAAAATATGTATGTATATCACTATCTGATAGGGTCGTTAAGGATCATTGTTGTAGAGGAATGATTTTTTATGCAAGTGAATGGCATGAAGAAGTTCCTAGAATCAAGTGGACATAGTAGCCCAGACAAATATATGAGGTTAGTATCACATGGATATGAATTGATATTACGTGTTTATACTATGCTTATGTTTATGTTATAGCAAGTAATGTTGAGGGATACATTAGCAGAATGAAAGCAGTGTGATATGTGACATGTTGGGACAAGCATGAATAGTGGAAAGTCACTAGAAGTAAGGTTTCTTGGTAGAGACTGCGAGGTTTCTGGATGTGCAATACTACTGTTGTGTATCTTTTGTACATGGGGTACCTATGGTGTTGTGTAAGTATTGTATATGTGGTTCTATGTACATATGGTGTTGTGTACGTGTTTTATATGCAGTGCTATGTACATATGGTGTTGTGTACATGTTATATATGCAGTGTTGCATATGTATGGTGTCGTGGGCATGTTGGATATGTGAGTTTTTGTACATATGGTGTCATGGGCATGTGGATATGAAGTGATATGTACATATCATGTTGTGTGCATGCTGTACATGTGGTGTTGTGTGCATGTTGTACATGTGGTGTTGTGTAGACATTGTGCAAGTGGCATTGTGCACACATTGTGGAGGTGGTGTTGTGTACACATTGTGCAGGTGGTGTTATGTACATTTGGTGTTGTGTACACGTTGTGCAGGTGGCATTCTGTACGTGTGGTATAGTTTACATGTCGTACATGTTGTGTTGTGTATATTTGCTATGCTGCTATGGGTATTGTGTACTCATTGTATTATGAAATGTGTATTCATAATATTATATGGTGGGTATGTATATGTATTGTGTTTTACACCAGGTGTAGGTGTATGTGTCATGTTTTACACCAAGTGTAGGTGTATGTGTTGTGTTCTACACTAGCTGTAGATGTATGTGTCATGTTTTACACTGGGTGTAGGTGTATGTGTGGTATTGTACGCTGGGTGTAGGTGTATGTGCTGTGTTGTACACCGTGTATAGGTGTATGTGTTGCATTGTATACTATGCATCTGTAGATGTTGTATAGTGTGATGGGACAAACATGTATGGTATTTTTTGGCCCTTGTTGATTGCTATTGAGGGTTGAGGTAGTTTAGTCTCAGGATGCCCTTGTTGCTATTAAGGGTTGAGGCGGTTAGTCTCAAGATACCCTTGTTGTTGATATTGAGGGAGGAGGTAGTTTAGTCTCTGATTCCCTTTTTTCTTAAAGATAAGACATTGGGTGCTTGTTGGGTTTGGAAACTGTTTCAGTGTTTGTACGAAAAGGATTAAGAACAAAGGAAGAAGCAAAAGAATCATTTGAAAGTTAAGTTTCAGTATTTTATTTTAGTTTTAGTTATGCATTTTATCTATGATTTTTATTTATGATGGTTGTGTTTTGAGCTAACTGGATATGATATGTTTATACCTGATGATTTGATCAAAAGAGCTAGTTTGACTTGTTATAATAGTAAGTAAATAGAATTACAAATGTACCTTATTGACATGCCACCAATGATGTATTATTTAAACTAGTTTCATTTCCTTTTAGTCTAATGAAAATTATATGCTTGGTACAGGAAGTAGGGAAATTCCTGGTTGGGGTGGTTGGAAATGGCTGCGAGAATCAGTAGCAGCAGCAAAAGGAATTGAAACAAGAAATAATATGCTGGTAAAGCACCTCAGGAGTAGGCCCATTATGGGACACTGGTAACCAATAGTGTCCACTGATTACAATGAGCATGCTATGACTGATATGATTGTTTTGAGGCAAGGATATTCCTTGGTTTTTGGACCTTCCTATGCAAGGAAACCTTCCCAAGAGATAGATTGCCAGGGATATGGGATGTTGGAGAACATGGAAGGTGAGTGACTACATGGAAGGGGGTGGCCAAATTACTTAAGGGAATGTGTAGTAGAGAAGCGAAGGTCAGTGATGGATTTGTTTTGGTCATAAGTATTTCCAAATGTAATAAGATGCACTTTGGGAGTGTGCCTTGGATCAATTAGTTGATAATTATTCACTGAGAGGACAAGTGGCACAAGATTGTATCACTAGACATTTTATATAGGTTTGGCTTTGGAAGTGGATTCTCTACTTCCTGAGAAGGGAGTGAATCCTCTTATTACTTTGAGGGTGGAGGTGTAAGCCTCTCAACTCCCTTGTTGTGGATGCAAGCATCGTATCATTTTATTTGTCGATTGAAAACATGTTCATATGTGCATATGTGTATATTATTGTAAATATTTTATCGATCTGGATTTATAAAACTCCATAGAAATTATGGTTATTTGTTGGTTGAAGAAAATGTGCATGAGTGTATATGTGGTTTTTATTGTAAATATCATAATGAGTTGTGTTATAAATCTCCAGTACGCGGTGGGCTGTTTTGATTTTCAGCACGCTGTTCATTGTAAAGACTACAACAAACTAAGTCATAAACCTCTATGGGTAGTATTTTTTTTATCTTTAGTAGTCTTATTGGTTGTATGTGTCATAGAACACCAAGGGTGGTGTTCCCCTAAGGGGAAGGGATCTATAACATTCTTGGGTTAAAAGTTCATGTAGTAAAAGTTAATAAAGGAAAAATAAGACCAAGGTCATGGGACACATATTCCAAGATGAATGTTGGTAAACATTTCCTATTGGGCATCACTTAGTGTGTTTATGGCTAAGGGAAATTAGCAAAGGCAATGGCAAAGGATTTGGAAATGCAAAGTGGTATTTTTTGGCATTTTATTTATGAAAATAAAGGAAATTAGGAGAAAAGGAAGGTGAAGGGTCACAAGTTGCATGTGAGGAGGAAAATGAAGGAAAATAAGGGAAAATTGAAGAAAATAGAGGCCTCATTAATAAAAAGGTTTATGAGGATTAGTTCATCAAATTTTGTCTATTAAGTTTTGAAATTAGTCTCATAGAGGATAAGAGCACTAAGAGGAGAGGAAAGCAAGGAAGCAAAGGAAGGACAAGGAAAATGAAGGAAACAAAAGATCAAGCAAGGAGAAGTTGGATCAAGTAGGTTCAGTAGGAATATTTGCAAGTAGCATGTTGCATGTATGATTTCCTAGCTGGTTTTGGCATGCATAGTATGTGCATGTTGGCATTTGGTTTTTTTGTTTTCATTGGTGTGGATTTTTCCAGTTTTCGATAATGGATTTTACCCTAGCTTTGCCAATTTTAGATAACCATGTTGTGAATGGACTTTTCTCAGTTTGAACTTTAGACTGCTGAAAGGTTTTTGATCCAGGTGAGGTGGTATTAGGAAAATTCCCTAAAGCTTATGAATCCCTTGACTGGTAATGGCAGGATACACGATAAAGCTTGAGGTTGGATATAGGAAAATTTCTGAAGGTATTGACATCCAAGATTAATTTGGTTTTATGATCTCGGCATCTGTCTTTTTGAGATCACAGTATGGTGGGCATTGGTATCCTAAATTTCCCTATTTTCTACCCCATTTCTATCAAAATCAACCTCTGTTTTATCTTAATAAAAGACCCATCTTACCTGCACTAGTATAAGATAATTACCCATTCCTACACATGCTCATATTTTATATTAAGATTTATTACAACACTTTATTAATCATTTTATATGGATTTCATGCCTATTTACATACCTCTTGTAACTCATATTAATTTCCTAGAGTAATCATGTTAGTGTTAATTATGAATGAGTGTGCTAGTGCAGGTAGATTCTTGCACTGCCACGAAGACTATCCGAGATTTCTGAGAAGCCAAATCTTCCATGAGGATGGTTCTTGATCCTTGAATCCAAGTCTAGCTGTTGATGAACTGAAGCAGGATAACAGGTGGCACGTAATCAGAGAATATTTCACAATGTTAGGTTCTGGCCAAGAGAAATTCATGTGTATTATAACCGCTGGCCAAGTTTGTAATTTTGGTTTTTAAGTCTATTCGGCTGAAATCACTGAACAAGAAATGTATGCAATTAGTGAAAACGATTAGAGCTGAAAAGGATATATAAGATATAGATCATAGGTAGGAGGAAGCTAGGCAGCGAACCATCGATTGTAATTTTGTTTTATGTAATCTCGTTATCTCCTCAGCTCTGGAGCTAGACTACTCTATTATGTATATTTTCCGAATCAAGTAATACAAGAGAACTGCCATGATTTTCATACACATCATCTAATTTATCTTTGATGTATATTTGAGGTGCTAATATTTTACGTTCCTTAGAAGGGGAATCAGCTGGTTGGCTAGGGCCTAGCGAACCCATCTCATTTACCCCTCTTGCTTTCATTATTCAGAAAGAAGGTGTGGATATTTCTTTTCTAGTTGTGTGATGTTATAATTTTAATCTTTATCTTTCAAGTTCTGATTTAAGATATCTTTTGTAGCTAACGTGTGAAACAGATCCATGGTTTGGGAGTTAGCTATGTTTACTTTGTTTATGAAATATCTTTCTTGCATTTCCTTTGCTCTCAAATCTCTGTGTTCAATCAGATCATGCAAGGAACACTTTCCTGCACCAGTGCATGTGGTTTCCTTCACATTGGTTTAATCATTCGGTTGCAGCAAACAGGGAATCACTTACCTGCATATTACTTCCAATTATTTCGTAAGTGAATGAATCATTAACTTAGTAACTGTCTTCAACATTAAAAGTGCATCTTTAGACAATCTAGAAGTAGTTGCATAAAATAACCATAAACATATTATACTTGAAAAGAACATAAGCATTTTGAATGGATTACTAAAGTTAGTTAACACATGCAAAACACTTACACTACTGTTTCGTTCTTTTGAAGTGATTTTATTTCATGAATTTTATTTCCTTTAAAAGGTTTAATGAATTGAAGCAGTTCCTTTTTCACAGATAATTTACTTCAAAATTTCATTTACAATTGCAATTCTTTTTCAACGTATCTTTTAGTCCTTTCGAAAGTAATTTGGAAATTAGCTGAAGGAAGCTCTGCCTCAGCGCAAGAGCTTGTATCTTGTCACAGAAATAGAGTGCTCTAAGCCCTTAGGCTTAGAGAGCCTTCACTAAGACATAAATCTTCAGTAAGGAAGGCCACATATAATTTTGCATGGAGATATTGTACCTGCACTAGTGCAAGGACAGGTTGTTTGTGTGTAAGGAAGATCAGAAGGAAGACAAAATTCTACAAGGGCCCACTTGTCAGACTATTAGCCATCCATCTGAAGATGAAAATATCATTTCATTACAAAATTTAAGATCGTTTCTGTTGTGTGGAATCTCTTTACTTGATTTACATGCAAATTGTCATTTACATTCCAGCACTAGAGTTTCTTTGGTGTCAATTACGTTTCCGATTGTCTTCTGTCTGATTCTGCGAAGTATTTCCTTTAAGAAGTAGGATTAGAGACAGGAAAAGTTCATACCATTTCTGTCATTACCTATGCTTCGTCTCTAAGTTTACGAAACCCTCGGTTTGATAATTAAGTGTTGAGGAGTTTGCTCAATCATAATTCCTACATCCAACATTTTGGTGTTGTTGCCAGGGAGGCGATTTGAATTGGTAAGAATTTTCCATTTTTTGCAATAGGGGTAATCCTGCTATTATTTTTTCCTATAGTGTGCTTCTATTCTTTGAACGAATTTATAGGTGTCAATTTGTTTTTTGAAACACTCAGTTTTTATTTGAATTTCGTTTTGTCATTTTTTTAAATGAATGCCTAAAAGAGGTAGGGGTCCGAAGCCCACTAGGGGCCAAGGAAACACTGACAAATCTAAAACCAAAACTCATATTGGGCCTTCTTTTGCAGGAATAAAGTCCAAACAAACTCGGACTCATCACGCAGGAACATTCCACCTAGGCCCTGGTAGCAGTTTTTCAAGTGTGACACAACCCATAAAAGGGAGGAAGGGGACTGTTGAAATCCATAGTCAGCGTTCTTAGCCTGTTGAGAGAAGTTCGGGTGGAAGAACAACAGTGGCAGATATGGAAGACCATGTAGAAGGAAGTGGTGAAAATCAGGTAAATGAGGAACAGTCCACTTTCATATTCCTGATTGTGTATCCTAATACACAAGTACAAATGAGAAATATTTCACCATTAGCTCTTCCTCATTTTTATGGTAAGGTACATGAAGACCCAGACTCTTTCTTATTTGAGTTTGATATTTTGTGTAGAAGTTATGACTATTCATCTCATGCCTAGAAGTTAAAGTTGTTTCCTACAACCCTCAAGAACACAACACTCTGCTGGTTCATGAGACTAGGTGGAAACACTATATCTTCTTGGGAGCAAATGAAGAGAGTGTTCTTGTCAAAATATCAAAAATATTGTAAAACTAGAGATATTCAAGATGAAATCTTTACTATTGTGAAAAACGATGATGATACTTTAGAGGACTACTTGGAGATATTCCTATATATCCTTCAAAGGTCAAAGCACAAATTTGATCTAAGTACCATTAGAACCTTGTTCTTATGTGGACTCACTGGTGATGTTAGAAATAATTTAAATCTATTAGGACAAGGGGATATTTCTCAAAATACTTTTGATCAAATATGTGACTTATGCAGGAAATTCTTAAGCAATAAATATAGATCCGGTAAAGGAATCCATAATAAAAACAGAAAAGCCAAATCTACTGATGCTATGATTATTGGATTAAAAAAAAAATGGACGATATGAAAATTGAAATAATGAATACTATTAGTAAACAAATATACTCTTTGAAGTTTCAATAGAAACTTGTAGAAGAGCAAGAGATATTATATATTTTCTGTCCTAAATGTAGAAAAAGGCATCCTTTAAGAGAATGTCCTCTAGATAATAAAGAAACTAATAAATGTGCAATTTGTGCAGATAACCATGCTACAGATAAATGTCCCTCTATACCTAGGCTGAAAGCTATATTTGAAGGGGGAAAACCTGAAGCTAAATCATTACATGCTATGGGAGCATGAAGGAATTGGCCTCAGGTAAGTGCAGGTATGGTTCCTAAATCTCAACCACATTTTTTCAGTTATAATGTACACTCATATTCCTATCCTAACACTGGTCACTCTTAGCATTAGTAGCATGGGAATCAATATCAATATGGACAACCCTCCGAATCTTGGCAACAAGGATGGAGAGGGCCAAACCATTCAAATCATTCACATAATTCCTATCATGCAACTATGCAATCATACCCTGCTACATATGCACCTTGTTAGGTTTCTATACCAATAGGAGTCATAAGTTTCAATGACTAAGGTTAAGCCTTGTAATATTGTACATACCTTTGATTTATGCAAATGTTTTCCATATTAAAAAATTAAAATGTAAAGAGGGTATGTCCTAAAAGAATAATCAAAGGACAAAAAGAATGAAAATAGGACAAAAAAATGAAATATATGAACCCCAAAAGACAAAAAAGAGGCCATGAAAGTGTGCAAGTTGAAATGCCATTACTATTTACTTTTTATGCATAATAAATGATTATGTGCAGCTTGTTACTTATGCCACAATCCATGATACTCAAAAATTTTAAACTTGGCTAGTTCATGCTTTGAATTTTATGTTCATAGGTAGTGAATAAATCTATCCAAACAATGTAATCTTGGTAGGTCATTAGATAGGTAGAGTGGATAAAAGGAGCTCATCAGTTTAATCTGAGCCCTTGGATGATATAAGGTTAGAATTAGATAGTTTATTTTGTAAAGAAAAGAAAAATATTGATAAGGGTTTGCTAGCCTAAATGCACCCAAATAAAGTGAAGAAAAAATGGTAGGATGAGTAAGTGGGTAAGTAGTAGAAAGGTTGCAGAAATGTCATGTAATTGATACAAAAAGAACTTATGTCATTGTTCCAAATCCATCATTTAAATATGCATAAGTGATAAAAAAAAAAAAAACAATGGTTCAGAATTTGGTTCACTTAACATCCCCTCATTCATTTTAACCCCCATGACACTCACTAACTTCCCTACCATAATAAAAATATTGATACCTATAGATTTTAAGTCAAAAAGGCTTAGAGCATTTCTCTGACTTCTGGTGGGACTAGACCCTCGGCTTGATGACTTAAGAAGGAAAGGTGTTAAATTTCATCATAATTCATTCGTCCCCCTAACAAAATCCCTTTTCCTAAGGTTAAGTTCTTTTGCCTAGGAAAACCCCTTTATAAACATATTTCCTGTAAAAAACCCACCAAATACATTTATCCTAAGTACTAAGTATATGGAACGCGCATAACATTTCATACACCTAAGTGCAATACCACTTCCTCTCATTTCAATTCATATTAACTTTTTAATTAAATATATAAAATTCCTGAAAACCCCACTACCCCGTATATATTTAACTCCCTCATATAAATTAACCCCACCCCTTAGTTTATCTATAATCTATGTTACCAACCCTTATCCCACAAAAACAATTGAAACCCCACCCTCAGTCCCTAATCCCTCATTACTGTCTGGCTCGATCCCCTAAAACTGGATTAGTCCTTAAACTAATCCCGTAAGCACCGTAATTAAATTCCCAAGCCCCCCATTAAATCCCATCATTCACCCCCATGCAACTCCCATCTCCCGATCACCGTTTATCGTCCTCCTCCACATCCAATGCCCCACAAGCATATCGGTCCGGCCTGACGTCCACCCTTTACTGGCCCGATAAGACAGTTTTCCCCTGACCCCCGACGCTACGTGGCAGACACTGAATGGAATTTATCGCACCCTCCTGAATACCTCCCACACCACAAAATTGGTGTGATGGACCTCCCAAGCCAATCCCCCCTTCCAACAGAAAACTGTGACTACTCATCAATTAGTGAAACCCGCCAAATTTAACTGTTTTTCCTATAAAAGCCTAATTACCCCTCTTTTCACTCTTTTCACGCATTTGCCTTTGAGAACTCGGAAATTCATTGTGACCCCTGCATATAACCAAATTACTCACAAACCTCTGCCATTACTCATAGACGCTGCAGACAGTCTAACTCGTTCATCATTCCGTACCAGTACCGTATGAACCTCTACAGCCACCTTCAACCACCGTTTACAGTCAATTCCACCCAATTCCAGGTATTTAACTATGGAATTCCAACTCCATTATCAAATTTAGAGTGGATTCACCCTCGAGACACTGTTAGTTAAGTAAAAAAGATCAAATTTACTTAAATTTTAACACCGTGAGCCATAAACAACTACAAAACCTCCATTGCCCTAAAAACTTTGAATCACCCCCCATACTCAAATCCACAAAAACTGAGTAAAGCTACCACAATTGCTATGGATGTAAGGCCCATCACTACACCTCATTTAGACATAGACCACCTCCCTTTAGCTGATAAAGATTTCCAAATAAAAGATATCTCTACCCAAGAGTCTCCACTCAAAGTACATTGCCAATGTAGGGACAATTTCCTAGACCATGCAGATGAAATTGGCCTTTGGGATTCAAATTTTCCCAAGTACCAGTTCCCCCAAGTCCACATTTTTCCTGAGATTGTTCATATGTGCTATGCTTGCTACATCCCCAGTCATAGAACTATCATGTATCATGACCAAAAGGTCATTTTCACCATCACTGTTGAGTCTATTAATGAAATATTGTAGCTCCAACTAGGACCAAGCCTAACCCCACTCTCAATTGGAGACTTTTTGGACCTATATCCCAAACTTAGCTCTGAGAAATTGGCCCAACTATTCCAAAGCTTCATTCGAGAAGAGAGACACATCCCTAAGGACTCCCCCCCATATGTAGCTACCATTTTTTTCCCATCGGGCCAAAATATTGTAGCCATCATCTTCTGCATTTTAGGGTACACCACTAATGAATACATTGATGAGTTAATTCTTGCCTTCATGTACATCTACACTCCAAGACAACCTCCTGTTGTAATTTATGACTTTGCCCAATTTATAGCTGATAGGATGCATGAGAAATTCCTTAGAATGAAAAATGAAAGGGTTTTCAAGTACTTCTAAGTTTTATACCATATGTTCTCATATTACCAACCTGATAAGTTCCCATTCACCCTTCAGAAGCTGGACACCAAATGTGAGCCGAGGTCAGTCATTTTTTGGACCCCATTGATCCACCAATATCAGTCTCCATACTCTTATTCTGATGTTGTTTATTTATTTGTACACCCAGTCATGGCAATGTTGACTAGAAGCCCTCCTCCTAGAATCAGTCCAAAAATAAAGAGAGTCCTTCAATTGTCCAAAAATACCAAAGTGGGTGACTGGTACCTTTATCAAAACCATACAGAAATCAGAATCTATGGTTGCATGCTAGCACCATACAAGCTACCAAGATACCTCCCACTGAGGTTGTTTGAATTAGAATACTATAGACAAATCATTAATGCAGATGAAGTAAACTTAGTCAATGCCAAGAAGAAGGCCAATTTCAAAATAAAAGACCAACCATGCCCTTTCATATGCAACTCTAGTGAGGCAAGCAAAGAAGCATACTTAATTCTGCAGAGAACGAAGTTCCAAAGAAGTTTTGTCTGGAGATAGGATCCTTTGGAATTCATCACAAAGAAGTGATAAAAGGTCAAGCTAGAACCTTTCATCCACCATCCCATACCTAAAATAGAAGCATATGCAAATCAGACAGAATGGGTGGAGGGTACCCTAGTAGACCAAGACAGCACCAAAGTAGACGTAGAGAATGAACTAATTGATTTAGAAAAGTAGCTTGATGAAAAATCTTTTCTGTAGGTACTAGAAGAACATGAAAGAACCATGAGTAATTCTCCAGTTATGTAGACTCCTTAGAATGAGGAGAATATCCCAAAAAGAAACAAACAAGGGGCTTCCATTTTAGGAATGTCCACCTTCGATTTGCAGCAGGAATTAAATAAGAGCCGAAGGCTAAATCCAGCCTCTGACCAGGGATATACTGAAGACTCAGGTGAGGTAAAAAATATAGGAGCAGAAATAAGTAGGCCTACCACTACATCTGGAGGCATGCAAGAACCTTCCATATCACAAACTCAGATGTTGGAAAGGCAACTCAGTGTTGAAGTGTCTTCCTTCAAAATGCCTACTGACAAAGACCAAGATATCAAGGAAAGATATAAAGAAATCAAGGCTAGATACGAGAGCCTTAAGGCCCAAACATATGCTCAGTACCTGAAGCTGACTCCCACCAATCAAAAAAGGCTAATGTCAGCCTTTGACAATAAACAGGGAAAGCTGTAGATGACCTTTGTTAAGCCTACATGGCAGTAACCAAACACAACATCATATTTCAAAAGGGTGAATTTTGAAGTGTTGGGAAGGGATATTCATCCCATAGACTAGATTGAACTACAAAAACAGGCTGGAGAGATGATATACCCCACCCTTACAGGTAAAGCCATAGTTTCCCATCAGCTACAGAACTCTCTAAACAACATCTCATCACAATTCCAGTTAGAGAAGGCCTCCTCATAGGCCAAGGATACAGGGAGTAAGTCCTTAGAGGACTTAGTGATTGAATTGGGACACGATCCCAAGGATATAAAAGCTACAGAGCAGCTTATTAAGAAGAAAAATGATGATATTGATGCACTTAAGAGGCAATTGAAAATATCCCAACTGCAACATCCTCAAACTCTAGAAGTCATAGAGAATCAAACCAGACATGAGGAGTTGATGGACTTGGTCCTGAAGCTGAATGATCAACTAAAAGAGACTAAAAAGGAATTGGATGCTTTGATCCAATTAAAACAGGCAGATGTGGCCACTTCTTAAACAAATGTTATCCCCACAGTCTCCACAGTAGTGCCATCCACGCTAGCAGTATCTTTGGCACCTACAACACCAGTTCCAGCAGCCTTGCCAGCAACAATAGAGTCTACATCAGCAAGAGGTGCACCAGGAAAGAAAGCAGCAGAACAAGTCAAAGCCATGGAAGAGATGTCTATCCAGGCTACTGAAACGAATGAGTTAAGAGAGAAGGTTGCAAGTTTGGAAACAAATTGCAAACTTTCCCAACTGAAGGAGAAAGAAGAATCACAAAAGGCCCAGAGAATGGGTGAGAGAATAAAAATCCTAGAGAAGGATTTGACACTGGAGAAACCACTTGGACAAACCGAGGAAATGTTGTCGGCCAATATCATTGACTCTGTCAATGATATTTGGCCATCAATTCAAGTTATTTTTGAACAAACAGAGTTAGTGAAGATAGCTACAGAAGCTATCCAAAAAGTGAAGGAGGAGTTGGGAGATAAGCTAGAGGATGCAAATAGACTCATCCACTTCCTCAACAACAAGAATAGATATGAGCTCCAAGAGCTAAATATAGAAGATAGGATTGCTACCATTTTAGAAATAAGGAAGGTCCTCTCCTAAAGGAACCTTATGCTTAATTTGGAAGAAAAGTGCCACAATATGCAGGTAGCCATTGATAGGTTCATGGCTAAATTCCATATTTTGAGGGAGAAGGGTCTGCCCAGTCCTATGGTTATCAATGACAAGCTCATGACATAGTTGGACTATGGTGATAGACTCAGAAAATTGGCTAAGGAACAAGCCAGTTCTTCATCCATAAAAGCCCTGCCAATAGGCAAAGTGTTATATGACACATTTGAAAACTTGTTTTTCCTTGAGCATGAGGTAAAACATTTGTTCCTCACTAAGCCAAATTTTGCCAAATATACTGAAGCTGATGAAATCTATAGGATAATGGTGAATGTAAAGTTACCTGATGCAAAATGGTGGGAGAAAATGATAGATTTACTATGATAAATTTACAGCAGAAAGTTACTGCACAGTAAAAATGAAACTAGCCAGGTAAAACAGGTGAAAAAAGGACAACAGGGCCAAAGAGTATCAGAGTCAAAGAGTATCATTTGAAAGATGAAAGTAAAGAAGACTCCAGCGTGAAACTCTACAAAAACAAGCCAACATAAAGGGCTACACTTCAACAATAAAGGTCAGCACAACCATAATAAAAGGGACAACATGAGACAATTCATTAGCTATCTCTATATTCTTGCAAGAAGATATTTGTATTTCCTAAATTTAATCTCAAATCATTTTGAGATATTTTGTATTAATTTTTTGTATAAATGCTTCACAATTCGAAGTATGTAGGGTGGATTCTTAGACATTTCTATAGTTTTCTTGATCAAAGACTATAAGATATTGTATCATTGTTGGACAAGCAAGCTGGATTATTGAATAAAGCAAAGAAATTTCACTGGATTCATGTGTAGTGCAAAATACATACAAGTACATTCTAAATTCACCATAATCATCCCTTAGTACTGCCAAGATCCTTGAGGTTTCTGAACAATTGTCCACTACTCTTAGCTCACCATTATTCCCTTCAACTTCTAAAGCCCATTCCCCACCACCATTCATATTATCACTCCCTTACCAACCTAGCATTGTTCATTTACCACTCACCTGTCCTAATTCATCCTCCACTACTGTATCATCTTCCAGTGCCTCAACCCCACATCTTAACCCTTCCCAACTTATAGCCATGGCAAATAGATATGCTCCACTTGCTGTCATGCAAGCAGACTACCAAAGTAAAATCATCCAATTTGATGGCATAGGACACTACACTGCACAACACCATGTTAATAAGATGACAGACTACTTTGAACTTCATGAAATTGATATTGTGGATGTCCAAATGAGACTATTTGCTTAGACTTTAGCTGGTGATGTTAGGAAATGGTTTAGATCACTGCCTGATAATAGTATTGATAGTTTAGAAGTATTTCATCAGCAATTTTTGAATAGATGGGAAAAGAAAAAGAATCCTCTATAGATCCTTTCAAAATATGAAAATATTAGGAGAGGACCCAATGAGACTATTCAAGATTACTACACCAAGTTTAACAATATATACAATGCAATTCCAATTAATCTTAGACCCCCACTTGACTTATCTATAATAAAGTTCCCTGATTGTTTTGACACAGACATGGCATTCCAGCTCGGGGAAAGAAACCCCCCAACCCTAGAACATATGCAAAGTGTAACTGTAAGTTTAGAGGCTAATTTATTATCTAAAAGATCTAGAGTTAGGAATGGAAGAAGAGGAACTACTAAAGATGAGCCTTCACCCTCTGACATTAAAATAGATAGATTAGCAAAAGGCATGGAAAATTTAATTGATAGAATAGAGAATATAGAGAGGAAACCCTAGTGGGATAATCAACAGGCACCTCCAATTAGAAACCCGAACTTTAGGAAAAACCAAAACCAAAGCCAAAACCAAAACACTAGGAAAAATGGACTTGATCAGAATATTAGGCCTCCTTTCCAAGAAACTTATACAGAAACATCCCATCCTAAAGACCCAGAGCAAGACACATAGATTAACCTGATGGGATTAGATGATGAAGGTGCTATTTTTTTGACCCAAGATGATCAGGAATTGCATATGCTACAACAATTACAAATCCAATCTGGTGAATCATTTGATTATAAACAAGGTTATGATTATGTCATCTTTGAAGTACATACGAAGTATAACCTAAGGAGTAAAAAGAATTCTGATATCCTTGACCAGACCAAAAAAACAGTGCCAAATCAACCCAAGAAAATCAAAGAATCCCTAGTTTCTAAAATCCTCCAGATTCTCTCCAGACAAAACAAGAATCTTTCTAGCCCCACCATTGTAGATATAACCCCTAATCAACCTTTTGATGATCAACCCTCTACTTCAATTCCCCCTAAAAAACTAGTGGACACACCTCAAAACACTAGATTGGAAAATTCATGAAAAGAGGTCCCTAATAAAGGAAGAGAAGACCATCCCACTCAAATCCCAACTGTGAAAACTCAAAACCCTCAAACAGAAAAAGGCCCTTTGTCATTCAATCTGGGAGCAGAGGTAGCTAAGTTAAAGATCTTAGTCTCTTTAACAGAGTTAATCAAGAATGAAACCTACAAAACAAAGATAAACCAGACCCTGGACATTACTGAAAATGAGGATTCTGTTAACCTGTTTTATGACCAACCAAAACTTATATTTGGTCCAGATGTTAATGGGGAACCACTAGAAGGAGGAATACCACCTTTCTACATTAGCCTTAGCATCCATGACAAAATTCTTCATAATGCAATGTTGGATTTTGGGGCCTCCTGCAACTTAATGCCCAAATCAGTAATGGAGAAATTGAACCTAGACAATACAAGGCCTTATAAGGACTTATTTTCATCTGACTCAAGTCAAGTAAAGTGTCGGGTTGATTAAAGACCTGTGTGTTACCTTAGTTCAATATCCTGCTAAGAGCATCCTTATGGATATTGTGGTTGCTAACATCTCACCGAAGTATGGCATGTTGTTATCCAGATCATGGGGAGCCAAACTTCAAGGATATTTACAACTTGATATGTCATATGCAACAATTTCGGTTTTTGGACAACCCAAGAAGCTGTACTGAGAAACTTTAATGAAATACATGGTAAGTAGCCAGGATCGGCCTCAAAACATTCCTATCTACTCTACACATTCAGACATTGATTCTTTTATCCTATATAACGTTGGTCAAACACAAGAAACTCACTTAGATAGTGTTGATATAGAACCAAAAGAAATTGCAGTTTCAAAACAAGAGGAAACTGTCCAAACTTTATAACTTTCCACTAAGAAAGGTAGTCAAAATGAGGAAAGGTTTGTGGAAACAGATGATGCGAATTATGAACATGAGATATTGTGGCATCTTGAGTTTGATGGGTTAGTCAATAAGTTTGGAGTAGGAGTAGGAGTTTGGATATACAATATGGAGAATGATCACTCAGAATGCCATGCATACAGACTAAATTTTAAATGTACTAACAATATGGTCGAGTATGAAGCACTAATTTTAGGTCTTAAATTAGTTAGGAATCTAGGAGCTATAAGAGTCTCTATCATGGGAGACTCTGAACTAGTTATAAAACAAATTAATGCTGTATATATGACAAAAGACCCTAGATTAAGTTGTTATAGAGGAACCATTGTAGAAATACTAAACACTTTCTTAGAAACCAAGGTTGTTGTAATTCCTAGAAAACATAATATGCAGGCTCATAGTTTAGCAATGTTTTCCAGCACCTGCAAGTTACCATTTCAGCTTAACCACCAGTACATTGCTGAAGTTAGGCATAGACCTACAATTCTAGATAATTTGAAGAATTGGCAAGTATTTGCTAATAACAAATAGATAAACAAATTTTAATCTCAGAAGAAGGGTTTGTAAATAGTAATGTAGATACTGACACATCAATAGATCTTAACACTAAAGATAAAATAGAAATAAATGAGATAGAAGGTGAAGAGATAGGTAGACTTCATCCCACTAAATTTACAAAATCAGATGTAGAAAACCTAGAGCAAGTTGAGACTGATGAAATAATTAATGAAGACACTGAAGTAATCAATCTCAAAGACAATTTCTTACCTAAGGGATTAACCCCTTTGGAAGACTTGTTTGATTCAAATGATGTTCCTAGAAAGCCTAAAATGGAACCGTTAAAATCTGATATAGAGGAGTGTAATATTGGCATTAATGAAAATCCAAAATTGATTAAACTTTTGAAATCATTACCTCCAACTGAAAAGGTGAAATACATTGAGTTACTAAACGAATTTCAGGATGTCTTTGCTTGGAGTTATGAGGACCTCAAATCCTATGACACCAACATCATACAACACACAATACCTATAAAATAAAATCAAAAAAATTTCAGACAAAAACTTAGAAGGATTAATCATGTCCTATTACCTTCAATTGAAAAGGAAATCTAGAGAATGTATGATGCTAAGATAATTGCAGCAATCAGATTTTCTGATTGGGTTTGAAACTTGGTGCCAACTAGGAAGAAAACTAGTGAGATCGGACTCTGTGTGGACCTTAGGAACCTCAAAAAAGTATCACTTAAGGACAATTACCCTCTCCCCAAAATGGATCATACTTTGCAAAGGGTAGTTGGATCAACCAGAATCTAAGACCCTTTAAAGACATTAAACAATCCTTAACTAGAACACCAGTTTTGATTAGTCCAAAATTTGATAGAGATTTCATCTTATTTTCATTTGCTTCTAAGCACACAATTGCTGGAGTTTTACTGCAGAAAAATGACCAGGGCTATGAACAACCTATTGCTTTCTTTAGGAAAGCCCTAAGAGATGCCCCTTTAAAATATAACAAAATGGGAAAACAAGCCTTTGCTTTGGTCAAAGCTATCAAGGATTTTAGGTTGTACATTTTATATTCTCATATAGTAGCCTATGTTCCTAATTCAGTAGTCAAAGACATCTTAACTTAGGGTGGTCCAGATGGAAAGAGGGGAAAATGGATTGCTACTATTCTAGAATATGATATAGAAATCAAACCAACTAAGTTAATCAAGGGCCAAGGTTTAGCCAAGTTCATGGCTGAATCAAACTGTCAAGTCCTGGATATAAACTTTATTGCACAAATAGATGATGAAGAGGAGATGGCAACTCCACTAATAAGCCAGGCCTGTATTGGATCACCATGGTATGTTGATATCATTTATGTTTTACTAAATTTACAAGCTCCTCCTGAATTATCTAAGACCAAAAGTAGATTTTTAAAGATGAAATCCTTAAAATTTTGTATATTAGACAATGCTTTGTTTTGGATAAATCATGAAGGTATTCTTCTCAACTGCTTATTAAAAGATGAATCTGACAAAGTATTACAAGAGTTTCATGCAGGTGACTGTGGAGGACACCTTTACTGGAAAACCACTACTGATAAGATTCTTAGAGCCAGTTTCTACTGGCCCACCTTATTTTCTGATGTAAAGAAACATGTGACCTCCTGTCACAAATGTCAAATTTTTGAGGGAAAGAAAAAGTTTCTACCTTTACCCCTCAAGCCAATCTTTGCTGAAACACCTTTTCAACAATGGGGTTTAGACTTCATTGGTGAAATTAACCCACCTTCCTCTGCCCAACACAAATGGATCCTCACTACTACAGACTATTTCATAAAATGGATAAAGGCCATACCTTCAAGGCAAGCCACTGACACTATTATCATAACCTTCCTTGAAACCAACATTCTATCAAGATTTGGATGTCAAACTAAGCTCATTATTGATAATGCAACAACCTTTAAATCCAAAAGAATGATAGATTTCTACAACAAGTATCATATAACCCTGGGCTATTCCACAGCCTATTATCCTCAAGGAAATGGACTGGCAAAATCCTCAAACAAAAATCTGGTGAACATCATTAAAAAGTTGTTAGAGGATAATAAGAAAACATGGAATAAAAAGTTAGTCAATGCCTTATGGGTAGATAGACTAACCAGTAAGAAATCAACTGGTATCTCTCCCTACCAACTAGTGTATGGGATGGAAGCTGTTTTTCCATCCTCCTTAGGAACACCAGTGATGAAGCTACTTCAAGAGTTGCTGGTTGAACCAAATAGTATCCAAAGAAGAATCAACCAAACAATACATCTTCAACAAATCAGGGAGGAAGCATATATCACGTCTCAAGTTGTGCAGGAAAGGATTAAAAATATTTTTGATAAGAGAACCAAGGCTGAAGATTTCTACCTTGGTGACAAAGTACTCAAGTGGGATTCAAGGAGGGAAGATAAAGATAAACATGGGAAATTTGATTTCCTATGGAAAAGCCCATATATCATTTATGCTTGCAGAGGTAATAATGCTTTTGTTCCTATGAGAAATGGATGGTACAGAAGCAGAAGGTGGACCAGTGAATGGTCGGATGCTCAAACACTATTTTGAACCTAACTACTGATTTTTACTTCCCATTGTACATATTTCATTTTTCTTCAAAGAGTTTAGTTTGGATTGGATGGTGATTGTTAAAGTTGAAGGCTGAAGAGAAGGCCCTAAGCTTTAAGGATTTACTGTCATAAGTATCAATAATGCAGAGGCATAGAGGATAATTTTGCAAGGTAACATCAATAACAATTCAAATGTTACTAATCTACAAAGTTCTTGACATTTCACCAGGAAATGCCATCCCCAAGTGGAGCCACTGTTAGTTTCCTATAAAAATAGGAGTCATAATTTTGAATGACTAAGGTTAAGCTTGTAATATTGTACATACCTTTGCTTTCTAAAAATGTTTTCTATATTAAGAAATTAAAAAAATGTAAAGAGGGTATGTCATAAAAGAATAATCAAAGGACAAAAAGAATGAAAATAGGTCAAAAAAATGAAATATATGAACCCCAAAAGATAAAAAGAGACCATGAAAGTGTGCAAATCAAAATGCCACTACTATTTACTTTTTATGCATAATAAATGATTGTGTTCATCTTGTTACTTATGCAACAATCCATGATAGTCAAAATGTTTAAACTTGGCTAGTTCATGCTTTGAATTTTATGTTCATAGGTAATGAATAAATCAGACCAAATAGTGTAATCATGGCAGATCATTAGATAGGTGGAGTGAATAAAAGGAGCTCATCAGTTTAATTTGAGCCCTTGGATGATATAAGGTTAGAATTATATAGTTTATTTTGTAAAGAAAAGAAAAAGATTGAGAAGGGTTTGCTAGCCTAAATGCACCCAAATAAAGTGAAGAAAAAATGGTAGGATGAGTAAGTGGGTAAGTAGTAGAAAGGTTGCAGAAATGTCATGTAATTGATATAAAAGGCACTTATGTCATTTTTCCAAATCCATCATTTAAATATGCATAAGTGATAAACAAACAAAAAAAACAATGGTTCACAATTTGGTTTACTTAACATCCCCTCATTCATTTTAACCCCCATGACACTCACTAACTTCCCTTCCATAATAAAAATATTGATACCTCTAGTTTTTACGTCAAAAAGGCTTAGAGCATTTCTCTGACTTTTGGTGAGACTGGACCCTCAGCTTGATGACTTAAGAAGGAAAGGTGTTAAATTTCATCATAATTCATTCATCCCCCTCACAAAACCCCTTTTCCTAAGGTTAAGTTTTTTTGCCTAGGAAAACCCCTTTATAAACATATTTCATGAAAAAAACCCACCAAATACATTTATCCCAAGTACTAAGTATATGGAACACACATAAAATTTCATACACATAAGTGTAATACCCCTTTCGCTCATTTCACTTCATATTAACTTTTTAATTAAGTATATAAAATTCCTGAAAAACCCACTACCCCGTATATATTTAACTCCCTCATATAAATTAACCCCACCCCTTAGTTTATCTATAAACTACATTACTACCCCTTATCCCGCAAAAAACATTAAACCCCACCCTCTGTCCCTAATCCCTCATTACATTCTAGCCCGATCCCCTAAACCTGGATTAGTCCTTAAACTAATCCCGTAACCACTGCAATTAAATCCTCGGGCCCGCCATTAAATCCCATCATTCACCCCCCTGCAACTCCCATCTCCCGATCACCATTGATCGTCCCTCCTCCACATCTAATGCCCCATAAGCATATCGGGTTGGCCCGAAGATCGCCCTTTAGCCCTGATAAGGTAGCTTTCCCCCTAACCCCCGACGCTACGTGGCAGATGCTGAATGGAATCGGGTGACCCCTCTCAATTATTACTGGTACCGGCACCACAAACGCGGTGCAATGGACCTCCCAAACCACTCCCCCCTTCCAACAGAAAACTGTCACTATTCATCAATTAGTGAAACCCGCCAAATTTAACCGTTTTTCCTATAAAAGCCTAATTACCCCTCTTTTCACTCTTTTCGTGCATTTGCCTTTGACAACTCAGAAAGTCATTACGACCCCTGAAAACAACCAAATTTCTCACAAGCCTCCGCGATTGCTCAAAGATGCTACAAATAGTCTATCTCATTCATCAGTCTGTACCAGTACCATACTAACCTCTGCAGCCACCTTCAACCACCATTTACAGTCAATTCCGCCCAATTCCAGGTATTTAACCATGGAATTCCAACTCCATTGTCAAATTTAGAGTCAATTCACCCTCATGAAACTATTAGTTAAGTAAAAAAGATCAAATTTACTTAAATTTTAACATTATGAGCCAAAAACAACTGCAAAACCTCCATTGCCCTAAAAACTATGAATCAACCCCAATACTCAAATCCACAAGAATTGAGTATGGCTGCTCCAATTGCTATGGATGTAAGGCCCATCACTACACCTCATTTAGACCTGGACCACCTCCCTTTAGCTGATAAAGATTTCCAAATAAAAGATACATCTACCCAAGAGTCTCCACTCAAAGTAGATTACCAAAGTATGGACAAGTTCCTAAACCATGCAGATGAAATTGGCCTTTGGGAGTCAAATTTGCCCAAGTACCAGTTCCCCCAAGTCCACATTTTGCCTGGGATTGTTCATATGTGTTATGCTTGCTACGTTCCCAGTCACAAAACTATCATGCCTCATGACCAAAAGGTCCTTTTCACCATCAATGCTAAGTCTATTAATGAAACGTTGCAGCTCCAACCAGGACCAAGCCTAACCCCACTCTCAATTGGAGACCTGTTGGACCTGTATCCCAAACTTAACTCTACAAAATTGGCCCAACTATTCCAAACCTTCATCAGAGAATAGAGACACAACCCTAAGGACTCTCCCCCATATGTGGCTGCTATTTTTCCCCATGGGGCCAGAATATTGTAGCCATGATCTCCTGCATTTTAGGGTACACCACAAATGAATACATTGATGAGTTAATTCTTGCCTTCATGTCCATCTACATTCCAGGATAGCCTCCTACTGTCATTTATGACTTTGCCAAGTTTATAGCTGATAGGATGCATGAGCAATTCCTTATAATGAAAAATGAAAGGGTTTTCAAGTACTCCTCAGTTTTATATCATATGTTCTTATATTACCAACCTGATAAATTCCAATTCACCCTTCAGAAGCTGGACACAAAAGGTCAGCCCAAGTCAACCATTTTTTGGACCCCATTGATGCACCAATCTCGGTCTCCATACTCTTATTATGATTTTGTTGATTTATTTGTACACCCAGTCATGGCAATGTTGACTGGAAGCCCTCCTCCTGGAATCAATCCAGAAATAAAGAGAGTCTTCCAATTGTCCAAAGAGACCAAAGTGGATGACCGGTACCTTTATCAGAACCATACATAAATCAAAACCTATGGTTGCATGCGGGCACCATACAAGCTACCAAGATACCTCCCAATGGGGTTGTTTGCATTAGAATACAATAGACAAATCATTAATGCAGATGAAGTAAACTTCATACATGCCAAGAAGAAGGCCAATTTCAAAATATAATACCAACTAGGTCCTTTCATATGCAACTCTCGGGAGGCAGGAAAAGAAGCAAACCTAATTCTACAGAGAATGAAGTTCCAAAGAATTTTTTTCTGGAGATATGATCCTTTGGAATTCATCACAAAGAAGAGACAAAAGGTCAAGCTAGGACCTTTCATCCACCATCCCATACCTAAAATAGAAGCGTATTAAAATCACACAGAATGGGTGGAGGGTACCCTAGTAGACCAAGATAGCCCCATAGTAGATGTAGAGAATGCACTAATTGATTTAGAAAAGCAACTTGATGCCAACTCTTTTCTGCAGGTACCAGAAAAACCAGAAAGAACCATGAGTACACCTCCAGTTATGCAAACTCCTCGTAATGAGGAGAAGATCCCACAAAAAAATAGAGAAGGGGCTTCCACTTCAAGAATGGGCACCTTTGATTTGCAACAATAATTAAATAAGAGGCAAAGCCTACATCCAGCCTCTGAGTAGGAATATATTGAAAACTCAGCTGAGGTCACAAATACAGGAGCAGAAAGAAGTAGGCCTACCACTCAATCTGGAGGCATGCAAGAGCCTTCCATATCACAAACTCAGATGTTGGAAAGGCAGCTCAGTGTTGAAGTGTCTTCCTTCAGAATGCCTGCTGAGAAAGACTAAGATATCAAGGAAAGATATAAAGAAATCAAGGCTAGAAATGAGAGGCTTAAGACCCAAACATATGCTCAATACCTGAAGTTGACTCCCACCCATCAAACAAGGCTAATGTCAATGTTTGAAATTAAAGAGGGAAAGTTGCAAATGACCTTTGTTAAGCCTACAACACAACATCCAAAGACAACGTTAGATTTGAAAAGGGTGGATTTTGAATTGTTGGCAAGGGGTATTCATCCCATAGACCAGATTGAAATACACAAAAAGGCTTGAGAGATGATATACTCCACCCAGACAGATAAAGCCATAGCTTCCCATCAGCTACAGAACTCTTTGAACAACATCTCAGCACAATTTCAGTTAGAGAAGGCCTCCTCATAGGCCAAGGGTACAAGGATTAAGTCCTTAGAGGACTTAGTGATTGAATTGGGATATGATCCTAAGGATATAAAAGCTACAGAGCAGCTTATTAAGAAGAAAAATGATGATATTGCTGCACTTAAGAGGTAATTGAAAATACCCTAGCTGCAACATCCTCAAACTCTAGAAGTCATAGAGAATCAAACCAGACATGAGGAGTTGATGGACTTGGTCTTGAAGCTGAATGATCAACTAAAAGAGACTGAAAAGGAATTGGATGCTTTGATCTAATTAAAATAGGCAGATGTGGCCACTTCTTCAACAAATGTTATCCCCACAGTCTCCACAACAGTGCCATCCACACTAGCAGCATCTTTGGCACCTACAACTCCACTTGCAACAGCCTTTCCAGCAACAACAGAGTCTACATCAGCAACAGGTGCATCAGGAGAGAAAGTAACAGAACTAGTCAAAGACATGGAGGAGATGTCTATCCAGGCTACTGAAATGAACAAGTTAAGATAAAAGGTTGGAAGTTTGGAAATAGACTGCAAACTTGCCCAACTAAAGTATAAAGAAGAAGCAAAAAAGGCCCAGAGAATGGGTGAGAGAATCAAAATCCTAGAGAAGGATCTGACACTAGTGGAACCTCTTGGACAAACCAAGGAAATGTTGTGGGCCAATATCATTGACTCTGTCAATTATATTTGGCCATCAATTGAAGTTATTTTTGAACAAACTGATTTAGTGAAGATAGCTACAGAAGCTATCTAGAAAGTGAAGGAGGAGTTGGGAGATAAACCAGAGGATGCAAATAAACTCATCCACTTCCTCAACAGTAGGAATAGATATGAGCTCCAAGAGCTAAATATAGAATATATGACTGCTACCATTTTTAGAAATAAGGAAAGACCTCTCCAAAAGGAACCTTATGCTTAATTTGGAAGAAAAGTACCACAATATGCAGGTAGCCATTGATAGGTTCATGGCTAAATTCCAGATTTTGATGGAGAAGGGTCTGCCCAGTCCTATGGTTATCAATGAAAAGCTCATGACATAGTTGGAATATGGTGATAGACTTAGAAAATTGGCTAAGGAACAAGCCAGTTCTTCATCCATAAAAGCCCTGCTAATAGGCAAAGTGTTATATGACACATTTGAAAACTTGTTTTTCCTTGAGAATGAGGTAAAACATTTGTTCCTCACTAAGCGAAATTTTGTCAAATATACTGAAGCTAATGAAATATACAGGAGAATGGTGAATGTAAAGTTACTTGATGTAGAATGGTGGGAGAAAATGACAGATTTACTATGATAAATTTACAACAAAAAGTTATTGCACAATAAAAATGAAAGAAGCCAGGTAAAATAGGTGAAAATAGGGCAGCAGGGTGAAAGAGTATCAGAGTCAAAGAGTATCAGTTGAAAGATGAAAGTAAAGAAGACTCCAGTGTGAAACTCTAAAACAACAAGCCAACATAAAGGGCTACACTTCAACAATAAAGGCCAACACAACCATAATAAGAGGGAGAGCATGAGACAGTTCATTAGTTGTCTCTATCTTCTTGCAAGAAGATATTTGTATTTCTTAAATTTAATCTCAAATCAGTTTGAGATATTTTGTAATAATTTTTTGTATAAATGCTTCACAATTTGAAGTATATAGGGTGGATTCTTAGACATTTATATAGTTTTCTTGATGAAATACTGTAAGCTATTTTATCATTATTGGACCAGCAAGCTAGATTATTGAATAGAGGAAAGACATTTCAGTAGATTCATGTGTAGTGTGAAATACAGAAAAGTATCTTCTTTTGTGTTGTCACTTTTCTTTAAACATTTTTCAATAATCTTAAATGTATCTGAAATCTAAATGCTATAATATGGAATGATATCTCATAACTTGCTTCACTGCACTTTGTTTTGACTATTATGCATTTTGTATGTTTTCTGCAAAATTATCTAAGTTAAGGAATTCTTGATTGCTCCTTAGTTCAGGTAGTTTCCCTCTGGTCTATAGTAAAGGATTATTAACTGCTCTTTTCTCATGATCATCCTCTGTTCCTCCTTTTAATCCCGTTTTGAGGATCCTTAAGTTCTCTCTCACCCTAGTTAAGATCATTTCACCCATTCGACCTAGAAATTTGTGCTTCACTCTGCTCGCTTGCCCGTTGAACACTCCCTTTAATGATTTAATCCCAGTTTTGCTACCCTTCTATGACTCCATAGCCCAATATCTAGAGACATCATTCTATCCATCTGTTTAAGGATTCCACCATCCAACTTCCAATACAAAACCAAAACACCAATGAACATTAAGAAGTAGCCTAAAATCCCAGAAAAAAAGCTAAACCATATAGAGAGCGCCCTCTCTGAGTCATAGGTTGGCAAGAGCCTATACTTAAAAGATTGGTTTGTAGTTACCTTGGTCTTTTCCTTCTTCTGATAACTTCTAGGGAAAAATTCTGAGTGATAACACACCTTACCCAATTCCTCGACCATCAATACCTCAGCTAAGTCAACCTCTGCCACAATTACCGTTACCTCCACCATTTCGACCTTCTTAGTTGCCTACTCAAACTTTACCCAACCCCAATAATAAAGCGGTACAAATGATCCATTCTATGACCCCACTTTCTTCATCCAGATTTTAGACTATGTGTTGGCTTGTTGGGCCATGACGCAGGTTCGGAAGAGTTATTAGCCAAACAAATCCGGCAGCTATCGACCCTTTCGGGAATAGCCCATGGAGCATGGATTGAGGTCTCACCCGAGATAGCAGGGGAGGGTGCTGGAACCAGGTTTCTACACCCTTGGGATGTCTTGATGGGGTCTGAAGGGTTTGCAAACTGTTCTGTAGCTTCGCGTAGATCCGAAACAAGATATATCCTTAATATTTATTAGTACTGAGTTTGTTACATATCAGATCTACTTCTTACGATCTTTAAGAAAACATTAAATAAAGATAAGCAGTGCACGCAATTTTAAAGAAAGATCTAAACCTAGATACAGGTCATGCATAAATTCAGAACATAAGCAACAGACAGATCTGCAAGGAACCACACAAGGATTCATAAATTCTTATCTTTATTGATCTTCTCTTCAGTACAACTAGATTTGCCCTGCGCACTCAGTTGTAGAGGTCCACACACACAGCTGCGGACTCTACCAGGCCTCTGCACACATAGTTGCAGAGCCTCTATCTCTCTATCAACTCCCTTGAATCAGACTTACAGACGCTAGAATACTTCTTGCCTCATAAACCCGTTACATTCGAGATCAAAGAATACTTCCCCAAAAACTACTTTTTAACCATAGAGCCTTGCTCTATTTATACATTTCCATGGCTCGCAGACCATGGACAGGCCGAATCATTTTACATCATCTTTGGGTGAACAACCCTTTGACTTAACTCTTTACATTTCGTGCTCCGCACATCTCGTAGAGTCTTTACCATACCTTTACCCAAAATTGTGGGCTTTGAGCCCCAAAATCATTACGCGGGGCCTTTGCTACCCAACAGTCTCCCAACGCAATCATCATGACTCATCCTGAGTCACTTGGTAGGTGTGACAATCTTCGCATGGAGGTCAGTCAACAACTTCTGTGCTTCGCTCGTACTTGCAGCAAACTCTTCTGCCATCCACTGTACCTGTTCGATGCGGGCCGCCGACATCTTAGTCTCTGTTTCATCTACTTCACTGGGTGCATATTCTGCCTGCATGTGTGCTACCTTGTGCTCGATAGTGATGGAAACCATGAATACCTCATCAAGCCATGGCTGGAGACATTCTTTAAGCACTGCTTCCTTCTATCGAGTAGCATCAACTTGTATCTTCAAGGCCTGGGTCTCCCTTATCTTGGCCAAGCGTTGTGTAATAGCAACCATCTACGCGGTTCCTTTGACATTATCATAGGCTTGTTGGAGCTCCTTAGCTTCCATTTCTAGTCACTGTAACGTTGGATCTTCCTGGAGTGAATTGAGCATAATAAGCGACTGATCCAACAATTCGGTGCATTCCTTCATGGCACGTGTGATCGTTTCCCACCCGGATTTAATGATGCCTCTGTGCTGCTTGGTGACCTCTACTGGCATCAAAGGCTATATCTATAGTTTCAACTCTGCAATCTGAAAGCTAAGATCCAACTGAATCCTTGCAGCATCCTCCTTTGCTTCACAAAACCCACTAGCCAGCTTGTGGATTCGGATGCCAACAGGCAACTCGGCCACAATTTCCAGCTCAAGGGCCCGCGCACATGCTTCCCCTACCAGTTGCTCCAACTGCTGACTCTGTGTGACGGCTTCGTCCCGTTGGAGGCTCAATTGTTCTATATTGATTCTCTATTCACTGAGGACCTGTTCCGCACATCCTTCCCTAGCGTGAAGCTCCATCGTGGCACTGTCCTAGAGCTAGTACAAGCTTTCACGCGGGAGGGCAACCAAATTTAATCCAAGCCCCATAAGTCAGCCCACCACAGCTTTTTCTACCACATTTTCTATTATCAATGCTCCTACTGGGATTGCGATAGTATGAGCCATTTAGGCCTTTGATAGCTGCTTAGTGGCTTACATACCCGTACCTCCCTAAGTAGCGATGGTTCCTGGTTGCGATGCCCATGTCCCAAGTCCCTGTATCTGCATGTGTAGAACCCCCAACACCATTTGTTGCTCTGACATGGCCTTGTCTATTGCTTCCTGGGTGACTACGTGGACTACGTCCCCTATGTCACCTAGGTCACGCTCAGTCAATGTGGTCATTCTTCCATCCCATTTAGACACCTTGGACTTTTTGCACGGCTTCATCCATTCTATTGATGGCAACCATTTTAAGGGTGCCCCCATGGTGGTTGGTGGCATTCCTTCTCTCCCTGTTTCCTTGGCTGTCTCTGTGGGCACCTTCGAACCACTTTCATCCTTTATCGTCGCAGCCCCCCCTGCTGGTGCCTTGCCTATTGAAGTCTGTGCTACCTCCCGAGCCGCTCGAACTTTTGCAGCATGCTATTCGTTCCGCTTCTACTGTGCGACATGCTTAACTTCAGCCTTTTGCTTCTAAATGGTGGCCTCATCACGCCCAACTGCATCTGGTTTGCGCCATTCCAGTGGCCAAGTATCTAATACCGCATCGATAGCTTCATCAATGGCAATAAAAGGAAGTGTAGTCCACGTCTGGTCAGGGTCCTTGCGTGCCCAGATGTAGACAAACTACATGTCTGCTTTAAACTTGGCTATGTGCTTCACACTGTCATAGATTTCGTTGGAAAACTGAGGTTGCTAGGTGACCCAATGTCGAATGTTTGCGTTCATCAGTATCCAAAAAATCTTGATACCTTGGATTCTTGCAGCATCCTTGGTCACCCAGAGTGACGCAAATTTGGCAGCTTCTTGCCAATCCTGGTCCAAAGAGGGAGACTGGCTGTCTTCGAGTAATTCACTAGTAACCAACACGATGGACAATAGCAGCCACGCATAGTGGAAGGTTTTTCCCTCCTCTTGGACCTCCTGACAACTAGTCAAAAACTCATCACAAAGGCACTATGGCTAATTGAACCATTCCCCTGCTGCGCATTTCTCAGCTTGCGCTATGACTATCGCTGGAACCTCATTGTTGTGGCATTTCCACATCACTTTCCTTGCCAACAACTGGGTAGTAACATGGACCACTTTGTTTGAAATATTGTTAATAGTATAACCTTGTTGCCCTTTCTCTAGCTTGTATTTCTTTTTCAAGCTTTCTGTCATTGTCACATCGCCACTCTTATCAACGATCTCCCTATGTTATCTTCCTTTGTAGGGAAGCTGTGAGATCCTATGAATGAGTTTTGCCACGATGTGGATGGGCTTATCTATCCATAAGTAACCATCGTGTACTAGACAAAGTAGTTGTTTGATGACCAAGATTGTAATAGGGGGCCAGAGAAAGTGGGGAATGGATAGGAGACAGAGCAACCTGGCTTCATCCACCTTGTGCAGCCACTCCTTCAGCTGAAGTGTCATAACCATCCCTTCGACGCTTTGCTCCACGAGTTCTCCGGTCACCAAATGGGGAAATTTTTCTGTATCTACAAGGTCCCAGTCTTCAAATTTCATCGTCGAAATGTGACGAATCACCGAGCCTTCAAGTGGAATGCCTTTTGGAAGAGACAGGGTGATGAGGATGTTGTCAACATCATCTAGATTTGCAGGGACATTAGCCTTCCATTTGCTTGGAGTAGCATACTTGGGTCATCGGGTTGGCTGGATATTTGCTTTGCCTTCCTCGTCTAGGTTTATTTCTTCGACATAGGTTGGAGATCCCTCTTCCTCCTCATCACTTTCAATTGTAACAAATTTGGCCTTTTCTTCCACTGTGAGCTTGATAAATTGTAGATGTTGTGGCGACCTTCTTACTTGGCCAGGTATCTAGGGGTCCTTCTTGGTCCGCGGCATCCTGGGTGATTTAGGGATTTCGGCTGCCTGTGGTGTAGGATTTTGTGGAACCTCCTTGGTGGTCATCGACTTGAGGAACGCCTCTCGCCATACCTTGGGCATTGCCTGAAACCACGGGCTTTCTTCCATCGGTGTGTCATCCATCTTGCTCCTATTGGCTTGAACCCAGGGTGTTCTATTCTTCGAATGATCAGGCTTTGTTGTGTGCCCCTTCCCTTGCTTGTTATATACGATTTCAAATTCAAATTCAGCCTTTCGCCCTATTCATGGCTCATTAATGCGATCTTGGCGGTTACCCCTTTGCCTTAATTGCCCGCCGCCCACTCCTTGGTGTCTTAAATGGGACATCTTATCATGAACAGTACCTACAATGGTCGCCTTCCATCCTTCCCCCGTGGCAGCGCAGCCCATGGTACGCGGATGCGTCCTATGCAGTTGACTAGCCTTGCACACCACAGCTAAATCACGCAACTTTCTTGCAGCCTATTTTATAGTCTCGCGCCCTCTTTCAACTGTGTGGAGCACTGAGACTGGGCCTCCTATGGATAGTCAGGTGGTCACACCTTTCGAGCGAGCCTTCATCTTCCCTGCTAGCCTGGGCTATGGGCACCCTTCACATTCCTGTGAGTCTAGTAGCATATTGCAGTCGGTGCTCCCTTGTGCCCTAGGGTGCAGTCGTAACCATGATAGTAGGATCACGGCTTGTGCTAGTATCGTAGGAGGGTCATCTATTAAGTTCATATTAGCTTCACAGAGTTTACACTTCAATCTCTAATCCAATTCCCAAGGTGTCTCACCTGGTTTCATCACAATTTCCTTGAACCCCACAATTGATTACGCCTTAGATTTAGGTTTGCTAAACTCTTTATTCAGCACAGTCTGGATCTCTGCCAACCCAGCATTTGGGTTATAAATAGAGTACTTTATGTACCAAGTTAGTGCACCATCCTGTAAAGAACTAACCAACATTGCCTTATTCATGTGATCATCTGTGATGCCCTAAGCTTCCCATACAACTTTTACAATGAACCAGAACTGGTCTGGGTCCTCATTTCCCAAGCCCTTAAACAAGGGAATCTTCACTAAATTCGCCATGGTGAACTGTGGTCGAGGTGGTGATGGTGTGGACGAAGTCGCAGGTGACGACGGTGAAGTTGGAGGTGGTGTAGGTGGAGGTGGCAATCACGTGAATCGTTGTTTTATCAACTGAACTGCACTTTGCGGACAAGCCTATGCTAATCCCTCTTCATTACTCAAAGGAGGTGAAATCAATGGGCTATATTCAGGGCCCTTTCATCCTTCATTCTTATAAGACTTTCCACTTCACATAGCTTCGAACGTCAAGGTAGATGCATAACCTATTTTTCGCACAATAACATCTTAATTCATGTATTTAAAGACTTCAAGTACTTACCTCATGGTCCTTTGAAAAATCACCACTCTACCTCATTGTAACTAACTGAGGTGTCGACCGTGAATTCCTTCATGAATCCTTCTATGATATGATCCAGCCAATGATCGACAGTGCGGGTGATCTTATCCTCGGAAGCTTCCAGTTTTTGTACTAGCTCCGGGATCTAGACAATAGGACCATCAAGCCTCCACCTTCCTTAACTATCCGCTAGTTTTGCTATCCACTCGTATAACTCAACTGGAAAGGAACAAAAAAAGATCTCATGGATTTCTGTATATAGGTACCTGTCTAGCAACTATTCCCTTGTCAGTCACAGGTTTCTGTTCGCCTTCGTTGTGAATTCATGGATCTTTCTATCCAACCAGTCCTCAATCTCTTTCTTAGTTGAATTATATTGATACGACATCACACATCTCTCATGCAGATTCCTGTCCCAGCAATAGAACCATTTGTTGGCTTTGTGGGCCCTAACCCAGTTTCAGCGTTAGTTAGCCAAACAAATCCCTACACTACTGGCCCTTTCAGCATCAGCCCACGATGTGCAGACTGAAGTCTCACCCAAAGCGATATGGGGTGATGCTAGAACCAAGTTTTTGCAACCTGAGATGGTCGTGATGTTAGTTTATACCCTCTACCCCTACTTTTGTGCAGGTCGCTAAGCCTTAGGGCTCTGTCAGTCTATCCTTTATTCTACCCTTTAGTACCTTTGCAAAGGTGTATGATTGTCCTTCGTGCAGCCCTAACCCGTGGTCCAGGTAATTTCGCACAACTATGATAATGTATTGTATAGGTTCCCAAGTTATCTCAAGTGTTTTAGTTATCTTACTAATCAATCACAGTTAGCGCTGTGTAAACTGATATCCTTACTTGTGTTCAATTAACTGATACAATCAAATATATTCACGCATCAAATAAACATTGTAAATTAAACCCGAAAATCAATATAATCAGATACATTAATAGGAACTAAATACACACTAATTACAGAATAATTCTATTTATTGATATCTTCCAGTTTAATATAGACTCTATCTGCCCTGTACACACCGCTACAGGGGTTCGTGCACTCAGCTGCAAACTTCCACCCTAGGCCTTTGTGCACTTAGCTGCAGAGCCTCTACCTATGCTAAGACCCATGAATACTTAGACTTCTCCACTCTACTTCGCTACTTTCTTCCTTTTTTTTCTTAACTACTTAGAGCTTACTTACTTAGCTCCTTTTTATACAATCCCATGGTTCGCAGACCATGGGTGGATCTTTACAGCTGACCTGACACTTTACAAAGTAAGGGCTGACAACCCTTTATGACTCTTGACACCTTCACCCTCCACGACCGCACAATGCGGACACTTTACAACTTTATTACAAAATTATCCCAAAACATGGGCTTTTAGCCCCAAAATTTCTCTTCGGGGAACCCATTCCCAACATGTAGTAAATTAGGACATCCTGTAGTAACTACAAGAAATCCTGTAGTAACTACAAAAAACCTTGTAGCAGCTTGTTTTAGACTGTTTTGGGCAGAAATGATGATCATAGACTAGGGTAGGCCTTCAACTTGACCTCCATACCCCTTAATGTCATTTTTGAACAATTTTCCCATACCTTCCTCCCCTGCAAAAGATCAACGTGTTTAGATTAACAATTACATTTCTGAAGTGAAAACCAAAAGACTATTTTCTGCAAAATTTAACTAGTGCATGCATAGATCAGTCTTAGCAATGTTAAGATCATTCCCATTCTTACTTAATATAGATAACTAGATGATAGAATGCAAGGTTAAATTACGTAACTTCTACACGTAATGTGTGTTAATTCTTAGCTAGGTAATTTCATGTCATTTCATAGCACTTTCTATTCAACACTTCATTTCCTTAACATAGGCAAGCATTTACTTTCTGCATTAGAGGTAGCTTTACATTCACTATTAGTAGTTAGCCTCCTTCTAGTCAATACAAGACTAGTATGAAAAACCCTAGTGGTCTATCGGCCCAGTTTAGAAGTGACAAGAGTAGACTATTGCATCTGTTGTGCATATAGCACTATCACCTCCAAGTTTGAATGAACCCTAGGTTGATAAAGTAAAGTTGGTCACCCTAGGAGATACAATATCCTTGTTGCAATACTGGGGCTCATCAACGATACCTCTTGATATCTCTGTTAAACTAGGTATTGTAAAAATATACACATTGGCACATCTTTCTCTCCATCCGAGAATGAGACCTATAAAGCCCTATTTCAGGAGTTTTGTGATGTCTTTGCATGGAAATATGAGGAAATGCTAGGTATCAACCAAAATATAATGGTGCATGAAATTAAAATGTATCTTGATGCTAAACCAATCCATTAATGCTTTCATCTAGTCCATCCAAAGAAGGTTTCTGAGATAAAGAGTGAAGTTGAAAGACTCCTTTGTGTTGGTTTCATATACATCATTCCTCTGACTAATTGGGTGTCAAATATTTTACTTGTCATGAAGAAACAGGGGACAATGCATGTATGTGTCGATTATTAAGATGTGAATCATGCTTGTCCAAAGGACAGTTACCCAACCTTGATCATCGACCAGATTGTTGACGACTGCACCGTTGTATTCATTCATGAATGGTTTCTCCGAATATAATCAAATCAAAATTCTCCCAATGGATCAACAAAACAATGCATTTATCTATCCCTAGGGTATATTTTCCTACTAGAATCTCCCATTTGGTTTAAAGAATGTTAGAGCTATGTTTCAATGCGAAATGGATTATGTTTTTCATGATATTGAACACATCATGCAACCTTATTTGGATGATCTCCCTACTCATTCTAAGTATCAGGTTGATCACCCAATGCATCTTAGGGCCATCTTCTTATGGTGTAAACACTATAATATTCAACAAAAGCCACAAAAATGTGTGTTTTGCATCATTTCTAGTTGAATTCTTGGTTTTATTATTTCAAAACATGGAGTTCGTCTCACAAGAAATCGACCTGCCTACACCTTCTTCGCTCATTCAGCTTCAACGACTTCAAGGGAAATATAACTTCCTACAAAGTTTTGTCCCTAATCACACTGAATTGACCAAAGGATTCAATCTCCTACTTAAGAAAGGGGTTCCCTTCCATTGGGACAATGCTGCTACGAAAGCATTTGATGCCCTGAAAGTTGTACTAGTTCTCACATCTCTCTTATATCCTCTTGATTATCAGCGTGACTATTTCCTATATCTCACTACTGCCATTTCTACTATAACAATGGTATTGGTCCAAGAAGAAGATGTAGGGACATAACACCCTATATCTGAGTCAGAATCTCAATGATATCAAAATCAAGTATACCCACATAGAAACGTTGGCTTTGGAGGCCGTTCAATCTGTTCAAAGGCTCTGCCATTACATCTTGCTTTGGAAAACTACAATTGTTTCTGATTTCTTCATTTCACCCATAGTATGGAGACATTCTGATATATCTCCAAACCCAGACTTTCTGATCTAATAACTCTCGCTATGAGCAATGACATATTCAATACGAAGCCAAGAATTACATCATCATTGGTGACACCCTTTATCGATGCGGTATTCGTACAATTTTACAAAGGTGCCTCACACATAAGAAGGCCAAGAAAGTCCTTGATGAATGCCACTTAGGGGCATGTGGTTGTCATTTATCTAGTTATTCTACTGCACCAAAGATCCTAGGTTACTTTTAGCCTACCATTTTTCGATATTGTATTCTCGTTGTCCAAAAGTGTCATGCATGCCAATTTTATGATCATAAGACCCATGCTCCACCTGATCCATTGCATCCCATTATCACTATTAGACCTTTTTCACAATGTTGAATTGAGATTATAGCATGTAACCCTCACTTAGCTTGGGGTCATAGTTATATCATTGTCGTAGTAGATTATTTTACTAAATGGGTTAATGCAATGCCTACATTTAACAACACTAGCGAAACAAATGCATATTTCTTTTTCAATCACTTTATCACATGGTTTTGTGTTTCACAAGCCATAGTTATGGATCATGGAAAGAATTTCTGGAACCATATAATGACTAAACTAACTGCTAAGTTGGGATCCTCCCATGAAAGTTCCACTCCTTGTTATCCTCAGCTTAACGAATAGGTTGAGGCTATCAATGAATTTCTCAAAATTATGATTGGACATATGGTAGGGGTCCATAAATTGGAGTGGATTTTTCTTCTTTATGTTTCCTAATAGGCATATCAAACCTCATTAAGGAGTGTTACCAAATTTACACCCTTTTAGTTGGTTTATAGTCTGGAAGCAATGCTTCCAATTGAATGTGAGATTTTGTCACTAAAACTAGTTGTCAAAATTCTTCCTGCCACTTCTATAGAAGAGGAATGTCTTTTACATTTGAATCAATTAGCTGAGACACACCATGATGCAACCATAACTAATGAATCTCATAAAACATGTATCATGGCACAATACCACAAAAGTTTCAAGCCTCATGTCTTGTTCAAAGGAGAGCTTTTTCTTTTATATGACCAAGAATCTAATAAGTTAGGATGAGGAAAGTTCCAACCTATGTGTCCAGGTTCATATATTGTTAAGTGTGTTTTTGCAAAAGGGGCCTATGAGTTAGTTGATTTTGATGCAATTCCACCGCATGGCCTGGGAATGGTCTATACCTAAAAAAATACTATGATTGATCTCATGTGTAGTAACACTTTGTACATACTATCTATAGGTTTGTTGAGTTTTTTGTGGTGTGTCTCTTTAGAGTCTCCTAAGGTTTTGTTTTATAACTTTTACATTTGGTTTCCATATGTCGGCATCCCTTGAACCATATTTTGGTTATGTTGATGGTGCTAGTCGTAGTACTTGGAACCTATCCTTCATAGCATGGGCTATATTTGCTCCAAATGGAAAGTTAGTGAGTCTATGATGGATTTGTATTGGTTTCTCTACCAACAACATCATTGAGCATAGCGCCATTGCCAAGTTATTGTCTTATGCTATTTCACATGGTGTCTACCATTTAGTCATTAGAATTAACTCACAGCTCTTGGTACTACAACTTTCTAATGTTTATTTGGTTACAAGTCCCACCATCTTGCATATATTTTTAAGTGTTAATCTTCTAGAAAGACAATTTTATTTCATACAATATGAACACATTTCTAGAAATCTAAACACAATGACATATGTGCTTGCTAATCATGTTTTATATAGACATTTGCAATGAATGTAAATAAGTTTCAATATACATCACATCATTTAAAGAAAAATATGAATATGAAAGAACTATATATATATATATATATATATATATATATATATATATGAAGTTTCGTTTTACAAAAATTTTGCCCGAGACACATATGGCCATAAGGCCCATATAAAAAACTACATGTAAATATCAAAGTAGACTAATCATAGTTCTCATGATGACAAGCCACTACATGAGTTATCTTGCGCAATAGCTGACCAATACGGCTAGGCACTCCAATAGTTTGTTTCCAAAGTCGCATTAGAATATGGTCGAACACGGTCTCATCTATCCCATGTGTCAACCCCTCCAAGAGGTGCTCCACCTCCGTTAGGATCTTAGCTACATTAAGATCCTGTAGTGAATCTTGTCCTACTACAACAACCTATGCTCGTTATACTTCCACCTATGGATTCTATTTTGCACGATGGATATATGAAGCACCTATGATTCGAACAATCCCAATATCAGCATGAACAAATCAATAGTTTAAGTCTTGGAAACATCAAAAACAAAAAAAAATGTGAAGCTTTCTAAAATTCAAATGGTTGAAATATCTTATCTATAACATCCCATATCTCACCTTGAGGAAGTGCGAGCTCAAGGTTGTCATGGAAATCCATCCCTATGTACGAATAATCATTGATCATAATGAATTGTTTGCACATCCATCTGAAGAAGCGTGGTGAGAAACTGATCACCGATAGACATGCATATCAACATATATGATCTATCCACCTCCTCAACCATGGAACCCTCAGATCAATGGGCTCAAGTATAATCTATTGAGGATGTAGTAATGGAATCCATTCTAGGTCAAAAGAGACCACTATGGAACTATATCCAAATTTTTTCAACTTTCCTTCTCATGCTTTAGATAATTTTTCTTCCATATTGACCAACACTCCCTCACTCCAGTCGAAGATTATTAGCTACAAACACTCCACACCATACTCCATGTATGATCTACTAGATAAATGAAGTGTTTAGCTACTTGCCAATATGGCAATGATGAATAAGATTGTTCTTAAGGGAAAATGGGTTACATCTTTTATGTTAATCTTTCCATCTCTAGTTGGCTTGGATTGAGGTTTTCTATAAGTAGTGATATAATATTTCACGATTTCTCCACCCCTTCTCCTGCCTAGGAGAGAGATGGGGGCAACTCTCTGAGATAAACCAATCAGAAAATATATGTCCTCTACTACTACATTGAGCAGATGTTCCCCAAATCTGAATTCCTATTCTTGCATATCCCATGCATGAACAATATACACTGCAAATTCCATCTGGTGCCTAATATCAAGAAGCCAAAAGAATTTCAGTGATCCACATTCTTTTAGTGCCTGGATGGTAGTAGGATCATTAGATGCATTTAAATCATCTTCTCCATGCTCTCTTTCCCTCCAAATCAAGGCCGTTTTGTGCTAATGAAGAACTGAAACATCAAGAAGAGGCTCATTAGTATCATTTCCATGCAAGAATACTCAAAACTTTTGAAGGGAAATTGGAAAACATTTTTTGGATTTGCACCCTATGCACCCCAAAAAGGAGAGATAGTGCATTTCACCCCTCCCATATAGTTTACCTTAACGTAGGTCCGATGCACCTTTTGACCATCTGGCCCTATGTTGGTCATAGGGTGAGTTTTATAAGCCCCAAAACCCTAAAAAAATCCTAAAAGTTGCATGACAACATAAAATGGGACTATGAATTGAAAAAGAAAGGTCTTAGCTCTTACTTGGAAGTGGCAGTGATTGAAAAGATCCAATAGAGTTAGTGCAATAATTTGTAAAAGATCGAGGGAAAAAAATACTCAGAACTCTCACTATTGAAGGTAAATGTGAAATGGAAAATATGAATAGTCATTATTGAATTAAGGCTTCTGTGATCCATATCACTTTAATCAAGAAGGTTTTCAGCGATAATCACATCAAAATTAATTTGTCGACATGTGCCAAACCAACAAGTGTGGTTCATCGTCGGGACAAGATGAAGAACCAGATCATGGCAATAGGTTAAATAGAGAGATCCATCATTCAACTGCTAGAAGTAAACGTCTACAATTGACCAAGGAAAGGACTGGGCAACGACTATAATTGACTCAGCCAAGAGACAGGGAAAATAATATTAATTATTTAATTAATAACTAATTACTTAGTTTGGTAAATTCATTTATTATTAATTTTATTTGTAATAAATAAATCTAATATTTAACTACATTTTATGAACCCAAATTCAGAACTTGAATCTTAAAAATTTATTTTTCCTCTTTACTGTTTTAAAAGTAAATAAACTTAAAAGGACTTGTATAATTATTGGAAAGAATAACTGAATAGTTAGTTAGTTAGTTAAATTTTGTTTATTCATTAAGTTAAACAAGTTTTTTATCATATGAATTTGTTTATAAATAATTAAATATTTTGATTATTATATTTATTTATTTACATTAACCAAAGGAACCATCGAATAAGGGGGATTAGACCTAAAGGTTTATCAATTAATCCACTAATTAGTTTATATATATGTATATGTTCTATATAAAATAATTTGTTTATTTAAATATCAAGATTAATAAAAAATAGATCAAGTAAGTTTTTAGAAATTTAAACTAAGAAAAAATATCGTAATGAATAAATGAAAAAGGAGGAGCTTTATAGATCTCAAATATATATATATATATATATATATATATATATATATATATATATATATATATATATATATATATATATATATATATATATATATATATATATATATATATATATATATATATAAGTAATGTTAATAATAATAAATTAATTAATTAATTAAAGAAATAAACAAAATAAACAAAATAAATAAATAAATAAATAGTAAAGGGAATAAAGCGGGGAAAACAAATAATCGAGAAGATGAGGGAGGAAAAAACAAGAGAATAAAGCAAAGACAAGGGCAAACCAGGGGGTGAGGAGGGGGACGGAGGAGGGGGCAGGGCTAGGAGGAAAGGACAGGGATCCAATAGCTACTAATCTTCCAACTATCACCCCTATTGAGATTCCTCGGCCTTCATTCGATTTCAATGTTCTCCCTAAACTTTCAGTGATGAGAAGGAGCAATCTTGGCAATAACCTGGGCCTCCTCAATGGATATATGATGCTTAGTCTTCCTCGCATGCTCCACCAGGGTAAAAGAACGAGTTCTCCCATGTTTGATGTCAGTTGCATGCTCATGAATTCTCTAATTAATAGAGTTCCCAGTTTCACCAACATAGGGGGTTGCACAGGAACAAGGAATAACATAAACACCTTTCTTGTACTTGGGGACAACAGGGTCTTTAACAAATCTTAGGGAGCTACAAATGGTGCTCAGGGGTCTAAAGGTTGATGGAACATTATGCTTCTTAAGGATTCTTGCAATCTTATCAGTGGTCCCCTCGATGAAAGGAAGTTGAACCCCAGAGATTCAACCTTTAGGCTCTTTCTTAACCCTGGGACCTCTGCTAGCTTTAAGGAAATGTTTCAGACCTTGGTGCCTAATATACCCATTACTAATGAAAACATAAAGGAGATGGAATTTCTCTTAAAGCTCCTACCTGAGCTATGGAAGAGGTTTGTGGATGACACCAGTGTCATTTGGTCTCATTGCCAAGAAGAGTTAGATATTTTTTGCCAGCATCTCAACAGTCAGTCTTCCTCCATAAAGTTTAGGAGCAAGAAATTGATGGGTGCCTGCCTTTCCTTGATGTTATCATTTCGAGGAATGATGATAGTTCTTTCTCCCACCAGGTGTTTTCGAAGAAAACTCACACTCAGTAGTATCTTCATGCCAAATCTCATCATTTCCCTACTCAAAAGTTAGGTGTTCACAACACAGTATCCACTTGTGCGCTGAGAATATCTGATGATATGAACCTTGATAAATATAAGGCCTATATCCTTAATGTTTTCATTATTAATGGGTATAATAGGCACCAAGGTCTGAAATCTTTCCTTAAAGCTAGCGGAGGTCCCAGGGTTAAGAAAGACCCTAAAGATCAAATCTCTAGGGTTCATCTTCCTTTCATCCAGGGGACCACTCACAAGATTGCGAGAATTCTTAAGAAGCATAATGTTCCCTCAACCTTTAAACCCTTGACCACCATTCGTAGCTCCCTAAGATCTATTAAACACCCTGTTGACCCTAAGGATAAGAAAGGTGTTTATGTTATTCCTTGTTCCTGTGCAACCCCCTATGTTGGTGAAACTAGGTGCTCTACAAATCAAAGAAGTCATGAGCATGGAGCTGACATCAAACATGGGAGGACCTATTCTTCTACCATGACAGAGCACATGGAGAAGACTAAGCATCATATATGCATTGAGGAGGCCCAGGTTATTGCCAAGATTGCTCCTTTTCATCACGAGAAGTTTAGGGAGGCCATTAAAATTGAATGAAGGCTGAGGAATCTCAACAAGGATGATGGTTGAAAGATTAGTAGCTATTGGATCCTTGTCCTTCCCTCCTAGCCCCTTCTCACCCTCCCCCTCCCTTGGTTAACCCTTCCCTTTGCTTTATTTTCTGCTTTTTTACTCCCTCCTCTTCTGGATTATTTGTTTTTCCCTGCTTTATTCCCTTCGCTATATATTTATTTATTTAATTAATTTATTATTATTATCATTATTATTATAAATTTTTTTTGAGATCTATAAATCTCCTCCTTTTTCATTTATTCATTAGGATATTTTTTCTTAGTTTAAATTTCTAAAAACTTACTTGACCTAGTTTATATTATTCTTGATATTTAAATAAACAAAATGTTTTATATAGAACATATACATATAAATAAATTAATTACTGGATTAATTGACAAATCTTTAGGTGTAATCCCCCTTATTCGATGGTTCCTTTGGTTAATATAAATAGATAAATATAATAATCAAAATATTTAATTACTTATAAACAAATTCATATGATACAAAACTTGTTTAGCTTAATGAACAAACAAAATTTAACTAATTAACTAACTATTCATTTATTCTTTCCTATAATTATACAAGTCCTTTTAAGATTATTTACTTTTAAAACAATAAAGAGGAAAAACAATTTTTTAAGATTCAAGTTCGTTATTTGGGTTCAGAAGATGTAGTTAAATATTAGATTAATTTATTTCAAATAAAATTAATAATAAATGAATTTAACAAACTAACTAATTAGTTATGAATTAACTAATTAATATTATTTTCCCTATCTCTTGGCCCAGTGAATTGTAGTTGTTGCCCAGTCCTTTCCTTGGTCAATTGTAGTCGTTTATTTCTAGCCATTGAATGATGGATCTCTCTATTTAACCTATTTCCATGATCTGGTTCTTCATCTTGTCCTGACGATGGACCACACTTGCTGTTGAAACGCGTCGAGAAATGAATTTTGATGTGATTATCCCCGAAAACCTTCTCGATTAAAATGAATAGTCATTTTGAATATTTATGGTTGTTTCTTCAATTATTTTAATCAGATTTAATGTTTTGATCTAGTTACAACCTATTCTTTCCATGAAACAAGTATTTTTAATCCTTTTTGTGATGTTCAGAGCAAGTCAACAACTGTTTGATAGATTTTGTTATGTTTTGAACAGATTATTTTGACAAAGGAGCACACTTTTATCACTTTTCTGGGCTCCATAAACCTATGAAAAGGGAACACCCATGGAGTCCTCTTTTATCCCCATTCAGACTGAGATAGGCTACCTACAAAAGAGGAATACCTTAATTGAAGATAGATAAGAGGTTCTCTTGGGTATTATTTTCTACCTTTTTGGACCTAAGGGACTATCTATGAAAAGGAACATCCGTAGGTTTCTTTTCTGCCTCTTTTTCAAGCTCTCTAAACATGAAACAAATGTCAAGTTATACCTTTGTTGGACTCATTAAAACATCAAACAATGATGGACTCGTCATTCATGATGGAACCGAACCACTCCTTCTCCAAGTTCTTTAAATATTCTCAAATGGATTCATCTGAAGGATCAACTTACCTAACAAACATATGTTATCCTCCAAAATCGTGTTAAAAAATAAAGAGGCACTGACCAGTATGGTTGGGGAAATTGGGAAAATAGGGTACTCCATTTGTTAATGTAAGTGAGTTAATATTGAATACGACACTCTTCCACCTCATCTCCATGGCTCTTAGGTTGGGTAATCTTCTTGTCTTTTGGTTTATCATGCCATTTCAAAGCCTTCATTGTTGGTTTTGGGTCAATGCTTCCAACTCCATTAAATGTCGCTGTTATGTTTAAAAGAAGTCATCCAGTTAATTTATGCTACAATATTCTTAAGCCTTCATTCCATGTCTACCTCTCTTGATCTAGTTTTGTGTCAACATCATTCTATCTCAAATCATCATAACCATTTCATGTTGTTGATGGGGGATACATCAAGGCCCTCCTGTGACAGGTCACTTCCTCTCATCATCAACTCATTATCTAGTAAGTTGACATAGAAACACCACTTGGTACCTTGGTGATTGCATACATCAATGGAGAGTGTCTTTGCTCTCGGCAACAAGTTTACATCATTGGCCTTCCACCAAAATATGTTGTGTGGTGTTTGATGCCAACTAAGTTATTCACACCATACATATTGTACTAGAGTACCTTGAGAGCCATTAACGTCTTCGATGGTTTCTCTCACATTTGTTAATGACTTACATCATTAGATTGTAATCAGATGGTGTCTGCCATGTTCGACTCCAGCTGGTTGATTCTCATGGTTAGACTGTTTGAAATAATACTGAGAGGGGGGGGTGAATCAGTATTATCAAGCCAAATATTTCCTTTTCAATTCCAGATGATATACGCTACTTCAGTTAATAAAAAACCGCGTATATACGCAACTACAGATAAAGAAACCCGCGTATATAAAGCAGACTTATAATTTGTCTTATCGTTCAGGTGTCAGTTATTAATCTGTGATTTCAGAAGCAAATAAACAGTACCAGAAACAGTGAAACAGAGCAGAAGACAGTCACACACACAAGAACACAAGATATAAGGAGGAAACCCAATGTGGGTGAAAACCCCTGCTGCAATTCGTCTCTATCTTCTTTTTAATTAGAAACTTCTCTTTACAATGTCTTGTACTGGAGCAGACTTTACCAGTACGTAGGCTGCAACCTGCAGAGAGCTACAACTCTCTCTCGTTTTCCAGCTTTCCTGGAAGGGAGCTCCAACCCCCTTAGTTCTTGTACTAGCTTGAGGTACTAGTACGCAGGCTCCTACCTGCAGAAGGGTGCAACCTTCTCTTTGCTTTCAGGGACCTCGTTTCATTAATTTTCAGATTGGATCCACAAGTAACATCAATCAAACATCAAAAATTTCTGCATAACCCAAACTCCTTTTCATCAATTAACAGCTGAAACAAATAAGCACTTCTCTGACCACTGTACCCAGAACAGAGTAACTGTAATCAAACACCAATTCTGAACCCAGAACACTGCAATAATAAAACAGAAGCAGCTAGAAAATAAATCAAGATATATACGCTACTTCACTGTTCATCAACCTGCGAGTATACGCTTCTGTACGACAACCAACCTGCGTATACGCTTCTTTCATTCACAAAAAAAGCGTGTATACGCACCTTCAATTCAATGAACCTACGTACAGATCTATAAAGGATAATTTATTCTTTTAAGCATTCAGACACTAGTTAGCCCAAATTTACAGATCAAGAGTGCGCCACATATAACAGGTCAAAATCATACAGAGATACTGATGTTCAAGCCTTGAGATTTTGATCCATCAATAGTCCTTATCCTTCTTGCGCTCAGGTTCCTCCTTCATTCAGATCTAGATCTGCACCATAACCCAATCACCAGTATTCTAGATCTATCACACTATCAGATATTCAACAATTCAGATGATACCTTGCCACATGATCTCCTTCCTCTTTTATAGTTTTAGGCCTTCCTCAATACCACGGTCCAAAACCATAATAAACCAATACCAAGGGCCAAAAACCTGGGGTCAACTCTTCGGACGAGATACCATGGTCCACAACCATAGGTTCAAATTCCAAGGACTAACAACCACGGACCAAAAATAAGTTTCCCATCATGTACGCACTTTTATGTGCATAAAAGTGCGTGTATACGCATACGCGACTTTGGAACGTATAAACCGCGTGTATACGCGTCTTCGGCAAGGTGTACCTGCGTATACAAGATTTCCTTCATTCTGAGCACCTGAACTGAGATCTGTCACCAAAGTGAGTTGCCATCAAGGACAACACCTGTACCATAGCGCCACACCTTTGCCAAAATGCCAACATAGACTCATATATTAGTTGTTCGTGTGAACAAGATAGAAGACCCTAGATCATTTTCATCCATCTAGGTTGTGATTTAAGGAGTAATACAACATCCATCTAGTAATGGGTCCACTATTAGTCATTTGTGGACGTGTCTTTTGATCATTATACATGTAATGTTAGCTTATGCGCTGAGTATGCGCATGCCTCCCTCTGCAAAGATGTCATTATGTAAATGTATTATAACTAATGATGATCTCGATAGTTGTTCTTGATCCCGACTTGCCATAAGGTAAAGTACTTCAGTCATCATCTCTCATTCCTATTTTTTCACTTTGGGGGGGAATTTGTTATAGGACATTTTGTCACATCTTGGAAATAGGCCTTCAACTGGATCAATCAACATCCTTTAACCCCTTTTACAACATACTTTCACAAATCCCTAAGTATGACTCATTATAATTCCTAAGTTTCTACCTAAGAGCACCTTATTTCAGTCATTTTAAGGACCAATGCACCCTGGCATGTTATTGGCTAGTTCTGACTACCAGTTTTCCCTACTCTACCCTTGTGTTGATCACCAAAAGGTTGCTTAGTGTTTGGGTTGCACTGATTCTTGAAATTCTGGAAAAAGATAAAGAATCCCGAAGCTTCCTCTTCCAGAAGCTTCCAAGATCTATTGTAACCATTTATCTCAAATAAAAGTCTTGAATCCTATTCTATCCTACCTTGGATTTTTCATCCCTTATCCCTTGAGCTCACCCTCCTATCAAGGGTGGATCTTAAGCCAAGATTGGTGAAAGGATAAGGATTCATGAACTACCTCATTTACCTATATATTTACTGCCATCCATAGGAAAGGGTTGTTGGATTTTGAAGAGTGATTCAACCCTTATGTTGTTTTTGTGAGAGATATATTTCAATGCATTAGGGTGATTAGAGGTGCACTTTATGACAAGGAAAGGACAAGTCAACTTGGAGGAGCTCCTCTACAAGACCAACACCTAGTTTTTGGGTATAATTCACTCCCTTTTTATTAATGAAAAGAGTACATTGTTTTCCTTTATATGATGTTATGATTTCATATATTTCAATACAATGTTTATCTATAGAATAAAGTGATTAGATGATGTTGCATAGATTATGAGGATAATTAGCTTGTGCTATCTGACTGTGCAAGCTCTAACTATAGTGATTGAAGTTAGGATTGGAGCATTCAAACTAAGGAAGGAGAGAAGCATACAAAATATTCTAGGTAGGATTTATCTCATTATCTATTTAGTTTAAGGAAAACATTAGTCCCTTTCCTTTCTTTTGTTCTAGTTTAGTCCACCAGGCCTATGGAGGATACTTCCATATACAGTCATAGATTCCACATAACAAGAAGATTCAGTAGGAATACTTGTAGGTAATAGGTTTCATGTATGATTTTCTAGTTAGTTTTGACATACCTGGTATGTACATGTTGCTATTTGGTTCTTTTGTTATCGTTGGCATGGATTTTTCTGGTTTCTTACAGTGGATTTTAGCCTAGTCTTACCATTTCTTGATAGCCATGGTGTGAATGGAATTTTTCTTTGTTTGAGTTTTGCACTACCGAAATATTTTTGATCCAGGTGAGGTGGTCTTAGGGACATTACTAAAGCCCTAGGAATCCCTTGACCGGTAATGGAAGGATACATGGTAGAGCCCGAGGGTGGAGACAGGAAAATTCCTCAATGTATTGGAGAATAATGTTGAAGCATCCAATCTTTGTTTGGTTTTGTGATATCGACATCAGTTTAGGTGATATCATGGTATGGTCAGGGTGGAGGTGGTTTAACCTCCAGATTCCCTTGGTTGTTTATGGATTTTTTTATCCCATGAGATCCCACATTCATGCCTAGAATATGGCATGGGGCTAGTTGGCTGAAAAAAATATTTGGTTCAGCCAATATATGGCTGCGTGGTACGTGGTAGTCCTGAACTTGGTTGGATTTTTCCAATATTTAATAAGAGCTAAGTTTCTATTACTCTTGAGCAGTAAATGTACTTGTTATTATGTGGCTTTAATGGTTTTTATCTCATTGTTATTTATGTGGTTATATGTCGGATATAAGCATGGTTATATGATAGTTCTTAGTCATGGCTCTTTTCATGCTTTTACTTGTAACTAAATGAATAATGAATTCAAGACCTAATTGGTGTTATGACAGCTAATTTGAGAATGAAATCACCCTTCTTGTTAAAGCTCAAATAAATTTTCAAATCATTATGTTCAGACTTGCATTCCTGACCTATAGGTTATATGTTCATCATGTGTTTCAGGAAATGACTGTCATGGTTGGGCTTAGTTAGGTGAAGTACTTGATCAAGTTTTCTATTAGAGGGTTTTTATTGGTGTAATTTATTATCTCAAAAAGTTTCATCAATTTTCACGCAGTGGTTTGGAGACTAGTCTTGAAAAGTTGGCTTAAATCTCGTAGTCTCTGGCACAGATCTGGCTAAAAAAGACTGTAGTCTCTCCCTTGTAGGAATTATGGGAGTGATTGAAGGGTTTCCATCGCATGCATGCCCTGTCATGGGAGGGACTAGGTATTTAATTCATTGAAAGGTTATGTTAACTTAGGGATTGGGAACCTGCAGTGGTGGATTAGCTCTTGGGGGTCCTGTAGCACCTAAGGGAGGTCTGTAAGGTCTTGCTTTGTTGACTCAATTTCCTTAAGGTCATATAGGAGCTTAATTCTTATCATTGTGATCCTCATCTCATGTTTTTCCTGGGAAAGTTGGTGAAAGTGCGTAGATATGAGAGGAGGTGGTTACAGAGTGGTATCAAAACATGGTTCAACTCTTGGACTGGATGAACTAGATTCATACTTTTATGCATGCATTGTCATGGTTAAGGTTATTGTCCATGAGGTCATTGCATGCATTTTATTTCATAATGATGCCAATGGTATGTTATGAAGTTGACATTTTTCTGACATAGAGCAGGAGATGAAGATCATCAGAGTAAGGTTGTAGCACTAGACCTTGAGGTAAGAGCAAATCATCATATAGGTATTATATGTTTGGCATGCAGGTGTGTTGGTTAATGATTATTATAAGAATTAGGGTTTTGTACATTTCTATCAGTCTATGGTTGTTTTGGTTACATGTATGATAGATGTTAGTTAATCAATGTGATCATATGTACCTATGTCGGTTAGTCATGAGGATAGTAACTTGTTGTTATATGCATTGTGGTTGTATGGATAATGGTTATGGTAATTATACTTAGGATATTGATTTTATATGTATCATGTTGATTTGTATTCACCTATGCAAATGGTTAGGTTTATGAAATTCAAGTATGAGCCAGTATGCTTGTGATATTGTGGCATAATAATCTGGATTCACTGTGCATATATGATTTTTATGGATGAATGACAATAGTTTATGAGTTTATGATGTGAACATGTTAGCTAGTTATTGTTATGGATATCATGACCTTAACTATGTTTGGGTTGATATGTTGTGAAGTTATATCATGCTATTCTAGAATGATTCTGCAGGCAAGATAGCCTCCCTTGAGATACATTAAGGTATGAGTTTGTTTATGTCATCTACTCAGTGCTTGAATATTTGAATGTTTGACGAGTTGCATAATATGTGTTTGTATCTATAACACTGCATGAAGGAATAATCTTGTTTGAGATTTTTGCACTAACACATATGTGTTGAGAACAATGTATATGCACTTGAGTGTAAGTAGGTGATAGTTGTAGAATTATGCATTATGACTGATGAATGTGAGTTGATTATTTATTATGACATGGTTGTTAGTCTTGGTAAAGGTTGATTTCAAATTAATAGATATGATGTCTTGATATTTGGAACATGTGGATGGTGTGTGTGTTCAGTTACAAGGTAGCACACTTGGCAAAACAAGGTAAGATAACCCGTATATTGTTATATTTATTTATACATTGATACTTATGTGTTTATGGCATTATGATACAGGGAATCACATGGAAAAGAGACTGCCATGAAATCTTGGAGAAGGCTCAGGTTGAGATTTCCTTTGGAAGTATTGTGAAGTCATGGGGATTGAGTGATGGTGTTTTTTTCTAGTCTTGTGCTTTTGGTATTTTTTGATTTGTTGTGCTTTATTGCGGTTTTGTTCATGTCTAATGTATTTCCATAGGACTTTGTTTGCGGTGTCATATTTATATTAGTTTTCATAGGTTTCTTCTTGGTTTATTTTGGTTCTTTCCTTTTATGTTTTAAGGGCCTTGGGGATTGGTTGGGGAAAGAGGAAAGTTAGTGGAGCTAGGGGAGAGCTGATTGAATTCCAACAAGTAATATATGACCCAAATGAAGCCCAGTGCATGTATAAGGGCAACTGAAGGTAAGAGTATGACAAATGGTTAGATTAGTAGGGTCCATTAGGGAAAATGGACAGTGGCAAGGTAGTCATGAGAAAGGTAACAAGAAAGGTAATGTAAATGGATTTGAGGTGTTAAATGCCTTGGCTATGTTGGGAACTATTGTTCTCAATGTTGTGCATGTGTTGCACAAATAAAGGGAGTTCTCTTAACCTAGACCTTATGATATCTGGTAATTATGTGGTGATCATGATTATGCTAATGTGTATTTATGTATATATATGTATGTATGTATGTCATTGTCTGACAGGGTCATTAGGGATCATGATTTCTTTATGCTAATGATTATATATATGTATGTATGTATGCCATTTTTTTGACAGGGTCATCAGAGATCATGATTGTTTTATGTTGATGTTTATATGTGTATATATATGTATGTATATCACTATCTGATAGGGTCGTTAAGGATCATTGTTGTAGAGGAATGATTTTTTATGCAAGTGAATGGCATGAAGAAGTTCCTAGAATCAAGTGGACATAGTAGCCCAGACAAATATATGAGGTTAGTATCACATGGATATGAATTGATATTACGTGTTTATACTATGCTTATGTTTATGTTATAGCAAGTAATGTTGTGGGATACATTAGCAGAATGAAAGCAATGTGATATGCGACATGTTGGGACAAGCATGAATAGTGGAAAGTCACTGGAAGTAAGGTTTCTTGGTAGAGACTGCGAGGTTTTTGGATGTGCAATACTACTGTTGTGTATCTCTTATACATGGGGTACCTATGGTGTTGTGTAAGTATTGTATATGTGGTTCTATGTACATATGGTGTTGTGTACGTGTTTTATATGCAGTGCTATGTACATATGGTGTTGTGTACATGTTATATATGCAGTGTTGCATATGTATGGTGTCGTGGGCATGTTGGATATGTGAGTTTTTGTACATATGGTGTCATGGGCATGTGGATATGAAGTGATATGTACATATCATGTTGTGTGCATGCTGTACATGTGGTGTTGTGTGCATGTTGTACATGTGGTGTTGTGTAGACATTGTGCAAGTGGCATTGTGCACACATTGTGGAGGTGGTGTTGTGTACACATTGTGCAGGTGGTGTTATGTACATTTGGTGTTGTGTACACGTTGTGCAGGTGGCATTCTGTACGTGTGGTATAGTTTACATGTCGTACATGTTGTGTTGTGTATATTTGCTATGCTGCTATGGGTATTGTGTACTCATTGTATTATGAAATGTGTATTCATGGTATTATATGGTGGGTATGTATATGTATTGTGTTTTACACCAGGTGTAGGTGTATGTGTCATGTTTTACACCAAGTGTAGGTGTATGTGTTGTGTTCTACACTAGCTGTAGATGTATGTGTCATGTTTTACACTGGGTGTAGGTGTATGTGTGGTATTGTACGCTGGGTGTAGGTGTATGTGCTGTGTTGTACACCGTGTATAGGTGTATGTGTTGCATTGTATACTATGCATCTGTAGATGTTGTATAGTGTGATGGGACAAACATGTATGGTATTTTTTGGCCCTTGTTGATTGCTATTGAGGGTTGAGGTAGTTTAGTCTCAGGATGCCCTTGTTGCTATTAAGGGTTGAGGCGGTTAGTCTCAAGATACCCTTGTTGTTGATATTGAGGGAGGAGGTAGTTTAGTCTCTGATTCCCTTTTTTCTTAAAGATAAGACATTGGGTGCTTGTTGGGTTTGGAAACTGTTTCAGTGTTTGTATGAAAAGGATTAAGAACAAAGGAAGAAGCAAAAGAATCATTTGAAAGTTAAGTTTCAGTATTTTATTTTAGTTTTAGTTATGCATTTTATCTATGATTTTTATTTATGATGGTTGTGTTTTGAGCTAACTGGATATGATATGTTTATACCTGATGATTTGATCAAAAGAGCTAGTTTGACTTGTTATAATAGTAAGTAAATAGAATTACAAATGTACCTTATTGACATGCCACCAATGATGTATTATTTAAACTAGTTTCATTTCCTTTTAGTATAATGAAAATTATGTGCTTGGTACAGGAAGTAGGGAAATTCCCGGTTGGGGTGGTTGGAAATGGCTGGAGAATCAATAGCAGTAAGAAAAGGAATTGAAACAAGAAATAATATGTTGGTAAAGCACCTCAGGAGTAGGCCCATTATGGGACACTGGTAACCAATAGTGTCCACTGATTACAATGAGCATGCTATGACTGATATGATTGTTTTGAGGCATGGATATTCCTTGGTTTTTGGACCTTCCTATGCAAGGAAACCTTCCTAAGAGATAGATTGCCAGGGATAGGGGATGTTGGAGAACATGGAAGGTGAGTGACTACATGGAAGGGGGTGGCCAAATTTCTCAAGGGAATGTGAAGCAAAGAAGCAAAGGTTGGGGATGGATTTGTTTTGGTCATAAGAATTTCCAAATGTAATAAGATGCACGTTGGGAGTGTGCCCTGGATCAATGAGTTGATAATTATTCACTGAGAGGACAAGTGGCACAAGATTGTATCACTAGACATTTTATATAGGTTTGGCTTTGGAAGTGGATTCTCTACTTCCTGAGAAGGGAGTGAATCCTCGTATTACTTTGAGGGTGGAGGTGTAAGCCTCTCAACTCCCTTGTTGTGGATGCAAGCATCGTATCATTTTATTTGTCGATTGAAAACATGTTCATATGTGTATATGTGTATATTATTGTAAATATTTTATCGATCTGGATTTATAAAACTCCATAGAAAGTATGGTTATTTGTTGGTTGAAGAAAATGTGCATGAGTGTATATGTGGTTTTTATTGTAAATATCATAATGAGTTGTATTATAAATCTCCAGTACGCGGTGTACTGTTTTGATTTTCAGCACGCTGTTCATTGTAAAGACTACAACAAACTAAGTCATAAACCTCTATGGGTAGTATTTTTTTTATCTTTAGTAGTCTTATTGGTTGTATGTGTCATAGAACACCAAGGGTGGTGTTCCCCTAAGGGGAAGGGATCTATAACATTCTTGGGTTAAAAGTTCATGTAGTAAAAGTTAATAAAGGAAAAATAAGACCAAGGTCATGGGACACATATTCCAAGATGAATGTTGGTAAACATTTCCTATTGGGCATCACTTAGTGTGTTTATGGCTAAGGGAAATTAGCAAAGGCAATGGCAAAGGATTTGGAAATGCAAAGTGGTATTTTTTGGCATTTTATTTATGAAAATAAAGGAAATTAGGAGAAAAGGAAGGTGAAGGGTCACAAGTTGCATGTGAGGAGGAAAATGAAGGAAAATAAGGGAAAATTGAAGAAAATAGAGGCCTCATTAATAAAAAGGTTTATGAGGATTAGTTCATCAAATTTTGTCTATTAAGTTTTGAAATTAGTCTCATAGAGGATAAGAGCACTAAGAGGAGAGGAAAGCAAGGAAGCAAAGGAAGGACAAGGAAAATGAAGGAAACAAAAGATAAAGCAAGGAGAAGTTGGATCAAGTAGGTTCAGTAGGAATATTTGCAAGTAGCATGTTGCATGTATGATTTCCTAGCTGGTTTTGGCATGCATAGTATGTGCATGTTGGCATTTGGTTTTTTTGTTTTCATTAGTGTGGATTTTTCCAGTTTTCGATAATGGATTTTACCCTAGCTTTGCCAATTTTAGATAACCATGTTGTGAATGGACTTTTCTCAGTTTGAACTTTAGACTGCTGAAAGGTTTTTGATCCAGGTGAGGTGGTATTAGGAAAATTCCCTAAAGCTTATGAATCCCTTGACTGGTAATGGCAGGATACACGATAAAGCTTGAGGTTGGATATAGGAAAATTTCTTAAGGTATTGACATCCAAGATTAATTTGGTTTTATGATCTCGACATCTGTCTTTTTGAGATCACAGTATGGTGGGCATTGGTATCCTAAATTTCCCTATTTTCTACCCCATTTCTATCAAAATCAACCTCTGTTTTATCTTAATAAAAGACCCATCTTACCTGCACTAGTATAAGATAATTACCCATTCCTACACATGCTCATATTTTATATTAAGATTTATTACAACACTTTATTAATCATTTTATATGGATTTCATGCCTATTTACATACCTCTTGTAACTCATATTAATTTCCTAGAGTAATCATGTTAGTGTTAATTATGAATGAGTGTGCTAGTGCAGGTAGATTCTTGCACTGCCACGAAGACTATCCGAGATTTCTGAGAAGCCAAATCTTCCATGAGGATGGTTCTTGATCCTTGAATCCAAGTCTAGCTGTTGATGAACTGAAGCAGGATAACAGGTGGCACGTAATCAGAGAATATTTCACAAAGTTAGGTTCTGGCCAAGAGAAATTCATGTGTATTATAACCGCTGGCCAAGTTTGTAATTTTGGTTTTTAAGTCTATTCGGCTGAAATCACTGAACAAGAAATGTATGCAATTAGTGAAAACGGTTAGAGCTGAAAAGGATATATAAGATATAGATCATAGGTAGGAGGAAGCTAGGCAGCGAACCATTGATTGTAATTTTGTTTTATGTAATCTCGTTATCGCCTTAGCTCTGGAGCTAGACTACTCTATTATGTATATTTTCCGAATCAAGTAATACAAGAGAACTGCCATGATTTTCATACACATCATCTAATTTATCTTTGATGTATATTTGAGGTGCTAATATTTTACGTTCCTTAGAAGGGGAATCAGCTGGTTGGCTAGGGCCTAGCGAACCCATCTCATTTGCCCCTCTTGCTTTCATTATTCAGAAAGAAGGTGTGGATATTTCTTTTCTAGTTGTGTGATGTTATAATTTTAATCTTTATCTTTCAAGTTCTGATTTAAGATATCTTTTGTAGCTAACGTGTGAAACAGATCCATGGTTTGGGAGTTAGCTATGTTTACTTTGTTTATGAAATATCTTTCTTGCATTTCCTTTGCTCTCAAATCTCTGTGTTCAATCAGATCATGCAAGGAACACTTTCCTGCACCAGTGCATGTGGTTTCCTTCACAATGGTTTAATCATTCGGTTGCAGCAAACAGGGAATCACTTACCTGCATATTACTTCCAATTATTTCGTAAGTGAATGAATCATTAACTTAGTAACTGTCTTCAACATTAAAAGTGCATCTTTAGACAATCTAGAAGTAGTTGCATAAAATAACCATAAACATATTATACTTGAAAAGAACATAAGCATTTTGAATGGATTACTAAAGTTAGTTAACACATGCAAAACACTTACACTACTGTTTCGTTCTTTTGAAGTGATTTTATTTCATGAATTTTATTTCCTTTAAAAGGTTTAATGAATTGAAGCAGTTCCTTTTTCACAGATAATTTACTTCAAAATTTCATTTACAATTGCAATTCTTTTTCAACGTATCTTTTAGTCCTTTCGAAAGTAATTTGGAAATTAGCTGAAGGAAGCTCTGCCTCAGTGCAAGAGCTTGTCTCTTGTCACAGAAATAGAGTGCTCTAAGCCCTTAGGCTTAGAGAGCCTTCACTAAGACATAAATCTTCAGTAAGGAAGGCCACATATAATTTTGCATGGAGATATTGTACCTGCACTAGTGCAAGGACAGGTTGTTTGTGTGTAAGGAAGATTAGAAGGAAGACAAAATTCTACAAGGGCCCACTTGTCAGACTATTAGCCATCCATCTGAAGATGAAAATATCATTTCATTACAAAATTTAAGATCGTTTCTGTTGTGTGGAATCTCTTTACTTGATTTACATGCAAATTGTCATTTACATTCCAGCACTAGAGTTTCTTTGGTGTCAATTATGTTTCCGATTGTCTTCTGTCTGATTCTGCGAAGTATTTCCTTTAAGAAGTAGGATTAGAGACAGGAAAAGTTCATACCATTTCTGTCATTACCTATGCTTCGTCTCTAAGTTTACGAAACCCTCGGTTTGATAATTAAGTGTTGAGGAGTTTGCTCAATCATAATTCCTACATCCAACATTTTGGTGTTGTTGCCAGGGAGGCGATTTGAATTGGTAAGAATTTTCCATTTTTTGCAATAGGGGTAATCCTGCTATTATTTTTTCCTATAGTGTGCTTCTATTCTTTGAACGAATTTATAGGTGTCAATTTGTTTTTTGAAACTCACAGTTTTTATTTGAATTTCGTTTTGTCATTTTTTTAAATGAATGCCTAAAAGAGGTAGGGGTCTGAAGCCCACTAGGGGCCAAGGAAACACTGACAAATCTAAAACCAAAACTCATATTGGGCCTTCTTTTGCAGGAATAAAGTCCAAACAAACTCGGACTCATCACGCAGGAACATTCCACCTAGGCCCTGGTAGCAGTTTTTCAAGTGTGACACAACCCATAAAAGGGAGGAAGGGGACTGTTGAAATCCATAGTCAGCGTTCTTAGCCTGTTGAGAGAAGTTCGGGTGGAAGAACAACAGTGGCAGATATGGAAGACCATGTAGAAGGAAGTGGTGAAAATCAGGTAAATGAGGAACAGTCCACTTTCATATTCCTGATTGTGGATCCTAATACACAAGTACAAATGAGAAATATTTCACCATTAGCTCTTCCTCATTTTTATGGTAAGGTACATGAAGACCCAGACTCTTTCTTATTTGAGTTTGATATTTTGTGTAGAAGTTATGACTATTCATCTCATGCCTAGAAGTTAAAGTTGTTTCCTACAACCCTCAAGAACACAACACTCTGCTGGTTCATGAGACTAGGTGGAAACACTATATCTTCTTGGGAGCAAATGAAGAGAGTGTTCTTGTCAAAATATCAAAAATATTGTAAAACTAGAGATATTCAAGATGAAATCTTTACTATTGTGAAAAACGATGATGATACTTTAGAGGACTACTTGGAGATATTCCTATATATCCTTCAAAGGTCAAAGCACAAATTTGATCTAAGTACCATTAGAACCTTGTTCTTATGTGGACTCACTGGTGATGTTAGAAATAATTTAAATCTATTAGGACAAGGGGATATTTCTCAAAATACTTTTGATCAAATATGTGACTTATGCAGGAAATTCTTAAGCAATAAATATAGATCCGGTAAAGGAATCCATAATAAAAACAGAAAAGCCAAATCTACTGATGCTATGATTATTGGATTAAAAAAAAAATGGACGATATGAAAATTGAAATAATGAATACTATTAGTAAACAAACATACTCTTTGAAGTTTCAATAGAAACTTGTAGAAGAGCAAGAGATATTATATATTTTCTGTCCTAAATGTAGAAAAAGGCATCCTTTAAGAGAATGTCCTCTAGATAATAAAGAAACTAATAAATGTGCAATTTGTGCAGATAACCATGCTACAGATAAATGTCCCTCTATACCTAGGCTGAAAGCTATATTTGAAGGGGGAAAACCTGAAGCTAAATCATTACATGCTATGGGAGCATGAAGGAATTGGCCTTAGGTAAGTGCAGGTATGGTTCCTAAATCTCAACCACATTTTTTCAGTTATAATGTACACTCATATTCCTATCCTAACACTGGTCACTCTTAGCATTAGTAGCATGGGAATCAATATCAATATGGACAACCCTCCGAAGCTTGGCAACAAGGATGGAGAGGGCCAAACCATTCAAATCATTCACATAATTCCTATCATGCAACTATGCAATCATACCCTGCTACATATGCACCTTGTTAGGTTTCTATACCAATAGGAGTCATAAGTTTCAATGACTAAGGTTAAGCCTTGTAATATTGTACATACCTTTGATTTATGCAAATGTTTTCCATATTAAAAAATTAAAATGTAAAGAGGGTATGTCCTAAAAGAATAATCAAAGGACAAAAAGAATGAAAATAGGACAAAAAAATGAAATATATGAACCCCAAAAGACAAAAAAGAGGCCATGAAAGTGTGCAAGTTGAAATGCCATTACTATTTACTTTTTATGCATAATAAATGATTATGTGCAGCTTGTTACTTATGCCACAATCCATGATACTCAAAATTTTTAAACTTGGCTAGTTCATGCTTTGAATTTTATGTTCATAGGTAGTGAATAAATCTATCCAAACAATGTAATCTTGGTAGGTCATTAGATAGGTAGAGTGGATAAAAGGAGCTCATCAGTTTAATCTGAGCCCTTGGATGATATAAGGTTAGAATTAGATAGTTTATTTTGTAAAGAAAAGAAAAAGATTAATAAGGGTTTGCTAGCCTAAATGCACCCAAATAAAGTGAAGAAAAAACGGTAGGATGAGTAAGTGGGTAAGTAGTAGAAAGGTTGCAGAAATGTCATGTAATTGATACAAAAAGAACTTACGTCATTGTTCCAAATCCATCATTTAAATATGCATAAGTGATAAAAAAAAAAAAAAAAAAAAAAAAAAAAAACAATGGTTCAGAATTTGGTTCACTTAACATCCCCTCATTCATTTTAACCCCCATGACACTCACTAACTTCCCTACCATAATAAAAATATTGATACCTATAGATTTTAAGTCAAAAAGGCTTAGAGCATTTCTCTGACTTCTGGTGGGACTAGACCCTCGGCTTGATGACTTAAGAAGGAAAAGTGTTAAATTTCATCATAATTCATTCGTCCCCCTAACAAAATCCCTTTTCCTAAGGTTAAGTTCTTTTGCCTAGGAAAACCCCTTTATAAACATATTTCCTGTAAAAAACCCACCAAATACATTTATCCTAAGTACTAAGTATATGGAACGCGCATAACATTTCATACACCTAAGTGCAATACCACTTCCTCTCATTTCAATTCATATTAACTTTTTAATTAAATATATAAAATTCCTGAAAACCCCACTACCCCGTATATATTTAACTCCCTCATATAAATTAACCCCACCCCTTAGTTTATCTATAAATTATGTTACCAACCCTTATCCCACAAAAACCATTAAAACCCCGCCCTCAGTCCCTAATCCCTCATTACTGTCTGGCTCGATCCCCTAAAACTGGATTAGTCCTTAAACTAATCCCGTAAGCACCGTAATTAAATTCCCAAGCCCCCCATTAAATCCCATCATTCACCCCCATGCAACTCCCATCTCCCGATCACCGTTGATCGTCCTCCTCCACATCCAATGCCCCACAAGCATATCGGTCCGGCCTGACGTCCACCCTTTACTGGCCCGATAAGACAGTTTTCCCCTGACCCCCGACGCTACGTGGCAGACACTGAATGGAATTTATCGCACCCTCCTGAATACCGCCCACACCACAAAAGTGGTGTGATGGACCTCCCAAGCCAATCCCCCCTTCCAACAGAAAACTGTGACTACTCATCAATTAGTGAAACCCGCCAAATTTAACCGTTTTTCCTATAAAAGCCTAATTACCCCTCTTTTCACTCTTTTCACGCATTTGCCTTTGAGAACTCAGAAATTCATTGTGACCCCTGCATATAACCAAATTACTCACAAACCTCTGCCATTACTCATAGACGCTGCAGACAGTCTAACTCGTTCATCATTCCGTACCAGTACCGTATGAACCTCTACAGCCACCTTCAACCACCGTTTACAGTCAATTCCACCCAATTCCAGGTATTTAACTATGGAATTCCAACTCCATTATCAAATTTAGAGTGGATTCACCCTCGAGACACTGTTAGTTAAGTAAAAAAGATCAAATTTACTTAAATTTTAACACTGTGAGCCATAAACAACTACAAAACCTCCATTGCCCTAAAAACTTTGAATCACCCCCCATACTCAAATCCACAAAAACTGAGTAAAGCTACCACAAGTGCTATGGATGTAAGGCCCATCACTACACCTCATTTAGACATAGACCACCTCCCTTTAGCTGATAAAGATTTCCAAATAAAAGATATCTCTACCCAAGAGTCTCCACTCAAAGTACATTGCCAATGTAGGGACAATTTCCTAGACCATGCAGATGAAATTGGCCTTTGGGATTCAAACTTTCCCAAGTACCAGTTCCCCCAAGTCCACATTTTTCCTGAGATTGTTCATATGTGCTATGCTTGCTACATCCCCAGTCATAGAACTATCATGTATCATGACCAAAAGGTCATTTTCACCATCACTGTTGAGTCTATTAATGAAATATTGTAGCTCCAACTAGGACCAAGCCTAACCCCACTCTCAATTGGAGACTTGTTGGACCTATATCCCAAACTTAGCTCTGAGAAATTGGCCCAACTATTCCAAAGCTTCATTCGAGAAGAGAGACACATCCCTAAGGACTCCCCCCCATATGTAGCTACCATTTTTTTCCCATCGGGCCAAAATATTGTAGCCATCATCTTCTGCATTTTAGGGTACACCACTAATGAATACATTGATGAGTTAATTCTTGCCTTCATGTACATCTACACTCCAAGACAACCTCCTGTTGTAATTTATGACTTTGCCCAATTTATAGCTGATAGGATGCATGAGAAATTCCTTAGAATGAAAAATGAAAGGGTTTTCAAGTACTTCTAAGTTTTATACCATATGTTCTCATATTACCAACCTGATAAGTTCCCATTCACCCTTCAGAAGCTGGACACCAAATGTGAGCCGAGGTCAGTCATTTTTTGGACCCCATTGATCCACCAATATCAGTCTCCATACTCTTATTCTGATGTTGTTTATTTATTTGTACACCCAGTCATGGCAATGTTGACTAGAAGCCCTCCTCCTAGAATCAGTCCAAAAATAAAGAGAGTCCTTCAATTGTCCAAAAATACCAAAGTGGGTGACTGGTACCTTTATCAGAACCATACAGAAATCAGAATCTATGGTTGCATGCTAGCACCATACAAGCTACCAAGATACCTCCCACTGAGGTTGTTTGAATTAGAATACTATAGACAAATCATTAATGCAGATGAAGTAAACTTAGTCAATGCCAAGAAGAAGGCCAATTTCAAAATAAAAGACCAACCACGCCCTTTCATATGCAACTCTAGTGAGGCAAGCAAAGAAGCATACTTAATTCTGCAGAGAACGAAGTTCCAAAGAAGTTTTGTCTGGAGATAGGATCCTTTGGAATTCATCACAAAGAAGTGATAAAAGGTCAAGCTAGAACCTTTCATCCACCATCCCATACCTAAAATAGAAGCATATGCAAATCAGACAGAATGGGTGGAGGGTACCCTAGTAGACCAAGACAGCACCAAAGTAGACGTAGAGAATGAACTAATTGATTTAGAAAAGTAGCTTGATGAAAAATCTTTTCTGTAGGTACTAGAAGAACATGAAAGAACCATGAGTACTTCTCCAGTTATGCAGACTCCTTAGAATGAGGAGAATATCCCAAAAAGAAACAAACAAGGGGCTTCCATTTTAGGAATGTCCACCTTCGATTTGCAGCAGGAATTAAATAAGAGCCGAAGGCTAAATCCAGCCTCTGACCAGGGATATACTGAAGACTCAGGTGAGGTAAAAAATATAGGAGCAAAAATAAGTAGGCCTACCACTACATCTGGAGGCATGCAAGAACCTTCCATATCACAAACTCAGATGTTGGAAAGGCAACTCAGTGTTGAAGTGTCTTCCTTCAAAATGCCTACTGACAAAGACCAAGATATCAAGGAAAGATATAAAGAAATCAAGGCTAGATACGAGAGCCTTAAGGCCCAAACATATGCTCAGTACCTGAAGCTGACTCCCACCAATCAAAAAAGGCTAATGTCAGCCTTTGACAATAAACAGGGAAAGCTGTAGATGATCTTTGTTAAGCCTACATGGCAGTAACCAAACACAACATCATATTTCAAAAGGGTGAATTTTGAAGTGTTGGGAAGGGATATTCATCCCATAGACTAGATTGAACTACACAAACAGGCTGGAGAGATGATATACTCCACCCTGACAGGTAAAGCCATAGTTTCCCATCAGCTACAGAACTCTCTAAACAACATCTCAGCACAATTCCAGTTAGAGAAGGCCTCCTCATAGGCCAAGGATACAAGGATCAAGTCCTTAGAGGACTTAGTGATTGAATTGGGACACGATCCCAAGGATATAAAAGCTACAGAGCAGCTTATTAAGAAGAAAAATGATGATATTGATGCACTTAAGAGGCAATTGAAAATACCCCAACTGCAACATCCTCAAACTCTAGAAGTCATAGAGAATCAAACCAGACATGAGGAGTTGATGGACTTGGTCCTGAAGCTGAATGATCAACTAAAAGAGACTAAAAAGGAATTGGATGCTTTGATCCAATTAAAACAGGCAGATGTGGCCACTTCTTAAACAAATGTTATCCCCACAGTCTCCACAGTAGTGCCATCCACGCTAGTAGTATCTTTGGCACCTACAACACCAGTTCCAGCAGCCTTGCCAGCAACAATAGAGTCTACATCAGCAAGAGGTGCACCAGGAAAGAAAGCAGCAGAACAAGTCAAAGCCATGGAAGAGATGTCTATCCAGGCTACTAAAACGAATGAGTTAAGAGAGAAGGTTGCAAGTTTGGAAACAAATTGCAAACTTTCCCAACTGAAGGAGAAAGAAGAATCACAAAAGGCCCAGAGAATGGGTGAGAGAATAAAAATCCTAGAGAAGGATTTGACACTGGAGAAACCACTTGGACAAACCGAGGAAATGTTGTCGGCCAATATCATTGACTCTGTCAATGATATTTGGCCATCAATTCAAGTTATTTTTGAACAAACAGAGTTAGTGAAGATAGCTACAGAAGCTATCCAAAAAGTGAAGGAGGAGTTGGGAGACAAGCTAGAGGATGCAAATAGACTCATCTACTTCCTCAACAACAAGAATAGATATGAGCTCCAAGAGCTAAATATAGAAGATAGGATTGCTACCATTTTAGAAAAAAGGAAGGTCCTCTCCTAAAGGAACCTTATGCTTAATTTTGAAGAAAAGTGCCACAATATGCAGGTAGCCATTGATAGGTTCATGGCTAAATTCCATATTTTGAGGGAGAAGGGTCTGCCCAGTCCTATGGTTATCAATGACAAGCTCATGACATAGTTGGACTATGGCGATAGACTCAGAAAATTGGCTAAGGAACAAGCCAGTTCTTCATCCATAAAAGCCTTGCCAATAGGCAAAGTGTTATATGACACATTTGAAAACTTGTTTTTCCTTAAGCATGAGGTAAAACATTTGTTCCTCACTAAGCCAAATTTTGCCAAATATACTAAAGATGATGAAATCTATAGGATAATGGTGAATGTAAAGTTACCTGATGCAAAATGGTGGGAGAAAATGATAGATTTACTGTGATAAATTTACAGCAGAAAGTTACTGCACAGTAAAAATGAAACTAGCCAGGTAAAACAGGTGAAAAAAGGATAACAGGGCCAAAGAGTATCAGATTCAAAGAGTATCATTTGAAAGATGAAAGTAAAGAAGACTCCAGCGTGAAACTCTACAAAAACAAGCCAACATAAAGGGCTACACTTCAACAATAAAGGTCAGCACAACCATAATAAAAGGGACAACATGAGACAATTCATTAGCTATCTCTATATTCTTGCAAGAAGATATTTGTATTTCCTAAATTTAATCTCAAATCATTTTGAGATATTTTGTATTAATTTTTTGTATAAATGCTTCATAATTCGAAGTATGTAGGGTGGATTCTTAGACATTTCTATAGTTTTCTTGATCAAAGACTATAAGATATTGTATCATTGTTGGACAAGCAAGCTGGATTATTGAATAAGGCAAAGAAATTTCACTGGATTCATGTGTAGTGCAAAATACATACAAGTATCTTCTTTTGTGTTGTCACTTTTCTTTAAAAGTTTTTCCATAATATTAAATGTATCTGAAATCTAAATGCTATAATATGGAATCATATCTCAGAACTTGCTTCACTGCACTTTGTTTTGACTATTATGCTTTTTTTATGTTTTTTGCTAAATTATCTAAGTTAAGGAATTCTTGATTGCTCCTTAGTTTAGGTAGTTTTCCTCTGGTCTATAGCAAAGGATTCTTAACTGCCCTTTTCTCATGATCATCCTTTTTTCCTCTTTTTAATCCTGGTTTGAGGATTCGTAAGTGCTCTCTCACCCTGGTTAAGATCATTTCACCCATTCGACCTAAAAATATATGCTTCACTCTGCTAGCTTGCCCATTGAACACTCCCTTTAATGATTTAATCCCAGTTCTGTTGCCCTTCTAGGACTCAGCCCAATAGCCAAAGACATCATTCTATCCATCTGTTTAAGAATTCCACCATCCAACTTCCAATACAAAACCAAAACCCCAATGAACATTAAGAACTAGCCTAAAATCCTAGAAAACAAAGCTAAATCATATAGAGAGATCCCTCTCTGAGTCATAGGTTGGCTAGAACCTATACTTAAAAGATTGGTTTTTAGTTACCTCGGTCTCTTCCTTCTTCTGATAACTTCTAGGGAAAAATTATGAGTGATAACATAGTGGCGACTCCACTAGGGAGAACCCTCAATCCTAATAAATTTTTAAATTCTTTATTTTGAGCCTCTTAAAGTATTTTATTAGAAGTTATTTCTTAGAAAAAGGAAACAATTAAAAAATTCTGAAATTCTGGCTTCAAGGAGAGCTTTGTATACTAGGTCTATCCCATATCCAAACCCTCCCCCAGTATTTGATAATCTCAACCTGATTTCAAGAAAATCCAAAATAGAAGAAAGTTTAACTAGTCACACACCCTTAGTTAAAGTTAATTCATGCCCTGATGAATGGTTGTTTTTAGAAGATCTTGCCTTTGATGAGCAATTCTATTTGTCACTATTTAAATCATAGTTTGAAAGTGAAATCTATGACACTGTCCTAGATCCTGTGTTTATTACAGAACTTGAAGTCCAAAAAGCCAACAAATCAATTGATGAGTACATTCTAAATTCACCATAATCATCCCTTAGTACTGCCAAGATCCTTGAGGTTTCTGAACAATTGTCCACTACTCTTAGCTCACCATTATTCCCTTCAACTTCTAAAGCCCATTCCCCACCACCATTCATATTATCACTCCCTTACCAACCTAGCATTGTTCATTTACCACTCACCTGTCCTAATTCATCCTCCACTACTGTATCATCTTCCAGTGCCTCAACCCCACATCTTAACCCTTCCCAGCTTATAGCCATGGCAAATAGATATGCTCCACTTGCTGTCATGCAAGCAGACTACCAAAGTAAAATCATCCAATTTGATGGCATAGGACACTACACTGCACAACACCATGTTAATAAGATGACAGACTATTTTGAACTTCATGAAATTGATATTGTGGATGTCCAAATGAGACTATTTGCTTAGACTTTAGCTGGTGATGTTAGGAAATGGTTTAGATCACTGCCTGATAATAGTATTGATAGTTTATAAGTATTTCATCAGCAATTTTTGAATAGATGGGAAAAGAAAAAAATCCTCTATAGATCCTTTCAAAATATGAAAATATTAGGAGAGGACCCAATGAGACTATTCAAGATTACTACACCAAGTTTAACAATATATACAATGCAATTCCAATTAATCTTAGACCCCCACTTGACTTATCTATAATAAAGTTCCCTGATGGTTTTGACACAGACATGGCATTCCAGCTCGGGGAAAGAAACCCCCCAACCCTAGAACATATGCAAAGTGTAACTGTAAGTTTAGAGGCTAATTTATTATCTAAAAGATCTAGAGTTAGGAATGGAAGAAGAGGAACTACTAAAGATGAGCCTTCACCCTCTGACATTAAAATAGATAGATTAGCAAAAGGCATGGAAAATTTAATTGATAGAATAGAGAATATAGAGAGGAAACCCTAGTGGGATAATCAATAGGCACCTCCAATTAGAAACCCGAACTTTAGGAAAAACCAAAACCAAAGCCAAAACCAAAACACTAGGAAAAATGGACCTGATCAGAATATTAGGCCTCCTTTCCAAGAAAATTATACAGAAACATCCCATCCTAAAGACCCAGAGCAAGACACATAGATTAACCTGATGGGATTAGATGATGAAGGTGCTATTTTTTTGACCCAAGATGATCAGGAATTGCATATGCTACAACAATTACAAATCCAATCTGGTGAATCATTTGATTATAAACAAGGTTATGATTCTGTCATCTTTGAAGTACATAAGAAGTATAACCTAAGGAGTAAAAAGAATTCTGATATCCTTGACCAAACCAAAAAAACAATGCCAAATCAACCCAAGAAAATCAAAGAATCCCTAGTTTCTAAAATCCTCCAGATTCTCTCCAGACAAAACAAGAATCTTTCTAGCCCCACCATTGTAGATATAACCCCTAATCAACCTTTTGATGATCAACCCTCTACTTCAATTCCCCCTAAAAAACTAGTGGACACACCTCAAAACACTAGATTGGAAAATTCATGAAAAGAGGTCCCTAATAAAGGAAGAGAAGACCATCCCACTCAAATCCCAACTGTGAAAACTCAAAACCCTCAAACAGAAAAAGGCCCTTTGCCATTCAATCTGGGAGCAGAGGTAGCTAAGTTAAAGATCTTAGTCTCTTTAACAGAGTTAATCAAGAATGAAACCTACAAAACAAAGATAAACCAGACCCTGGACATTACTGAAAATGAGGATTCTGTTAACCTGTTTTATGACCAACCAAAACTTATATTTGGTCCAGATGTTAATGGAGAATCACTAGAAGGAGGAATACCACCTTTCTACATTAGCCTTAGCATCCATGACAAAATTATTCATAATGCAATGTTGGATTTTGGGGCCTCCTGCAACTTAATGCCCAAATCAGTAATGGAGAAATTGAACCTAGACAATACAAGGCCTTATAAGGACTTATTTTCATCTGACTCAAGTCAAGTAAAGTGTCGGGTTGATTAAAGACCTGTGTGTTACCTTAGTTCAATATCCTGCTAAGAGCATCCTTATGGATATTGTGGTTGCTAACATCTCACCGAAGTATGGCATGTTGTTATCCAGATCATGGGGAGCCAAACTTCAAGGATATTTACAACTTGATATGTCATATGCAACAATTTCGGTTTTTGGACAACCCAAGAAGCTGTATTGAGAAACTTTAATGAAATACATGGTAAGTAGCCAGGATCGGCCTCAAAACATTCCTATCTACTCTACACATTCAGACATTGATTCTTTTATCCTATATAACGTTGATCAAACACAAGAAACTCACTTAGATAGTGTTGATATAGAACCAAAAGAAATTGCAGTTTCAAAACAAGAGGAAACTGTCCAAACTTTATAACTTTCCACTAAGAAAGGTAGTCAAAATGAGGAAAGGTTTGTGGAAACAGATGATGCGAATTATGAACATGAGATATTGTGGCATCTTGAGTTTGATGGGTTAGTCAATAAGTTTGGAGTAGGAGTAGGAGTTTGGATATACAATATGGAGAATGATCACTCAGAATGCCATGCATACAGACTAAATTTTAAATGTACTAACAATATGGTCGAGTATGAAGCACTAATTTTAGGTCTTAAATTAGTTAGGAATCTAGGAGCTATAAGAGTCTCTATCATGGGAGACTCTGAACTAGTTATAAAACAAATTAATGTTGTATATATGACAAAAGACCCTAGATTAAGTTGTTATAGAGGAACCATTGTAGAAATACTAAACACTTTCTTAGAAACCAAGGTTGTTGTAATTCCTAGAAAACATAATATGCAGGCTCATAGTTTAGCAATGTTTTCCAGCACCTGCAAGTTACCATTTCAGCTTAACCACCAGTACATTGCTGAAGTTAGGCACAGACCTACAATTCTAGATAATTTGAAGAATTGGCAAGTATTTGCTAATGACAAATAGATAAACAAATTTTAATCTCAGAAGAAGGGTTTGTAAATAGTAATGTAGATACTGACACATCAATAGATCTTAACACTAAAGATAAAATAGAAATAAATGAGATAGAAGGTGAAGAGATAGATAGATTTCATCCCACTAAATTTACAAAATCAGATGTAGAAAACCTAGAGCAAGTTGAGATTGATGAAATAATTAATGAAGACACTGAAGTAATCAATCTCAAAGACAATTTCTTACCTAAGGGATTAACCCCTTTGGAAGACTTGTTTGATTCAAATGATGTTCCTAGAAAGCCTAAAATGGAACCTTTAAAATCTGATATAGAGGAGTGTAATATTGGCATTAATGAAAATCCAAAATTGATTAAACTTTTGAAATCATTACCTCCAACTGAAAAGGTGAAATACATTGAGTTACTAAAAGAATTTCAGGATGTCTTTGCTTGGAGTTATGAGGACCTCAAATCCTATGACACCAACATCATACAACACACAATCCCTATAAAATAAAATCAAAAACATTTCAGACAAAAACTTAGAAGGATTAATCATGTCCTATTACCTTCAATTGAAAAGGAAATCTAGAGAATGTATGATGCTAAGATAATTGCAGCAATCAGATTTTCTGATTGGGTTTCAAACTTGGTGCCAACTAGGAAGAAAACTAGTGAGATCGGACTCTGTGTGGACCTTAGGAACCTCAAAAAAGTATCACTTAAGGACAATTACCCTCTCCCCAAAATGGATCATACATTGCAAAGGGTAGTTGGATCAACCAGAATCTAAGACCCTTTAAAGACATTAAACAAGCCTTAACTAGAACACCAGTTTTGATTAGTCCAAAATTTGATAGAGATTTCATCTTATTTTCATTTGCTTCTAAGCACACAATTGATGGAGTTTTACTGCAGAAAAATGACCAGGGCTATGAACAACCTATTGCTTTCTTTAGGAAAGCCCTAAGAGATGCCCCTTTAAAATATAACAAAATGGGAAAACAAGCCTTTGCTTTGGTCAAAGCTATCAAGGATTTTAGGTTGTACATTTTATATTCTCATATAGTAGCCTCTATTCCTAATTCAGTAGTCAAAGACATCTTAACTTAGGGTGGTCCAGATGGAAAGAGGGGAAAATGGATTGCTACTATTCTAGAATATGATATAGAAATCAAACCAACTAAGTTAATCAAGGGCCAAGGTTTAGCCAAGCTCATGGCTGAATCAAACTGTCAAGTCCTGGATATAAACTTTATTGCACAAATAGATAATGAAGAGGAGATGGCAACTCCACTAATAAGCCAGGCCTTTATTGAATCACCATGGTATGTTGATATCATTTATGTTTTACTAAATTTACAAGCTCCTCCTGAATTATCTAAGACCAAAAGCAGATTTTTAAAGATGAAATCCTTAAAATTTTGTATATTAGACAATGCTTTGTTTTGGAGAAATCATGAAGGTATTCTTCTCAACTGCTTATTAAAAGATGAATCTGACAAAGTATTACAAGAGTTTCATGCAGGTGACTGTGGAGGACACCTTTACTGGAAAACCACTACTGATAAGATTCTTAGAGCCAGTTTCTACTGGCCTACCTTATTTTCTGATGTAAAGAAACATGTGACCTCCTGTCACAAATGTCAAATTTTTGAGGGAAAGAAAAAGCTTCTACCTTTACCCCTCAAGCCAATCTTTGCTGAAACACCTTTTCAACAATGGGGTTTAGACTTCATTGGTGAAATTCACCCACCTTCCTCTGCCCAACACAAATGGATCCTCACTGCTACAGACTATTTCATAAAATGGATAAAGGCCATACCTTCAAGGCAAGCCACTGACACTATTATCATAACCTTCCTTGAAACCAACATTCTATCAAGATTTGGATGTCAAACTAAGCTCATTATTGATAATGCAACAACCTTTAAATCCAAAAGAATGATAGATTTCTACAACAAGTATCATATAACCCTGGGCTATTCCACAGCCTATTATCCTCAAGGAAATGGACTGGCAAAATCCTCAAACAAAAATCTGGTGAACATCATTAAAAAGTTGTTAGAGGATAATAAGAAAACATGGAATAAAAAGTTAGTCAATGCCTTATGGGCAGATAGACTAACCAGTAAGAAATCAACTGGTATCTCTCCCTACCAACTAGTGTATGGGATGGAAGCTGTTTTTCCATCCTCCTTAGGAACACCAGTGATGAAGCTACTTCAAGAGTTGCAGGTTGAACCAAATAGTATCCAAAGAAGAATCAACCAAACAATACATCTTCAACAAATCAGGGAGGAAGCATATATCAGGTCTCAAGTTGTGCAGGAAAGGATTAAAAATATTTTTGATAAGAGAACCAAGGCTGAAGATTTCTACCTTGGTGACAAAGTACTCAAGTGGGATTCAAGGAGGGAAGATAAAGATAAACATGGGAAATTTGATTTCCTATGGAAAAGCCCATATGTCATTTATGCTTGCAGAGGTAATAATGCTTTTGTTCCTACGAGAAATGGATGGTACAGAAGCAGAAGGTGGACCAGTGAATGGTCGGATGCTCAAACACTATTTTGAACCTAACTACTGATTTTTACTTCCCATTGTACATATTTCATTTTTCTTCAAAGAGTTTAGTTTGGATTGGATGGTGATTGTTAAAGTTGAAGGCTGAAGAGAAGGCCCTAAGCTTTAAGGATTTACTGTCATAAGTATCAATAATGCAGAGGCATAGAGGATAATTTTGCAAGGTAACATCAATAACAATTCAAAGGTTACTAATCTACAAAGTTCTTGACATTTCACCAGGAAATGCCATCCCCAAGTGGAGCCACTGTTAGTTTCCTATAAAAATAGGAGTCATAATTTTGAATGACTAAGGTTAAGCTTGTAATATTGTACATACCTTTGCTTTCTAAAAATGTTTTCCATATTAAGAAATTAAAAAAATGTAAAGAGGGTATGTCATAAAAGAATAATCAAAGGACAAAAAGAATGAAAATAGGTCAAAAAAATGAAATATATGAACCCCAAAAGATAAAAAGAGACCATGAAAGTGTGCAAATCAAAATGCCACTACTATTTACTTTTTATGCATAATAAATGATTGTGTTCATCTTGTTACTTATGCAACAATCCATGATAGTCAAAATGTTTAAACTTGGCTAGTTCATGCTTTGAATTTTATGTTCATAGGTAATGAATAAATCAGACCAAATAGTGTAATCATGGCAGATCATTAGATAGGTGGAGTGACTAAAAGGAGCTCATCAGTTTAATTTGAGCCCTTGGATGATATAAGGTTAGAATTAGATAGTTTATTTTGTAAAGAAAAGAAAAAGATTGAGAAGGGTTTGCTAGCCTAAATGCACCCAAATAAAGTGAAGAAAAAATGGTAGGATGAGTAAGTGGGTAAGTAGTAGAAAGGTTGCAGAAATGTCATGTAATTGATATAAAAGGCACTTATGTCATTTTTCCAAATCCATCATTTAAATATGCATAAGTGATAAACAAACAAAAAAAACAATGGTTCACAATTTGGTTTACTTAACATCCCCTCATTCATTTTAACCCCCATGACACTCACTAACTTCCCTTCCATAATAAAAATATTGATACCTCTAGTTTTTACGTCAAAAAGGCTTAGAGCATTGCTCTGACTTTTGGTGAGACTGGACCCTCAGCTTGATGACTTAAGAAGGAAAGGTGTTAAATTTCATCATAATTCATTCATCCCCCTCACAAAACCCCTTTTCCTAAGGTTAAGTTTTTTTGCCTAGGAAAACCCCTTTATAAACATATTTCATGAAAAAAACCCACCAAATACATTTATCCCAAGTACTAAGTATATGGAACACACATAAAATTTCATACACATAAGTGTAATACCCCTTTCGCTCATTTCACTTCATATTAACTTTTTAATTAAGTATATAAAATTCCTGAAAAACCCACTACCCCGTATATATTTAACTCCCTCATATAAATTTACCCCACCCCTTAGTTTATCTATAAACTACATTACTACCCCTTATCCCGCAAAAAACATTAAACCCCACCCTCTGTCCCTAATCCCTCATTACATTCTAGCCCGATCCCCTAAACCTGGATTAGTCCTTAAACTAATCCCGTAACCACTGCAATTAAATCCTCGGGCCCGCCATTAAATCCCATCATTCACCCCCCTGCAACTCCCATCTCCCGATCACCATTGATCGTCCCTCCTCCACATCTAATGCCCCATAAGCATATCGGGTCGGCTCGAAGATCGCCCTTTAGCCCTGATAAGGCAGCTTTCCCCCTAACCCCCGACGCTACGTGGCAGATGCTGAATGGAATCGGGTGACCCCTCTCAATTATTACTGGTACCGGCACCACAAACGCAGTGCAATGGACCTCCCAAACCACTCCCCCCTTCCAACAGAAAACTGTCACTATTCATCAATTAGTGAAACCTGCCAAATTTAACCGTTTTTCCTATAAAAGCCTAATTACCCCTCTTTTCACTCTTTTCGTGCATTTGCCTTTGACAACTCAGAAAGTCATTACGACCCCTGAAAACAACCAAATTTCTCACAAGCCTCCGCGATTGCTCAAAGATGCTACAAATAGTCTATCTCATTGATCAGTCTGTACCAGTACCATACTAACCTCTGCAGCCACCTTCAACCACCATTTAGAGTCAATTCCGCCCAATTCCGGGTATTTAACCATGGAATTCCAACTCCATTGTCAAATTTAGAGTCAATTCACCCTCATGAAACTATTAGTTAAGTAAAAAAGATCAAATTTACTTAAATTTTAACATTATGAGCCAAAAACAACTGCAAAACCTCCATTGCCTTAAAAACTATGAATCAACCCCAATACTCAAATCCACAAGAATTGAGTATGGCTGCTCCAATTGCTATGGATGTAAGGCCCATCACTGCACCTCATTTAGACCTGGACCACCTCCCTTTAGCTGATAAAGATTTCCAAATAAAAGATACATCTACCCAAGAGTCTCCACTCAAAGTAGATTACCAAAGTATGGACAAGTTCCTAAACCATGCAGATGAAATTGGCCTTTGGGAGTCAAATTTGCCCAAGTACCAGTTCCCCCAAGTCCACATTTTGCCTGGGATTGTTCATATGTGTTATGCTTGCTACGTTCCCAGTCACAAAACTATCATGCCTCATGACCAAAAGGTCCTTTTCACCATCAATGTTGAGTCTATTAATGAAACGTTGCAGCTCCAACCAGGACCAAGCCTAACCCCACTCTCAATTGGAGACCTGTTGGACCTGTATCCCAAACTTAACTCTACAAAATTGGCCCAACTATTCCAAACCTTCATCAGAGAATAGAGACACAACCCTAAGGACTCTCCCCCATATGTGGCTGCTATTTTTCCCCATGGGGCCAGAATATTGTAGCCATGATCTCCTGCATTTTAGGGTACACCACAAATGAATACATTGATGAGTTAATTCTTGCCTTCATGTCCATCTACATTCCAGGATAGCCTCCTACTGTCATTTATGACTTTGCCAAGTTTATAGCTGATAGGATGCATGAGCAATTCCTTATAATGAAAAATGAAAGGGTTTTCAAGTACTCCTCAGTTTTATATCATATGTTCTTATATTACCAACCTGATAAATTCCAATTCACCCTTCAGAAGCTGGACACAAAAGGTCAGCCCAAGTCAACCATTTTTTGGACCCCATTGATGCACCAATCTCGGTCTCCATACTCTTATTATGATTTTGTTGATTTATTTGTACACCCAGTCATGGCAATGTTGACTGGAAGCCCTCCTCCTGGAATCAATCCAGAAATAAAGAGAGTCTTCCAATTGTCCAAAGAGACCAAAGTGGATGACCGGTACCTTTATCAGAACCATACATAAATCAAAATCTATGGTTGCATGCGGGCACCATACAAGCTACCAAGATACCTCCCAATGGGGTTGTTTGCATTAGAATACAATAGACAAATCATTAATGCAGACGAAGTAAACTTCATACATGCCAAGAAGAAGGCCAATTTCAAAATATAATACCAACTAGGTCCTTTCATATGCAACTCTCGGGAGGCAGGAAAAGAAGCAAACCTAATTCTACAGAGAATGAAGCTCCAAAGAATTTTTTTCTGGAGATATGATCCTTTGGAATTCATCACAAAGAAGAGACAAAAGGTCAAGCTAGGACCTTTCATCCACCATACCATACCTAAAATAGAAGCGTATTAAAATCACACAGAATGGGTGGAGGGTACCCTAGTAGACCAAGATAGCCCCATAGTAGATGTAGAGAATGCACTAATTGATTTAGAAAAGAAACTTGATGCCAACTCTTTTCTGCAGGTACCAGAAAAACCAGAAAGAACCATGAGTACACCTCCAGTTATGCAAACTCCTCGTAATGAGGAGAAGATCCCACAAAAAAATAGAGAAGGGGCTTCCACTTCAAGAATGGGCACCTTTGATTTGCAACAATAATTAAATAAGAGGTAAAGCCTACATCCAGCCTCTGAGTAGGAATATATTGAAAACTCAGCTGAGGTCACAAATACAGGAGCAGAAAGAAGTAGGCCTACCACTCAATCTGGAGGCATGCAAGAGCCTTCCATATCATAAACTCAGATGTTGGAAAGGCAGCTCAGTGTTGAAGTGTCTTCCTTCAGAATGCCTGCTGAGAAAGACTAAGATATCAAGGAAAGATATAAAGAAATCAAGGCTAGAAATGAGAGGCTTAAGACCCAAACATATGCTCAGTACCTGAAGTTGACTCCCACCCATCAAACAAGGCTAATGTCAGTGTTTGAAATTAAAGAGGGAAAGTTGCAAATGACCTTTGTTAAGCCTACAACACAACATCCAAAGACAACGTTAGATTTGAAAAGGGTGGATTTTGAATTGTTGGCAAGGGGTATTCATCCCATAGACCAGATTGAACTACACAAAAAGGCTTGAGAGATGATATACTCCACCCAGACAGATAAAGCCATAGCTTCCCATCAGCTACAGAACTCTTTGAACAACATCTCAGCACAATTTCAGTTAGAGAAGGCCTCCTCATAGGCCAAGGGTACAAGGATTAAGTCCTTAGAGGACTTAGTGATTGAATTGGGATAGGATCCTAAGGATATAAAAGCTACAGAGCAGCTTATTAAGAAGAAAAATGATGATATTGCTGCACTTAGGAGGTAATTGAAAATACCCTAGCTGGAACATCCTCAAACTCTAGAAGTCATAGAGAATCAAACCAGACATGAGGAGTTGATGGACTTGGTCTTGATGCTGAATGATCAACTAAAAGAGACTGAAAAGGAATTGGATGCTTTGATCTAATTAAAATAGGCAGATGTGGCCACTTCTTCAACAAATGTTATCCCCACAGTCTCCACAACAGTGCCATCCACACTAGCATCATCTTTGGCACCTACAACTCCACTTGCAACAGCCTTTCCAGTAACAACAGAGTCTACATCAGCAACAGGTGCATCAGGAGAGAAAGTAACAGAACTAGTCAAAGACATGGAGGAGATGTCTATCCAGGCTACTGAAATGAACAAGTTAAGATAAAAGGTTGGAAGTTTGGAAATAGACTGCAAACTTGCCCAACTAAAGTATAAAGAAGAAGCAAAAAAGGCCCAGAGAATGGGTGAGAGAATCAAAATCCTAGAGAAGGATCTGACACTAGTGGAACCTCTTGGACAAACCAAGGAAATGTTGTGGGCCAATATCATTGACTCTGTCAATTATATTTGGCCATCAATTGAAGTTATTTTTGAACAAACTGATTTAGTGAAGATAGCTACAGAAGCTATCTAGAAAGTGAAGGAGGAGTTGGGAGATAAACCAGAGCATGCAAATAAACTCATCCACTTCCTCAACAGTAGGAATAGATATGAGCTCCAAGAGCTAAATATAGAATATATGACTGCTACCATTTTTAGAAATAAGGAAAGACCTCTCCAAAAGGAACCTTATGCTTAATTTGGAAGAAAAGTACCACAATATGCAGGTAGCCATTGATAGGTTCATGGCTAAATTCCAGATTTTGATGGAGAAGGGTCTGCCCAGTCCTATGGTTATCAATGACAAGCTCATGACATAGTTGGAATATGGTGATAGACTTAGAAAATTGGCTAAGGAACAAGCCAGTTCTTCATCCATAAAAGCCCTGCTAATAGGCAAAGTGTTATATGACACATTTGAAAACTTGTTTTTCCTTGAGAATGAGGTAAAACATTTGTTCCTCACTAAGCGAAATTTTGTCAAATATACTGAAGCTAATGAAATATACAGGAGAATGGTGAATGTAAAGTTACTTGATGTAGAATGGTGGGAGAAAATGACAGATTTACTATGATAAATTTACAACAAAAAGTTATTGCACAATAAAAATGAAAGAAGCCAGGTAAAATAGGTGAAAATAGGGCAGCAGGGTGAAAGAGTATCAGAGTCAAAGAGTATCAGTTGAAAGATGAAAGTAAAGAAGACTCCAGTGTGAAACTCTAAAACAACAAGCCAACATAAAGGGCTACACTTCAACAATAAAGGCCAACACAACCATAATAAGAGGGAGAGCATGAGACAGTTCATTAGTTGTCTCTATCTTCTTGCAAGAAGATATTTGTATTTCTTAAATTTAATCTCAAATCAGTTTGAGATATTTTGTAATAATTTTTTGTATAAATGCTTCACAATTTGAAGTATATAGGGTGGATTCTTAGACATTTATATAGTTTTCTTGATCAAAGACTGTAAGCTATTTTATCATTATTGGACCAGCAAGCTAGATTATTGAATAGAGGAAAGACATTTCAGTAGATTCATGTGTAGTGTGAAATACAGAAAAGTATCTTCTTTTGTGTTGTCACTTTTCTTTAAACATTTTTCAATAATCTTAAATGTATCTGAAATCTAAATGCTATAATATGGAATGATATCTCATAACTTGCTTCACTGCACTTTGTTTTGACTATTATGCATTTTGTATGTTTTCTGCAAAATTATCTAAGTTAAGGAATTCTTGATTGCTCCTTAGTTCAGGTAGTTTCCCTCTGGTCTATAGTAAAGGATTATTAACTACTCTTTTCTCATGATCATCCTCTGTTCCTCCTTTTAATCCCATTTTGAGGATCCTTAAGTTCTCTCTCACCCTAGTTAAGATCATTTCACCCATTCGACCTAGAAATTTGTGCTTCACTCTGCTCGCTTGCCCGTTGAACACTCCCTTTAATGATTTAATCCCAGTTTTGCTACCCTTCTATGACTCCATAGCCCAATATCTAGAGACATCATTCTATCCATCTGTTTAAGGATTCCACCATCCAACTTCCAATACAAAACCAAAACACCAATGAACATTAAGAAGTAGCCTAAAATCCCAGAAAAAAAGCTAAACCATATAGAGAGCGCCCTCTCTGAGTCATATGTTGGCAAGAGCCTATACTTAAAAGATTGGTTTGTAGTTACCTTGGTCTTTTCCTTCTTCTGATAACTTCTAGGGAAAAATTCTGAGTGATAACACACCTTACCCAATTCCTCGACCATCAATACCTCAGCTAAGTCAACCTCTGCCACAATTACCGTTACCTCCACCATTTCGACCTTCTTAGTTGCCTACTCAAACTTTACCCAACCCCAATAATAAAGCGGTACAAATGATCCATTCTATGACCCCACTTTCTTCATCCAGATTTTAGACTATGTGTTGGCTTGTTGGGCCATGACGCAGGTTCGGAAGAGTTATTAGCCAAACAAATCCGGCAGCTATCGACCCTTTCGGGAATAGCCCATGGAGCATGGACTGAGGTCTCACCCGAGATAGCAGGGGAGGGTGCTGGAACCAGGTTTCTACACCCTTGGGATGTCTTGATGGGGTCTGAAGGGTTTGCAAACTGTTCTGTAGCTTCGCGTAGATCCGAAACAAGATATATCCTTAATATTTATTAGTACTGAGTTTGTTACATATCAGATCTACTTCTTACGATCTTTAAGAAAACATTAAATAAAGATAAGCAGTGCACGCAATTTTAAAGAAAGATCTAAACCTAGATACAGGTCATGCATAAATTCAGAACATAAGCAACAGATAGATCTGCAAGGAACCACACAAGGATTCATAAATTCTTATCTTTATTGATCTTCTCTTCAGTACAACTAGATTTGCCCTGCGCACTCAGTTGTAGGGGTCCACACACACAGCTGCGGACTCTACCAGGCCTCTGCACACATAGTTGCAAAGCCTCTATCTCTCTATCAACTCCCTTGAATCAGACTTACAGATGCTAGAATACTTCTTGCCTCATAAACCCGTTACATTCGAGATCAAAGAATACTTCCCCAAAAACTACTTTTTAACCATAGAGCCTTGCTCTATTTATACATTTCCATGGCTCGCAGACCACGGATAGGCCGAATCATTTTACATCATCTTTGGGTGAACAACCCTTTGACTTAACTCTTTACATTTCGTGCTCCGCACATCTCGCGGAGTCTTTACCATACCTTTACCCAAAATTGCGGGCTTTGAGCCCCAAAATCATTACGCGGGGCCTTTGCTACCCAACAGTCCCCCAACACAATCATCATGACTCATCCTGAGTCACTTGGTAGGTGTGACAATCTTCGCATGGAGGTCAGTCAACAACTTCTGTGCTTCGCTCGTACTTGCAGCAAACTCTTCTGCCATCCACTGTACCTGTTCGATGCGGGCCGCCGACACCTCAGTCTCTGTTTCAGCTACTTCACTGGGTGCATATTCTGCCTGCATGTGTGCTACCTTGTGCTCGATAGTGATGGAAACCATGAATGCCTCATCAAGCCATGGCTGGAGACATTCTTTAAGCACTGCTTCCTTCTATCGAGTAGCATCAACTTGTATCTTCAAGGCCTGGGCCTCCCTTATCTTGGCCAAGCGTTGTGTAATAGCAACCATCTGCGCGGTTCCTCTGACATTATCATAGGCTTGTTGGAGCTCCTTAGCCTCCATTTCTAGTCACTGTAAGGTTGGATCTTCCTGGAGTGAATTGAGCATAATAAGCGACTGATCCAACAATTCGGTGCATTCCTTCATGGCACGTGTGATCGTTTCCCACCCGGATTTAATGATGCCTCTGTGCTGCTTGGTGACCTCTAGTGGCATCAAAGGCTATATCTATAGTTTCAACTCTGCAATCTGAAAGCTAAGATCCAACTGAATCCTTGCAGCATCCTCCTTTGCTTCACAAAACCCACTAGCCAACTTGTGGATTCGGATGCCAACAGGCAACTCGGCCACAATTTCCAGCTCAAGGGCCCGCCCACATGCTTCCCCTACCAGTTGCTCCAACTGCTGACTCTGTGTGACGGCTTCGTCCCGTTGGAGGCTCAATTGTTCTATATTGATTCTCTATTCACTGAGGACCTGTTCCGCACATCCTTCCCTAGCGTGAAGCTCCATCGTGGCACTGTCCTAGAGCTAGTACAAGCTTTCACGCGGGAGGGCAACCAAATTTAATCCAAGCCCCATAAGTCAGCCCACCATAGCTTTTTCTACCACATTTTCTATTATCAATGCTCCTACTGGGATTGCGATAGTATGAGCCATTTAGGCCTTTGATAGCTGCTTAGTGGCTTACATACCCGTACCTCCCTAAGTAGCGATGGTTCCTGGTTGCGATGCCCATGTCCCAAGTCCCTGTATCTGCATGTGTAGAACCCCGAACACCATTTGTTGCTCTGACATGGCCTTGTCTATTGCTTCCTGGGTGACTTCGTGGACTACGTCCCCTATGTCACCTAGGTCACGCTCAGTCAATGTGGTCATTCTTCCATCCCATTTAGACACCTTGGACTTTTTGCACGGCTTCATCCATTCTATTGATTGCAACCATTTTAAGGGTGCCCCCATGGTGGTTGGTGGCATTCCTTCTCTCCCTGTTTCCTTGGCTGTCTCTGTGGGCACCTTCGAACCACTTTCATCCTTTATCGTCGCAGCCCCCCCTGCTGGTGCCTTGCCTATTGAAGTCTGTGCTACCTCCCGAGCCGCTCGAACTTTCGCAGCATGCTATTCGTTCCGCTTCTACTGTGCGACATGCTTAACTTCAGCCTTTTGCTTCTAAATGGTGGCCTCATCACGCCCAACTGCATCTGGTTTGCGCCATTCCAGTGGCCAAGTATCTAATACCGCATCGATAGCTTCATCAATGGCAATAAAAGGAAGTGTAGTCCACGTCTGGTCAAGGTCCTTGCGCGCCCAGATGTAGACAAACTACATGTCTGCTTTAAACTTGGCTATGTGCTTCACACTGTCATAGATTTCGTTGGAAAACTGAGGTTGCTAGGTGACCCAATGTCGAATGTTTGCGTTCATCAGTATCCAAAAAATCTTGATACCTTGGATTCTTGCAGCATCCTTGGTCACCCAGAGTGACGCAAATTTGGCAGCTTCTTGCCAATCCTGGTCCAAAGAGGGAGACTGGCTGTCTTCGAGTAATTCACTAGTAACCAACACGATGGACAATAGCAGCCACGCATAGTGGAAGGTTTTTCCCTCCTCTTGGACCTCCTGACAACTAGTCAAAAACTCATCACAAAGGCACTATGGCTAATTGAACCATTCCCCTGCTGCGCATTTCTCAGCTAGCGCTATGACTATCGCTGGAACCTCATTGTTGTGGCATTTCCACATCACTTTCCTTGCCAACAACTGGGTAGTAACATGGACCACTTTGTTTGAAATACTGTTAATAGTATAACCTTGTTGCCCTTTCTCTAGCTTGTATTTCTTTTTCAAGCTTTCTGTCATTCTCACATCGCCACTCTTATCAACGATCTCCCTATGTTATCTTCCTTTGTAGGGAAGCTGTGAGATCCTATGAATGAGTTTTGCCATGATGTGGATGGGCTTATCTATCCATAAGTAACCATCGTGTACTAGACAAAGTAGTTGTTTGATGACCAAGATTGTAATAGGGGGCCGGAGAAAGTGGGGAATGGATAGGAGACAGAGCAACCTGGCTTCATCCACCTTGTGCAGCCACTCCTTCAGCTAAAGTGTCATAACCATCCCTTCAACGCTTTGCTCCATGAGTTCTCCGGTCACCAAATGGGGAAATTTTTCTGTATCTACAAGGTCCCAGTCTTCAAATTTCATCGTCGAAATGTGACGAATCACCGATCCTTCAAGTGGAATGCCTTTTGGAAGAGACAGGGTGATGAGGATGTTGTCAACATCATCTAGATTTGCAGGGACATTAGCCTTCCATTTGCTTGGAGTAGCATACTTGGGTCATCGGGTTGGCTGGATATTTGCTTTGTCTTCCTTGTCTAGGTTTATTTCTTCGACATAGGTTGGAGATCCCTCTTCCTCCTCATCACTTTCAATTGTAACAAATTTGGCCTTTTCTTCCACTGTGAGCTTGTTAAATTGTAGATGTTGTGGCGACCTTCTTACTTGGCCAGGTATCTAGGGGTCCTTCTTGGTTCGCGGCATCTTGGGTGATTTAGGGATTTCTGCTGCCTGTGGTGTAGGATTTTGTGGAACCTCCTTGGTGGTCATCGACTTGAGGAACGCCTCTCGCCATACCTCGGACATTGCATGAAACCATGGGCTTTCTTCCATCGGTGTGTCATCCATCTTGATCCTATTGGCTTGAACCTAGGGTGTTCTATTCTTCGAATGATCAGGCTTTGTTGTGTGCCCCTTCCCTTACTTGTTATATACGATTTCAAATTCAAAATCAGCCTTTCTCCCTATTCATGGCTCATTAATGCGATCTTGGCGGTTACCCCTTTACCTTAATTGCCCGCCGCCCACTCCTTAGTGTCTTAAATGGGACATCTTATCATGAACAGTACCTACAATGGTCTCCTTCCATCCCTCCCCCGTGGCAGCGCAGCCCATGGGACACGGATGCGTCCTATGCAGTTGACTAGCCTTGCACACCACGGTTAAATCCCGCAACTTTCTTGCAGCCTATTTTATAGTCTCGCACCCTCTTTCAACTATGTGGAGCACTGAGACTGGGCCTCCTATGGATAGTCAGGTGGTCACACCTTTCGAGCGAGCCTTCATCTTTCCTGCTAGCCTGGGCTATGGGCACCCTTCACATTCCTGTGAGTCTAGTAGCATATTGCGGTCGGTGCTCCCTTGTGCCCTAGGGTGCAGTCGCAACCATGATAGCAAGATCACGGCTTGTGCTAGTATCGTAGGAGGGTCATCCAGGTTCGGTTCCTTTCCTTGTGTGCTAGTGCGGCCTGTTGGTGTGTCTCCTATTTTGATTTTATCAATTTTTTCATCCAGCCTCACGCTTTTCCTTCTTAGTCGTGCCTCGCTTTCCTTCAGTTCACGAATTCTCAGTCTACCACGCCGAATGGCTTCCCGCAACTGCCAGATCCCTTTGTCGAGGTCTTTTCATTCAGGTCGAGTGGCAGGGGCAGTGGTCGATGAAATGCCCTTTATTTCCCATCTGTCCGAGGATAGAGTTTCCTCAACCCACCCTGTTCTATTCACAGTCATATCAGACCCCCCTGTTCTAGTCAGTTGGGTTGATGATTGCGTAGCATACCACTGTGTCTGTTGTTGTAGATGGGGGTGCGCCTGGCTCCGTCTTAGCTGCCTTGGCTGCATTCACCACGTGCATCTACCAATCCATACCCAGAACCGCCTTCTATCTCCACATTCATTCCTCCTCATCTTCCTATATGCACGCCACATCAGTGCGCGTGGCACTCCTTTTGTCACAATATGTCGCTCCTATTCTACGATTGAAGTACTAGGGTTGATGGACTGCTCTTTGTTTGTTGCGCTATTATCTATTGGCCATTTCCTTACTTCAATGGTTACACACTGCAATGATCTAATCATCATATTACAGTTGAGTGTGGTGACTTCCTGCAATCTACTCTACCATCTTTCAATCTACTCATCTAAATCCGATGTGCATGAACTGTCGCACTCCCATGAGAATCTTCTGTTCGCTGAGGGATTCACCCAACCCTGGTCTTGCACTATTATCTGGTAAATGCATTCTAGTTCATCGTCACTGTCTTCGTCATGCACTGGCTCGGTGTAACATGCTCCTTCAGCTGGGTCTAGTGGAACTATGACACGAAGTGCCTTTTTCTCGAATGTCATTTTCCATCTTTTTAAGTTGATAACCCCATTCATGTCTATGGCCCAGTCTATTCATAGAAACACAGGATATGGATTACTGTCATCAACAATTTCTATTACCTCAAAATTGGTTTGCGTACTTACTCCTTCAATGTCCACTGTCACCCCTTGCAGTCGTCCCATCGGTAATATCTTTTGTTGATTAGCCATCTGTAATTGAATAGGAGACCACTATAGTGTAGGCCTACCCATGCATTCCCACGTTTGCTTAGGCAACACATTCGCGTCTGACCCTAGATCTAGAATGACTTGGTCCATCTCGTATTCACCGATTTGTACCGTCAGTTACATCTCCCCCCTAATGCGCAGAGCATGTTTCCCTAGTTTCCAGACTACGCGCAGTTCCTCTGATTCCGCGCATCTAGTAATAAGCTCTTGGAGTCCTTTAACCAACCTATTATTTCGTAGCAACTTCATACATGTCTCTAAGAAGGTGGTAAGCATAGAGGGATCCATTCCCGGCTCAATTGGATCCCTATCACCTGGGGTAGAGACTTTCGTGAAGCTCTTCTGAGCTTCTTTAGACATCCCTTTCACCTAGTCTATTTCCAAGTCAAGTTCCTTTGTCAGAGCACCACGACCCTTCTCATCTTCCCCAGACTGTTTCCTCACATCTCCTTTAGTGGTTGCACCACTTCTTAGTACCATGTTTATGCTGGGGTCCTCTTCGCGAGGTTCTGATCTCATCATTTGGACATTTTGAGTCAGAGTGGGCTACAATACCCCCTTTTCACGCATATGGGAAATAAGCGTTGGATAGTCTACCATTTCATGGTTAAATTGCTCACAGTATGGACAAGATATCCTCATTGGATTCATGCAGTTGCAAGTGTAGTCCCTTGGTCTTCCACAGTTATAATTGATCAACCATCCATGCCCTCGCTCGGGCCCCATTCCTCTTCCCCGCCGGTGTCCTTGAAATCCCCCGCATCACCCAACAGCTGGGTAAAAACCCCATGCTTCAGTCTGCACTTGATAGGTCGGGGTTATTTCCATCATTAAATCGTAACTTTGACAAGTTCGCTCATCGTGACCCACTGATCTGCAAAAGTTGCAATACAACTGCTGTGGGGTCTGGGTATACTTCTGCAACAGGTGGCAGTTGTTTGTTGTGTGCTTTCCTCCCACTTGAAAAATTGCGCACCAGAGCGCAAGTGCTGCACTTGGCCCTACTTGTACCTCCAGCTTCAATGGCATTGGGCCCCCTCCTACCAGATAGTTTGCGAAGATGGGGCAGTGGTCCTTATCGTGTCCTTCGCTCTTGCATTTAATGCACCCTCCCTCTGTACAGGCCTCAAGTCGAGGCACCCTTTCTTTCTTCAAGCTTTGCATTTCTAAGCACAAGTTTTGTAGTTGCGCGTAGATTTGCTAAACTCCCAACCCTAGATCCTTTATTGGAGTTTCGTGCAACCTCATTGCTGTCTCTAATGCTTCGACTTGGGTTGAAATCTTTTGTTGTGATAGCACCATCCTCAGATGTGGTTTCAAAGATGCCACAAACCACGTGCAATGCTGCACATTTTTCAACGTCATGTTTGCCTCACGAATTGTGCTTTTCAATCTCTGATCCAAATCCCATGGGGTTTCACCAGGTAACATCGCAATCTCCTTGAACCCAATGACTGACTGCGTCTCCGATTTCAGCCGACTAAATTCTCTGGTCAACGCGTCATGGATCGCCACTATTCCCACATTTGGATGATCGCTTGAGTACTTTATATACCACGTCAATGCACGGTCCTGTGGCATGCTAACCAGAGTCACCTTTTTGATGTTATCATCCGTTATAACTTGGTCTTCCTATACAGCCCTTACCACAAACCAAAACTGACCTGGTTCCTCATTTCCTACACCTCTAAATACTGGCAACTTGACTACACTTGCCATCGCAAGCTTTTGTGGTGGCAGAGGTGGGGTCCGCGAAGATGGCTTCGATGTAGGAGAAGTAGGTGATGGCGTGGACGGTGGTGGTATCAGTGAGATGCACTGCCCATTCAACTGAACTACGCTTCTCAAAGACAACCACACAAGTTCTTCCTTGCTTTCTCGTGAAATAGAAACTAAAGGGTTGTTCTCTAATCCTTCGGTTCCCTAGTAGCCTCTTCCACTACGCATTACACTAGACATCAATAAATGAGCATAATCCATTTTCCACATAACAACATTTATTCCAGATATACTTACCCCGCGGTCCTTGGAGAAAATTCCTTTCTTCTTCACTATAGCTCACGGTTGTGTCTATTGCAAACTCAGTGATGAACCCTCCTATTATCTGATCCAACTAGTGATCTACTACATGTGTGACTTTGTCTTCAGGTGCTTCTAGTCTGCGCACAAATTCTGGGGTCCACACTATGGGTTGATCTAGTCTGCACCTTCCCACGTTGTCAGCTAGCCTCGTGATCCGCTCATACAGCTCTGTCGAGAATGATGCAAAGAAGATCTCATGGATCTCTCTGTATATGTAACGATCCAACCACCTTTCTTATGGTATCCATGGATTTCTGTTTTCTTGAACCATAAAATCGTGAAGCTTCTGATCCAACCAATCTTCAAGCTCTTTCTTTGTAGGGTTCTAGTGTTCCAACATCAGACATCCCTTAGGCAGATCTCGGTCTCAGCAACGGAACCATTTCCTGGCTTATTGGGCCCTAACCTAGGTTCGGAAGAGTTATTAGCCAAACAAATCCCACAGCTACCATCCCTTTCAACAATAGCCCATGGAGCATGGATTGAGGTCTCACTCGAGGTAGTAGGGGAGGGTGCTGGAACTAGGTTTCCGCACCCTTGGGATGTCTTGATGGAGTCTGGAGGGTTTGCAAACTGTTCTGTAGCTTCGCGTAGATCCGAAACAAGATATATCCTTAATATTTATTATTACTGAGTTTGTTACAGATCATATCTACTTCTTACAGTCTTTAAGCAAACATTTAATAAAGATAACCAATGCGCACAATTATAAAGAAAGATCTAAACCCATATACAGATCATGCATAAATTCAGAACATAAGCAATAGACAAATCTGCAAGGAACCACACAAGGATTTAGAAATTCTTATCTTTATTGATCTTCTCTTCAATACAACTAGATCCGCCCTGCGCACTCAGCTACAGGGGTCCGCGCACACAGCTGCAGACTCTACCAGGCCTCTGCACACACAGCTGCAAAGCCTCTATCTCTCTACCAACTCCCTTGACTCAGACTTACAGATGCTACAAGACTTCTTGCCTCATAAACCCATTACATTCCAGATCAAAGAATACTTCCCCAAAAACTACTTTCTAACCATAGAACCTTGCTCTATTTATACATTTCCATGGCCCGTGGACCATGGATAGGCTAACTCATTTTACATCATCTTTGGGCGGACAACCCTTTGACTTAACTCTTTACATTTCATGCTTCGCGCATCTCGCAGAGTCTTTACCATACCTTTACCCAAAATTGTGGGCTTTGACCCCTAAAACCGTTACGCGGGGCCTTCGCTACCCAACACTATGCGAGTTAGAGTTAATGATCTCCAACTAAGACCAGGGAAGGTAGTAACCTCGGAGAATCAAAAGCAGCCCATAATGACTATTTATGAGAAAGGAGAGGAGGAAACTCTTGACCATTCTAAAAAAGATGACACCATTCAGCCTATCCCTACACATTCTGAGCCCTTGTCATCTTCTTCCAACCAACCTCCCTATCCAAAGAGGTTAGTTGTGGAGAAGAAAGACCCTATTCCTGAGTCTAGCCTGGCTTCCGAGCTTAGGAACCTTTTTATAAGGGTACCTTTGCTCCAAGCTATCAAAGAGATCCCCATTTGTAAAAAAATCATTAGGGAACTCTGTCTCAAGAAGCCAGGAAGGAGAAGATTGGAACCCCAAACCATTCAATTTGTTGGTAGAGAAGCAGAGTTAATGACGGGATGTATGCACATGGAAAAGTATACCGACCCCGGAAAACCTGTTGTCTCTATTCAAATAGGTGATGTTCTTTTCTCCAATGTACTTATAGAACTAGGGGCACTCATTAATGTTATGACCAAGCAAACCATGGATTAACCTGGATTGGTCCATATTCATCCTACTCCAACCGTGCTTTAACTGGAAGATCAATCTAAAATTAAGCTGGAAGAGGTGTTGGATGATGTGGTTGTTTCCCTAGATTCTTGGGAATATCCCACAAATTTCATTGTGCTTTAGCCAAAGAAACCTATGGGAGGGAATCTCTTGATCTTGGGATGACCATGGCTTACTATGGCTAATGCTTATATGGAATGTCATTCTGGTGATATGTATATTTCTCATGGAGATTCCAGAAAGAAAGTCACCTTATATCCACCTGCTAGATCTATTCAAGAGCTCTGAGACACTTTATGGTTAGACTACAATAATGATGAGCAGACTCCGTCTATTTCCTTGATACAACAAAATGTTGAGTCCTCACAGGAGGGTGAGATTCAAGACTTCCCAAACAATCTAGACAACATGTCTAATTTCGAGTCATTGAGTCAAATTTTTAGTTTAGATTTTCGGGGAGGATATGACTCTCTACCTCCATCATCACCATCTTTAGTGACACCCTTGTGTACTCTTGAGCCAGATATTACTCTTTTTGAGATTAGTCTAGGTAAATCCTTGTATATCAGTTCGGACTTGGATCCTTCTCAGTGAGAGTAGCTTGTGAATTTGTTGCAAAACCATCTTGATGCCTTTGCATTGGGTTACGAAGATATGAAAGGCATCCCTCCTAAAACTTGTACAGATGATATCTATATTCATGATGGAGCCCGACCTGCCTGACAACCCCAAAGGCAAATGAACCGAGCTCTAAGAGACATTGTAAAAGAAGAATTGCAAAATCTCTTAGATGTTGATTTTATCTATCCCATTTCTAATAGCCAGTGGGTCTCTCCATTAGTATTAGTCCCAAAGAAATATGGGAGATGACACATTTGTATTGACTACAGATAATTGAATAAAGCCACTCTCAAAGATTACTTCCCCCTTCCTTTCATCGATTAGGTACTCGATGTCCTTGCTGGTAATAAGTAGTTTCCTTTTCTAGACAACTTTAGCAGATATAACCAGATATAGATAGCACCTGAGGATCAAGAGAAAACCACTGTTACATTTATAGGGGGTACATTTTCTTATTAAGTGCCTCCCTTTGGGCTATGTAATGCCCTGGCTACCTTTCAAAGAGTAGCCTTGGCTATTTTTGTCAACCTTGAATGCATAGAAATCTATATGGATGATTTCTCTGTGTTTGGTGATTCATTTGAGGAAGCCCTCAATAATCTAGAAAAAGTGCTTCTTCGCTGCCAAGAAGCTCATCTCGCCTTGAGTGATAAGAAATGCAGATTAATGTGTAAGGCAATAGTGGTTATTAGCCATCTTATTTCCGACAAAGGTATCGAGGTTAACCCTGCAAAAACAGAAGTCATTTTGAGTCTTCCTATGCCCAAAACTCAAAGGGAAGTGAGAGGTTTTCTAGGACATGCGAGCTACTATAGGAGATTCATTGAGAATTTCTCAAGGATAACTACCCCACTTTTCTGAATTTTGGCTAAAGATAGTGAGTTTTCTTGGTCCACACCTTGCCAATAGTCTTTTGAGGCATTGAAGGAAAAATTAGTTCAGGCACTAGTATTGAGGGAACCAAATTGGTCCCTGCCATTTCATATTTCCTCTGATACCTTAGATACTGCTATAGGCGCAACTTTAAGATAAGAAGAAGACAAACAATCTTATGCTATTTATCTCATTATCAAAATCTTGTCACCCGCTAAACTCAATTATACGGTTACTGAGAAAGAGTTTTTAGCTGTTATTTTTTCCATTAATAAATTCATACATTATATTACAGGATATGAAGTTTTTGTACATACTGACCATTCTTCTATAAGATATTTGATGAATAAACAATTAACTAGTGGTAGAGTGGCTAGGTGGTTGCTATTATTACAAGAATTTAATATTACTATTGTTGATAGACCAGGAAAGTCAAATGTAGTAGCAGATTACCTTTCAAGATTAAAATAATCCTGGTGAAGCAATTCCTGTTGATGATGATTTTCCTGGCGAACATATTTTTGCTATGTCAACAAAATCTCCATGGTTTGATAACATAGCTAACTATTTAGTCACCGGAAAATTACCACCTCACTTATTCGCTCGTGAAAAGTGGAATATCATTCAGAAAAGTGCTACATATTACTGGATCCAAGGAGACCTCTTTTACACCCAAGAAGATCCCATTATCCATAGATGTGTAAGACAGAAAGAGGTGTTTGATATCTTAAAATCTGCCCATGATGAACCTGGTGGGGGTCACTTCACTGATAAGAGGACTACATACGAAGTGTTATGAGCTAGCCATTTTTGGCCTTTCTTGTTCAAGGATGCCAAACAGTATGTCAAGCGATGTGATAGCTATCAGCGAATTGGCCATCATAATAAAACCAATGAAATGCCTTTATGTCCCCAGGTTATGATTGAGCCTTTTGAAAAATGGGCCATTGATTTTGTAGGACCAATAAATCCTGCATCATTAAATAAAAAGCATATTTTGGTTTGTACAGATTTTGTTACAAAATGGGTAGAAGCTAAAGTTGTTTCTTTTGCTACTGAAAGAGTTGTTGTTGATTTTCTTTTTACTGAAATCTTTACTAGATTTGGTGTTCCTAGAGAAATTGTTTCTGACAATGGATCGCATTTTATTTCCAATCTAGTATATGGTGTGATGGAGCAATACAAAATATGGCATAGGAAATCTACACCGTATCACCCACAAGAAAATGTTCAGATGGAGTCCACGAATAAGGTGATTGAGTCCATCCTCAAAAAGACGGTAAACATGCACATAAAGGATTGGGCTAACAAATTACTGGAAGCATTATGGGCCTATTGAACAAATTGGAGAAACATCACAGGACACACACAATATGAGCTGGTGTAAGAAAAGCAAGTCCTCTTGCCGATAGAATTCCAGATCAAGACTTTCAAGACTGCAGTCCAATTGGGACTAGATATCTCTAAAGCATAGTAGCAGCGCCTTCTACAATTAAATGAGTTAGATGAAATCCGAAGGGATGTTGTTCAGCATAACATCTTGGTTCAACAATAGCGCAAGAAGTGGCATGACAAGTTCATTTAGAAGAAGTAGTTCCAACCAGGTGATTAGGTACTCCTTTACAATTCCAGATTCAAACATTTTAAAGGAAAATTCCATACACACTAGATGGGACCCTATGAGGTGGTCAAAGTGTTCGAAAATGGAGCAGTAGAAATCAAAACTATTGATGGAAAAAATTCTATGTTCCTGGTAAACGGGCATAGATTGAAGGTATATTTTCAGTGCCTTACTAAAGGAGATTTTATGCAGCCAGTCCAACAACCATTTGGAAAGGAATTGGTAGGTGGTAACACCAACTTGTTGAATTGATTCCTTCTTGTCCTTCTTAAAACAAAAATAAATAAATAAAATCAAAGAAAAAAAATGACAAAAATAAAAAGTATAAAAAGAAAAAAAAATCTTGCAATTATGAAAATCATTTGACCGACATGATTGCAGAAGGATCAACCTAAAACCCAGCATGCTCACAGGAAGATCAAAATTTTAATAAAAAGGGAATGTTACTTGATTTTTATTTTTGTTGGCTGCCACCAAGACGAAGTAGGTTCACGAAACTGAGCACTTACCCAAGTTTGGGGTAACTAGCATGGACATTTTTATCCAAGTAAATTCTTACTTCCCACTGCAATTATTTCTTCCTGCACCAGAGCAAGTAGATTTCAAGGTAAAAATGTTGTCTTTCTTCTATTCCCCATTTTGAAATTTCCCACTAGTTTCTTTTCTAAATTCCCCAATGAATTACCTTCTGCTTTCTTCCGAGAAACTACCTTTGCCTAATTTCGTAAAATCGCTCTTTTCCCTTGATTTTCTTTCCCACATCCCATTTCTTTTATCCTACTTGGTGAGATATTGTTTCTGAAATCCCTGCTATAATATTTCTTCCCACTCTAAAATTTTTACCCGTTTCCCACTTCTTTATTTCCTCATAGATTGATATTTGATGCAATCCAGTAGGCTTGTTAGAGAAACACCAAAGGATGGCGAATTAATTTTTCTTATATAATGAGGCAATTTTTTTAAGTCCAGCTATAGAAGTATGTCCTATCAGATTCTCTGTTTGGTAAAAGTCTTTGGTGCAAGAACAACGCAGTAAGAGCATAGTAATGCAAGTAGGTTTGATGCAGAAATGTAGTTGACTGTGAAAGCAATTTAGACAGTCCTAGAGTGGTTTATTAGGGATATTTATGGGCATGTACTTTCCTGCACATGTGTTAATATGTTATCTCATTCCATGTTTTAATTGATGCTTTGTTTCATTATTTACTAATCTAGGAACAAATCTTTAAAGTGCAAGATGTGTAAGGTTTGAAATCTAATATTTTTAATAAATGTTGAAGTATGTCTGATTGAATTATGATGCTGACTGTGGGATGGTACTACTGTCTGATAACCTGCACACCCTCCTTGAAATAATTCCACACTACCTGACCATTATTAGCTTACTTGTAAGCTGATCACTGTAGTTGTTGTGCCACCACCACCTATATTTCCATTGCATCCAGTCAATATGATTCACCCATAGCAGGCTGACACGAATCAACAGCTAATATGGGGGGGGGGGGGGGGGGGGGGGTGTATTTCCATCATAGCCAGGTGAGTGGGTCTGAAAAGATGGAGGGCGATGAACCTTTGGCATAAAACTCTCAGTGAACGTTGGAGTCACTCAGAAATTCCTTTGAGGGTGTGAATAGAGTGAAGTGGAGCGGGGTACTGAAGAACCTACGATTTTTGAAGATCGAAGTATTGAATACCCTGCTATTTTAGAAGGCCAGGGTACTGAAGACCCTATGATTTTTGAAGGTAAGGGTATTGAAGACCCTGTGGTGTTTGAACAACAGGGTACTGAGGTCCTTGCAGTTATATAAGAATGGGGAACTGAAACCCCTACCGATTTGGAAGGACAAGGTGCTAAATCCCCTGAGAAGCTGGGAGAATAGGTTGTTAAGAGCCCCGAGAAATTGAGCGCACAAGGTACAGAGATTCCTGAGGGCGTCCAAACCCTCAGTGGCAGGAAAACCCTGAGCATAGAGACCCTCGGCGATGTCATAAAGCAGACTTTCGCCAGCCTTAACCTTGATGATGATGGGACTTGTTTTGAGTCCATGGCAGAAAAGACATTCGCACCCAAAGATCTTAGCACAACACCCTCCACTCTCTTCCTCAATATCAGAATAGTAGATCTAGAGCAACAAGTCCATGACCTGGACGCTTTGAACCAGATCATGAGAGAGCAAAGTTGGCAGAAATAGAGCGAGGTGGAGTTACTTGCAGAAGTAAAGAGGTAGAAGCAGCACGTGAAGGTATGGAAGTATCGAGCTTCTAAATGCTATAGACGCCTCAAGAAGGTGACTAAGTAGCTTCGAAAAGCCCAACACAAGAAGCCAAAGATACTAAAGGTAAGAATAAACATTGAAGTTCAAGACTAAGGCATTGGCCACTCATTTTTGAAGTTTTTTCCACAGGTAAAACATTGTGTGAGGACACACAATAGCTTAGGGATGTGAGGATGTTGGTATCCTAAATTTCCCTATTTTCCACCCCATTTCCATCAAAATCAACATTTGTTTTATCTCAAGAAAAGACCCTTCTTTCCAGCACTAGTATAAGATAATTACCCATTCTTACACATGCTCATATTTTATATTAAGATTTATTACAACACTTTATTAATCATTTTATATGGATTTCATGCCTATTTACATACCTCTTGTAACTCATATTAGTTTTCTAGAGTAATCATGGAAATTAGTGTTAATTATGAATGAGTGTAACTAGTGCAGGGATATTCTTGCACCGCCACAAAGACTGTCCGGGATTTTCGAGAAGCCAAATCTTCCACGAGGACGGGTCTCAATCCTTGACTCTGATTCTAGCTGCTGATGAATTGAAACAGGATAACAGGTGGTGCGTAATCAGAGAATATTTTCCCAAGTTAGGTTACGGCCAAGCGAAATTCATGTGTATTATAACTGCTGACCAAGTTTGTAATTTTGGTTTCTAAGTCTGTTCATTTGAAAGGCCTGAACAAGAAATGTTTGTAATTACTGAAAATGGCTAGAGCCGAAAAGGATATATAAGATATAGATCATAGGTAGGAGGAAGATAGGTAGCGAACCATTGATTGTAATTTTGTTTTATGGAATCTAGTTTTCGCTTCAACTTTGGGGCTGGACTGCTCTGTTATGTATATTTTCCGAATCGAGTAATACAAGAGAACTACCATGATTTGCATACACATCATCTAATTTATCTTTGATGTATATTTGAAGTGCTGAGCTTTTTCGTTCCTTAGAAGGGGAACAAGCTAGTTGGCTAGGGCCCAGCCAACCCAGCTCATTTACCCCTCTCACTTTCGTTATTCAGAAAGAAGGTGTGAATATTTCTTTTGCAATTGTGTAATGTTATAGTTTTAATCTTTATCTTTCAAGTTCTCATTTAAGATATGTTTTGTAGCTAACGTGTGAAACAAATCCGTGGTTTGGGAGTTAGCTACATTTAATTTGTTTATGAAATATCTTTCTTGCATTTCCTTTACTCTCAAATATCTATTTTCGATCGGATTGTCCAAGGAAATCTTTTCTGCACCAGTGCATGCGGCTGCCTACACTTTGGTTTAATCATTCGGTTGCAGTGAACAGTGAATCACTTACCTACATATTACTTCCAGTTATTTCACAAGTGAATGAATCAGTAACTTAGTAACTGTATTCAACATTAAAAGTACATCTTCAGAGGATTTGGAAGTAGTTGCATAAAAGTACCATAAACATATTATACTTGCAAAGAACATAAGCATTTTGAATGGATTACTAAAGTCAGTTAACACATGCAAAATACTTAGACTACTGTTTGATTCTTTTGAAGTGCTTTTGTTTCATGAAGTTTATTTCCTTTGCAAGCTTTAATGAATTAAAGCAGTTCCCTTTTCACAGATAACTTACTTTAGAATTTCATTAATAGTTGCAATTCTTTTTCAGCACATCTTTCAGTCCTTTCGAAATTAATTTGGAAACTGGGTGAAGGAAGCTCTGCCTTGGTGAAAGTGTTGGTCTCTTGTCACAGAAACAAAGTGCTCTAAGCCCTTAGGCTTAGAGCACCTTCACTAAGACATAAGTCTTCAATAAGGAAGGCCACATATACTTTTGCATAGAGATATTGTACCTGCACTAGTGCAAGCAGATTGCAATAGTGCAAGGACAGGTTGTTTGTGTGGAAGGAAGATCAGAAGGAAGACAAAATTCTACAAGGGCCCACTTGTCAGACTGTTAGCCATGCATTTGAAGATGAAAATATCATTTCATTACACCATTTAATATTTTTTCCGTTGTGTGGAATCTCTTTACTTGATTTACAAGAAAATTGCCTTTTACATTACAACATTAGAGTTGCTTTGGTGTCAATTACCTTTCTGATTGTCTTTTGCCTGATTCTGCAAAGCATTTCCTTTAAGAAGTAGGATTAGAGATAGGAAAATTTCATACCATTTCTGGCATTGCCTATGCTTCATCTCTAAGTTTACAAAACCCTCGGGTTGACAATTAAGTGTTGAGGAGTTTTCTCAAGTGAAATTCCTGCACCCAACAGTGAGAGTGGGGGTGGTTTAACCTTTGTATTCCATTGGTGTTTTATGGATTGGTTTATCCCATGAGATAGCACATTCATGCTTAGAATATGACATGGAGGTGCGTGGATTAAAGAAATATTTGGGGCAACAAATCTATGCTCGGGTGGTAGGTGTAAGTCCCGAACTTGGTTGGTGTTTAACTATATTTAATAGGAGCTAAGTTTTTCTTTATTTTGATGAGTAAATGTACTTGTTATTATATGGACTTAATGGATTTTCTCTCATTTTTATTTATCTGGTTATATGTTGGTTATAAGCATGGTTATATGAGAGTTCTTAGTCATGCATATTTTCATGTTTTTGCTTGTAACTGAATGAATAATGAATGAAAGACCTAGTTGGTGTTATAACATCTAATGTGAGAAGGAAATGAACTTTCTTATTAAACCTTAGATAACTTTTTAGATCCTTATGTTCAGACTTGCATTCATGACCTATAGGTTGCATGTTCGTCACTTATTTCATGAAATGACTATCATGGTTGGTCTTGGTTATGCCAAGTTATTGATCAAGTTTTATGTTAGAGGCTTTGTCCTGGTGTCATTTATTGTCTTGAAAAGACTCATCAAGTTTCAATGAGTGGTTTAGAGAGTATCCCTAAAAAGGTGGCTTAAATCTCGTAGTCTCTATAACAAAACTAGATGAAAAACATTGCAGTCTCTCCCTTGTAGGCATTGTGGGAGCGACTGGAGGGTTTTAATCACATGTATTACTTGTCATGGGAGTAATTGTAGTTTAATTCATTGAAATGCTAGGTTAACTTAGGGGTTGGGCACCTAGAGTGGTGGATTAGCTCACCGGGGTCCTGTGGCACCCGAGGGAGGTTTGTAAGATCTTGTTTTGTCGACTCCATTTCCTTAATGTCATATAGGAGGTTGATTTTTATCATAGTGATCCTCAAGTCATTTTTACCCCAAGAAAGCCAATGAAAGTGGGCATATATGAGAGGAGGAACGTAGAGTTTTTTTAAGGAAATATAACCTAAATAATCTGTGAGTCCAACTGTGCTCATTTCCATGAATGTTAATAATGAAAAATTTACAAGAGAAAAGGATAAGGAAGTGATGATTTTTGCAACGAGAATATAGGATATAGAAGAATCAGTGAGTGAAGTAATGACTTATAGTGTAAGACCTAGGTTCCTATTGTCCAATAATTTTGATTTAGGTTAGGTTCTTGATGCAGATATGGTGGAATTGCATAAGAAAACTTTAGTAGTGGTTGCTAAAAGGATAATCGAGTCAATTTCTAGCAACAAAGCGTTGCAAAATCTATTAAACAGGGTTGAACTATAGTTGAATAATGCTAAAATAACTATCAAAAGAAAATAAAATAAATTATAACGCTAAATATATCCAAAATAAGATAGTTTATCAAGGTTTCCTAAGGATGGCATTATTACGAAACAATTATTGGAATTAAAGGATAAAGAAAACAAATATCTAGATAAAGAAAAGAAAGTGCAAGGATTGGAAAGAATGCTCAATATAAAAGAAGCACAACTTAATGATTCTAAGAAAAAAATTGGTAAGCAAACTAAAGAATTTATAGAAAAGGAGAAAATGTATCAAAGTAAAATAGATGAATATCAAGCGAATGTTGATCGTATTCTTCATCAAGGAATAATGGGAAACATTGATCTAAATAAAGTTAATTTCTTTGAAATAAAGGTTACCAGACTAGAAGAACAAATTAAAAAATAAGAATAGGAGAAGGAAGACCTTGTACAAAGTTGGATGAATGAACTTAAACATAAAGAAAAGACTATTGGAGTGTAGTCGGTATTAAATGGAAATGAAACAACTGGAGTCCTTACAAACATATATACAAAATACTACAAAGGGAAGAGCCATGATAATTGATGCGAGGAATAAAATTTGGGAATGATTAATGAAAGAATCAATAGGATTAGACCTTATTTCAATGTTCTTCTTGATTGTGAAATCATTATCATGGTTAATTCTTAGATAGACATGAAGATCATGATTCATGCAATGGATGAAGAACTGAAGGAGGGTGAATAGTTTATTAATTATTTAAATTTATTTGGTGAAGAAGCTGTTAAATCTTTTGATTTTCTTAGTAGAGTTGATTCTATTCTATTATTTTTATCATCCAAAAGAAGGAAGAGGATGATGGATGAAATGAATGTTGAAATACCTAAAGCTAATAAAATCATCACAAAATTGAAAGAAAAATGTGGATATATTCAAAGGTTTGGTATGCCATACTTTTGGATTCATTTAAGTTGGCTTATATCAGATGAAAACTTTCAAGTTGTAGTCAAAGCGGCTCAAGAGGGTCACACCTCCGCTCTAATTGGTAGTGAAACCAGTTGCAGGGAAATTATTGGTAGATTCTCTTTTCAAGGGTTTCAATGTTTTGGATCTTTTAGATAAAAGGATTCAACAGTTTCCAACTACTCCTTATCATTTTCATTCTGAGCTTGGCATAGCTTATTTAAAAATCAAGAAATAATAGTTGTCCCAACCATGTAAATAGGACAAATTTATGAAGTTGGGAAGATATTTTAATTAGCATGCTAATATTCCTCCAGTTATACAAGGTTCTAAATTAGTCCAATCTCCGTAGTTAGCAATTAAGCAAGCCATATAGGTAGAATAAGAGGAAGCATTTGTAGTTTTCAAAGAACCTAAGAAGAAAACATTTAGGCTATAGAAGGGTCAACGACTAATACTTTAGCAAGAGGAAAAACAAAATTTACTAAATGATATTCAAAGCATAAAAATATATGTCACAAGTAATAAATATTTATGAAAGTATGTAATGTAGTTTTTTAATTAAAGGAGAGTTTTTGGAAATTCATTTATGAAGACCATGATTTGAGATGAAGGAAGACATATTTTTTGTAGGTGAAGATTTTGTTTGAGTAGGATCTTATTCATGATGACATTATAATTCTATTATATGAAACTATGATTAATGATGTTTCTCTCAGACATGTTACTTGATTTATTTCTTTTCGAAACCACTTTGGAAGAAAATTTGACCCTATATTTTCGAATGATTTGTTGTTGGTTGGAATTATATCCATACATGACGTTTTATGATTTAATTTTGCATTTTTCTTGAAATACCTATAAATCCCAGTGATATATGTTTTATTTTAGACTCAATGACATCTAGAAGGTGCAAGAATTTTAATACCAGAATAAAAGTATAATTGTGATTGTTATAGATGGTTAATTGGTATGTAATACATATCATGATTAACATATTAGGGAATTATGGAAATTTTAAAAGGTAATGTGACAATTGTAACTATGAGTTCTATTTATTTTGTGCACATGTGCATTGGCAAGGGTTTTATTGTGCACTTTTTAGTGACTACTTTTAGGGGGGGGTCATTACAAAATGTTTTTTTTTTCATTTTTTTGTCCCAGATCATAATTTTGCTAGCTGCATTACGTCAATGATTTCTTCTCTATTATTTGGGGTGGTCATTTTACTAGTTGGATCACTTGAATGATTTCTTCCTAAAGTTGTGCAATGGAATAATTCGCAGTTTCTTCATGGTGTCCCCTAAAGCCATAGTGATTTTTGATGGTTCTAGATGTCGCCAACATCTATGGAATATCCCCAGTGTGAAGTCACAATTAGATATCACATTGTTAGGGATAAGATCCCCATCTGATATGTGGGGCCAACTACCACCATGGATGTGAAATCTTGGATGTCAAATGAAAACATGTTAGAGTGAGGGAAAGAATGAAATGGCTAAATAATGGGACAATGTCAACCCGATATTGAAATATTGTTGAAAGAGGTACAAGAAAGTTAGGACAACCATAAGAGGAAATACATAATGCCACCTTAGATATACATAAAAAACAACATTCCAGAGATTAATTGCAATTTAGTTCACAATAGGTCACCCCCAAGGCATGGAATAAGTAAGCACCAATTAGAAAGAAAAAATACATGGAATAGTTATAAGCTAGTCAATAACATATTTCTAGTATGAAATCACACATACAAATACAGTGAAAACACCAGACAACCAATACAACTAGTAGAAGTAAGCATGGGAATCAATTTCAAAAATCAAGAACTTATTATTATTGTTGATACAAATACAAGTACACATCCTACACTTTATCAAAGCCTAATAGTGGAACATGCACTTCTCATACCATTATCCAATGCAAAATTCTAGCCTCACTATAGCTCACCCAACTAGATGCCAAGAGTTGAGTGCCTCTAGCTCTTACGACACATATCAACTATGTACTCCTAATCCAAGTCAAAGCGTTAAATTCCCTTGAAATTGAGGCTTGAGGGCATACTTATATAAATGGTGTGATTGTTCACCTACTATGACCTTTCACCTACCCTCATGACTCTTGAACTTCATCACTATTCTCCCAAACTCTAATGACTATTACATGTCCAAGTAACATTTGTATAGATGTTGAAATTATGATTAGGAACATTTACATTATGATAGCAAAGGAGACATGAGGTGAGTATATAGGGTTCTTAGAAACCCTAGGATAATCATTGCCAATATGTTTTCCGATCATGAGGCAATCCAGTATGACTACTATTGCACCTTACTTGTATTTGTTAACCTTTTGATGTTGTTCCTTTGGCACAACTAACTATTTCCTAGGCCCTTTGCTGGACCATCTTTCTAGTTTGTAGCTTCTGTCAGAAACCCTAGCTCCCTCCATATGGTCAATGTTATCACTTCCTTCCTTATGCGTACAACCAAATGATATCATTCACACATACTTTCGAAAAAAGAATGACATTAAAACACAATCAATTGGATGAAAGAAAGATATTAATTGGGCCACCATATAGTCCCTTTCTAGTGCAATGGTGTTGTTAGATCAAGTGTATTTGCAAGGTATTTCTTGGATTCTTTGGTCAATTTTTCATCTATGGGCTTGCTATCATCCATAAAACAAGTGTTAAATGCAGTTGCATTGCCTCAACGTTCACATGCATCTTTGGTTCAAAGAAATGTGATAATATAATTTTATCTAGGAACTCCATAAAGAAATATCCCACTCCTCCATGACATAATTATTTCAATGCTATCTTTTCTTCCATATAATTCCTTCTAGGTTTAATCACATCCAACCGAAACCCTAATAAATTTTGGTATCTTTAAGAAAAAGCATTGCATTTCCATTCTTCATGTACCCTTGGCTAGTGTACAATACAAATTGTCACTTATACTCATTAAACTATCAATATATAGATTAGGGCTTGGCAAGCAAAACTAGCACGATCTACGTGTATTAGGAATTGTCTCTTTCCTTTAAATCTCTTGGAAGTGGCTTTCATAAGGATTTAAAATCATTCCCTCAATACATATCATCACACTCTTTGAAGCTCGCTTTTGGGCATGAATTATTGTTTCATAAGAAGAATGATGAGTCCCTACTTTGCAATAAAAGCACACATGGATCGACCATTATATCCATTCTTGAATGTGAAGTATCAACATCGATTATATATATAAAAATGGAACATATTATATAAGAGGCAACTCATTTTCTTCATCAACCAACAATTAGTTCTGACCACCAAGTTTTGCATTCATTTTAAGTCTAAAAACATGATCAAGCCTGCATTTCTTGACATGGTTTGTCAAGAAAAATTGGGTCCAAACACTAAAATGAAACTAACATAGTCTCTTATAGTAACATAAAGGTGCTTATTTTATTATTGGGACATAAGCTCGAGAAGGTTACTATTATTATCCCTAGAGTCTGTCACATATTTCATAACACCTTCAACATTCTCATTCATCATTGTTTCTGGTGGTGTTGCCAAAGTAGGGTTCATATGCACACCATATGTTTTGCACAATTATATAAGTTAGTTGAAAACCATTTAAACAAATATAGAAAATGTACCCCTTCCCAGGAACTTATTTCGACACCCCTCCATATGACCTTCCTTCTCATATTCACATGATCTAGGTCCTCCAAATACACTCTCAATAGCCCATTGAAAGCATATATAGAAAGTCCAAGAATTATTCATAAATAACATTTCCTAGTGCGAGATAGATCACACCATTGGAAAATAATGTAGGTCAGATTTTGAATGTAGATAGAAGGTCACATGTGGAGAGAATGATTTATCGAAGAAAATACGACCGGTAGAGACTGCAACAAGCAATGTGATTTGTAAAGGTCCCATATTCGTAATTTTTTCAAGTCGCATTTGTGGTAATCTTGTTGGGGATGAAAAATTTTATTTGTCATCTAAAGAGAAGTTGCATGAGATGGAAGCGACTTGGGGAAGTCACATAGTCACATTTTAATGAGGGACACATTTCGAGGTGCATAGATAGAGATCTGCCTTGCGAATTTGTGATTTGAAGTCCTATGTTTGATGAGGAGCTTGAGTCGTATCCCTCTGTTGCTTCACTTGGGTTATCATTTTCAGCCAAAGATGTATGGACACTAGTGTTGATAATATTGCAACCCATATAGGAAATAAATCCCGCAACACAAATTCTTTATCAACGAGCATATATATCCTCCCCAAAACAAAAACTATGGCTTGACATGGACCTCACCTAAATGACTGTATAGAGAGATATCAATGAAAACAAGAAAATTATACAAACCAACAAATTTTTCAACAACAAGATGGAATCCTCATAAAGAGCCAATCCTTAGATAGTTCATGAAAATGTCTACTAGGGAAACTAATCTAGCTTGTTTACTTCACAATGCATCAAACATGCAATTTGTATCATGTTTACTGAATATTTTGGATAGAAGGGCCCGATCCTTCATAGTTTTTGCATTCTTCAACCACTCCTTGAATTTTTCCAATTAATTGTGACAAGGGAGGGATAAATTGTGATCTCAACTTATCACATGTGCTGAATGAAGTGAAGTCACAATTTAAAGGTCAGTTTGAATAGATCAAAACTAGATCATATCACAATTTTCAGTTGTATTGGTGAAGCTTTGGAATGCAATTTTTCAACCTTGCGAGTTGACAGATTGATCTAGTCACAAATCTAGAAGGGAAGATGATTCAACTGTCCAAGTTACATTTTGGGAGTGCGACTTAGTTCATAACACATTGGAACCAACTTACATTCACGAATGAAATGGAACTACGATTTTTCCAATGATGGAAACTAACATCCCAACTTATATTTAAGCTTGGAGATGTTCCTAGAGTGCCTATATACAATTAATGTAGTAATTATCCTCAACACATTGCATTAAGAGTCTTAACCTACCACACTAGTAAATATGTCAATTGTTTGCATATGCGATTTCGTAATGGTACTTCATGATCTTTCAATTAATCTTTCAATACAACCCTAGATATGTTTCATATGCACAATATTCTTGACGCAAAATTCCTTTAACACATTTGATATGTGTATTCAGTACTTTCAACACATCGTTTCCATGATGCTCTCAATGTTGCTTCCACCAGAGTTTCACAACATGGTTTGAATTGCATGTGGTAACATGGATGAACAATCTTCTACCTTAATTGTGTATGCTAGAACTAATGGAGAATGGTCTAAAATAACGATTTGGTCTCCAAGGGCACTATAATAGCCCTTCGTTGATTTTCCATGTAAATAAAATAAGACCAAGGTCATGGTCCATGTATTCCAAGTTGAATGTTTAGCAAACTCATTAGTGGGAATCACTTGTGTTTATTTATGGCTATGGAAATTGGCAAAGGCATTGGCAAAGGAACAGAGGAAATAATTTGTATTTTATTATGAAAATAAAGGAAAATAGGAGAAAAGGATGGTCAAGACACACAAATTGAAGAAAAAATAGAGATCAATAATAAAAAGACATTAGAGAAACATTTTCTATCTTTTTGATAGTTTGGACTTGAGTTGTTTGGAAGCACAAGGAGATAGTTTGATCAACAAATATAGTGGGTTTAATTTGCAGGTAACAGGTTGCATGTCTGATCTCCTTAGTGATTTTTGAATGCATGGTATATGAGTGTGGTTCCCTGGTTATGTGTTTTCATTGACATGGAGATTTTCCTGGATTGACAACGCTGTCAACCTTGCCTTTCCATTTTCTAGATAGCCATGGTGTTGTAGGTTTCCCACTTGTTTTTCTGATTGGTTCTCAGGTTCCCTACGGGTGTGGGTTGGAACAAACACACTAGAGCCTTGGAACAACTTGGGTTGAGTTACTAGTTCATGGAACCGAGAGGTTGGGACAAACACTCTAGAGCCTTGTGAGTTGAGTTACTAATCCCAAGATCCCTAGATTGGAAAATATGTTATGGATCCTTGATTTAGTAATGGGTTGAGTCACTAGTTCCTAGAACCCTAGACAACCTAAGTTGAGACCGATCTAGTTGATGCTAGTGATTTCTAGACCGTATAGGTGAGATCACTGTGGTTGAGGGTTGAGGTGGATTGAACTTTGAAAGCCTTGCTTGCTTTTTTTTTGTTTAAGCCTTATGATTCCATAATCATTCTTACATGGGAGTGATTGGATGAAAATTTATATTTGGTTTAGCTGAATCTATGGTTGGATGGTATGCAAAAGTCCCTGACTTGGTCGGCATTTCATATGTTAATATGAGATATTTCCTATTTTGATCTATGAACATTTGTATTGATTATGATGGTGATTTTATGGCTAATTTTCCATGGTCTCTATTATGATTTTATTCTAGTTATATGATGTATTCTATCTCTATCCCTTGTCATGCATGGTCTAACAAGTGTTGTTGCATCTAGATAAAGAGGGATTAGAGCCTTCTTGGTGTTTCTTAGATGAAATTCATAAGTTTATGATTAAATATGCATTCATGACATGTAGCTTATATGTTTATTATACATTTGATGAAATGCATACCATCGATTACGCATGGGTAGGTCAAGTCTTTGTTCAAGTTTTGAATGGTTAGAATTTTTAGCATCTCATTTATGTTTCTTGCAAGTTATAGGTAGTTAGGTAGTTTTGAGTAGTGGTCTGAAGGCTAGCCCAAAAAATTGGTTCATATCTTAGAACCAATGGCACAAAATTGGAGTTTTTGGGTCATAACTAGATGGAAGTAGGCCTAAGCATGCAGTTGGGACCTCATAACCACACTAATGTTGTATTATGCATGTAGTTGGGGGGTTTCCCTTGTGAAAAGGACTCCAACTCAGGGATTGATCACTTGGGGTGGTTTGCAGGCTCCTGAGTTGTTTATAGTCCTTGATGGATGTTTGTAAGTTGTCGATGTGTTAGCACCACTTCCATAACTAGAACTTAGAGTTCAGGTCATATCATAGTGACACTCATATCATGTTTACCCTGGCAATCTCGTGAATTTGGGTAAATGTGGGGTGTTATGAGTACAGATTGGTATCAGATCTTCCAGGTTCAAACACTTATACTAGATGGGATAAATGCATATGGTTATGCATGCATGTTAATTTTCAATGTGTTTTTTATGCATGCATTGTGATTGTTATGGTTATCATGCATAGTAGGTTAGACATGAATCATGGTGGTTATTATTGTAGTTTGTGTCATCATGCTTATGTTGTTTTGTTATGAGGTTGAGATGTTTCTATGATGGTGTTATTATGCATATATATTGTGCTAATCTGGATTGATTTTTCAGATGAGATATCCTCTATTGAACTTCACACAGGTATGATTTTCATTATGTCTATATTTGGTTTATCTAACATGAATTGTTTGGAGGAGATAAAAGATCATAAATGATGACCAGAATGGTGGATTACAGTCCATGTGACTTTCCTTATAGATCAATTGAGTAGAAAGGAGATGAGCATTCACTTGATATAGTAGATACATTGACAATTTTGAAGGAAAATATTAGAAGTTGCAAGGTAGACAACAGCAGGTTGATTGAGTCATAGGAAAGACTTGCGAGAGCTCAGGAAATGTAGGTAGACGTTAGCAGAGTGATCCATTAGAGCCTATCAGATTTGGAGAGACAAGGATAGTTAAGGATTGGTCATGGACAGGAGGAGAGGACTAATGGGACATATGGTAGTAGGTCTTGACAAAGATACATATTTGACAGGGATGATATAGTAAGAGATGGCAGATGGTTATGCACTTCACAAGAGAGGTATTGTTCCTGGATTCTATTATAGTTCTAGTTCTAAGAGACATCATCATCACTACCACCAGCATCCTTATAGGTGGGGTGAGAAGCAATATTTTCTAGAGAAGTTTAAGAAATCCAAGCCTCCTACTTTTAATGGGGTTGTGAAGAAATAGGAAGATGAAAGAGAATGACTACATGGGATGAAGAAACTTTTTTACTTACATGATTAATCATAGAATATGAAAGCCAAAATATCAATATTCAATCTCAAGGGAAAAGAAGATATCTAGTTGGAAGATGTGAACTGTACCAGAGGCATTAAGGTAAAAGAGTTGATTTGGAATGAGTTTAAAGGACACTTCATGAAGAAGTACTTTTTCCAGAGCTATTATGAAAGAAATTCCAAGGATTTATATGAGATGAAGATGGGTTCTATGACAGATGAAGAGTAAACAACTAAGTTTCTAGAGTTGTTGAGGTATGTGCCCTATCTCTATAACACCCTCCTCCCACACCCACCCAAGTAACCATGCCAACTTGGTAAACATGAGACCAGAGGTTACTATGATCATATTCAACCTCCTATGTGACTTTAAGGAAGTGGAATCGATGGAAACATCACTCACAGTCATCCAACATCATTAGCAAAACCCTTAAGAGACAAGTCAACCACTCAAATAGCCTATCCCTGGGTCTCATTATTGTTCTCGATCTCTTAGGCCATAGTCACTCTCATGCTATGGGAAAGGGAGAGACCAATAACCCAAATTTCCTCTCACAGGCTTTCCTGCTATTGACCAAAGACCAATATTTCCATTTCTATGCCAACGACCACGGGATCTAAGCCACTTTTTTAGGCCTAGATCCCAGGCCACTGCCCAAAATGGAGTGATAGCTTAGAATCAGTAAAAATAAAAGGAAACAATGGTGCAAAAAAAAAAAGTCAAACAATACCTTTATTAGAGACCTACTAGCCAGGATAGGCATTTCATCAAACATATCATCAACATGTAACCTACAGGGTTAAACAATAGAATTAAGTGTAGGGATCTCATACTTATGTAAGAGTCGCTATGAACCATTTCTCCATCATTTCATTCGTTTCATTATCATATATTAGGACATAGATACACTATCCATCCATTTACAACTAAAAACATACTGAGAGCCATACATAGATGTTGTCATAAAATATACATATAACCAACATAATGGGAACAAAAATACAATAAACATATCAACCATCAAAATCCACATATAGATAGAAATCAAGGGAATGCGTTTCTCATTAATGAATGTAATAAAGCAACCAGAGATGGGACTACCACATTCCACCCAACCATAGAATGGCTAAACCAAATCTCTCTTCAGCCATTCACCCCCATGCCATATTCCAAGCATGAATGTGGCACTCAAACCAAAAGAACCAACCAAGGCATACCGAGGCTAAACCACCTCGCCCCCATCAACAAAAATCAGGCTTTATCTTAATCTATCCTAGATCACTAGAACAAAACAATGAACACATCATAACAAGCTTTATCATGATCTCTGCCCAATCACAAGGCCAAACAAGCATCGATGACACTGGATTTCTCCACCTACACCGTGAGGAATTTTCCTATCTCCTAGTATCTTAGGCTTTACTGCAATCCAAACCTAGATCACTAGGCCCTAAATTGAGACCCAATCTCGAGGCTTTACTGCATATCACAAACCTGGTATTACTAGACCCAACATAGAGAAAACCACCTCTTGGATTTACCATATATCCTGCCATTCGTCGGCAAGGATTCCTAGGCCATCTGAGGCAACAAAAAATATGTCTTTACTGCAACCCACAGTCTGGCTCAATGGTTACTAGGCCATGTGTTCTATCATTTTGGAGATTCACTCCACTCGACTTCGAATCCATCTGGAAATCCTGATCAACTAAAACATGAGAACCACATCACACCATGGATATTTGGTAATGGCAAGACTAGGCTGAAAACGCTGTCACACCTGGAAAAGCCCATGCCATGATAGAAAATAACCACATGCAATGCCATGCATACCAATTATAGCAAGAGAAATACACATTCAAGTTTATACCTTCAATGAAGACTGTTGTACTTGCTTGATCCCACCTTTCCTTGCTTGATCTTTGCTTTCTCTTGCCTTCTTTGTCTTCTGTGCTCAGATGCCAAAATTGCTCCAAGAAAGTCTAAGTGTCCAAGAGTATGAGAGAGAGAGAGAATAATGAGAGAGCTATAAAAATCAATTGAAAAAAGGTTACCAACGAATCATGAGAAGCCTTTTTATGAATGAGGCCTATATTTTCTTCATTTTCCATTATATTCCTTCATTTTCCTCCTCACATGCAACCTATGACCTTTCACCTTACTTTTCTCCTAATTTTCATTATTTTCATAAATAAATGTGCGAAAAATGCCATTTTTCCTTTTGAAAGCCTTAGCCATTTCCTTTTCCATTTTCCTTAGCCATAAATAACCAAATGAACACCCCCTAGGACATCTTGCCCAACATTCAGCTTGGAACAAGTGTCCCATCTACTGTGGTTATTGTTTTTAAATTTTATTACATGGAATTTTCACCAGAGTTGTTTCAGACCCCCCCCCCCCTTGGGGAAAACTGTCCTTGGTATTCAATCACACATATAGCTCAGGAACCCGCTAAAACAAAAACATATTTCTTATGGATTTTTATAACACAACTCGTTGTAGTATTTACAATGAAAGACCTTCTAAAAAAAAAAGATAATGACAACATGAAAACATACCACATAGTGGAGCTTTATAACATAGATCATTATGGTATTTACAATGATTACCCTGTTGAGTGCCAACCCACATGACATCATAACATCATGAGAACATAATCACATGATAGCATATTAACATGAAAGCATAATCATAATGACATAACACCAATACCACATAGTGGAGATTTCTAACATAGCTCATGGCGGTATTTAAGTCCATATACATATGTACTTATAGCAACATCACAAAAAATATATACGAAAAACATATACCACGTCATATATATCAAAACATATACCAAACGCCATATCTAAGAATATACCAAAACACCATATCAAAGCATATACCAAAACACCATATCAAAACATATACTGAAACACCATATCAAAGCATATACCAAACCATCATATCAAAGCATATACCAAACCACCATATCGAAGTCGCTTTACCTCAACTGGAAAACAAGGAAGGATACATAGCCTACATTTGATCTGCCATCTCCCATGTAGCTTCATCAGGCCCAAAGTGCTTCCATTTCACTTTAACTTGCTCAATTTCTCAGTTTTGGAGCATGAGCACCTTTTTCTACAATATACATTGAGGCTTCGACTAGAATTCTCCATCTGGTTCGACCTATAATACAGACTAGTTAATCACATGATAAACATCCTTAACATACTTCTTAGGAAAATATACATGGAAAACATCATGGAATTTCATTGTCGGAGGCAGTGCAAGTCAATAACATACTCACCCAATCCTCTCAACGATAAATGAAGGGTCCACAAAACCATAGTGCCATCTTTGCATAGGATCCAATCTGCAAGGAGCTCTTCTTCGTTTCATGTGCAAGTACACCTATTCCCAAACTCAGAACTCCTTGAACAAATTGTTCCTATATGCATAACTCTTCTACCTATCATTTGTAACCTTTAGATTCTTCTTGATCACTTGCGTTTCTTATTCCATGTCTGCCAACATCTCTAGTCCAATCAATAAACTACTAACCAGATCACTCCAACTAATGGGAGTGTTACAACTCCGCTTACACAATGCCTCAAATGGACTCATCCTCAATGACTCTTGATAACTATTGTTGTATGCAAACTCTACCAAAGGAAGATACTCATCCCACTTCCTCTGCTAATGCATCACATACATCCTTAACATGTCTTCTAATATCCTATTGACCCTCTCTTTCTGTCCATTTGTCTGCATATGATAAGCTGTAATGAAGGCCAAATCTGTGCCCAAACTTGCAAATAACTCCTTCCATAACTTGCAAGTGAAATGTATATCCCTGTCTGACACAATATTCTTTGGAACACCATGTAGTCTCACCACATCTCTAATGAATACCTGTGCCACTTCGCTAGTTGAGAATGTAGACTTAACTAGAATTAATTGTACAACCTTTGTCAACCTGTCCACAATAACCATAATGTAATCATGTTGTTTCACTGCCTTTGGCAACCCTATGATGAAATGCATGGAAATGACCTCCCATTTCCACTCTGGAATCACGATCGGCTATAGTAGTCCACCTAGATGTTTATACTCTACTTTCACTCATTGACAGTCAAAACACCTCTCCACAAACTCTGCAACATCCCTCTTCAAATTTAGCCAATAGTAAAATATTTTCACCGATGTCAGTGTCTTCTGATAACCTAAGTGACCTGAATAAGGTTTCACAGGAAACTCCCTCAAGGTCACCTTCTTAAGTTTAATGTTATCTGATACATATATCATGTCTAAGAACCTTACCAATCCCTCTACTATAAGGAAATAATCCATACCTTGTGCACCTACACCTATACCTGTAAGAGTACCATATTGCAACCTGTGCATAATCTCCATATACCTAACCTCCTCCTGACCTATCTGAAGGATCTTATTATGTAATTTTGTCCTATATGAGCCCATAGCTTCCAAGTCACGTACATGTACCTGTCTTCTAAGAGAATATGCCACCCTTCTCTCTTTACCTTTGATGTACCTGATCTCGAAATAAAACTCGTTGATTGTAGCCAACCATCTGCTCTGCCTTGCATTCAGATTTGGGTGGTAAAACAAATACCTCAACCTAATGTGATCACTCATAAGTACAAACCTCTTGCTAAGAAGATAGTACCTCCGCATCTTCAATGCATGTATGATCATTCCTAACTCAAGATCATGTGTTGGGTAGTTCTGCTCAAGCTCATTTAGTTTTCAGGATTCATAGCATACCACTTGCCCATCTTGCATAAGGTTTCCATCAAGCCCTCTCTTGCAATCATTTGTGAATACACAAACTCTTTTTCTAACTCTGCAATCTGTAACACTGTTGGAAATAACTAGCCTTGCACTCCTTTATCCATTCAAACTTCTTATCTTTCCTTTGCAATGATGTGATAGGATAAGAAATCTATGAGAAGTTCCTGGTGAACCTCTTGTAATATTCTACCAAACCCATGAAATATCTTACCTCATCCACACTCTTAGGAGCTACCCACTCCATGATGGAACTTAACTTCTCTTGATCTACTGCAATGCCCTCCTTTGAGACCACATGCCCCAAGTAATGTACCTCAATCTGAAAGAAACTACACTTGTTGATCTTAGCATACAACTGATGCTCTCTCAACAACCTCAACACTCCTACTAAATGCTCGACATGATATTCCTCATTTTTAGTAAATACCAGTATATAGTCAATGACCATAATAACAAACTTATCCAAATATGGATGCAACACATTATTCATCAAACACATAAATGTAGTTGGAGCATTAGTTAAGCCAAATGGAACAACAACAAACTCATAATGCCCATACCTAGTCCTGATGCAGTCTTGTAAATCTCCTCTTCTTTGATGCGGACCTGATGGTTTCTGGATCTCAAGTTAATCTTAGAGAACACTGCTACTCCCTTCAGCTAATCGAACAAGTCATCAATCCTTGACAAAGGGTACCTGTTCTTGATAGTCACTTTGTTAAACTACCTGTATTCAATGTATAATCTAAGAGTACCATCTTTCTTCTTCATAAACAGTATCAGTGCGCCCCAACATGATACACTTGGCCTAATGTATCCCTTGCCTAACATTTCCTTTAACTTCAAGTTTAACTCAACCAACTTAGGTGTGCTCATCCTATAAGGTGCTTTTGATGTTGGATCTACCCCTGGCACTAACTTGATAGAAAATTCTACCTCCCTGTGAGGTGGCAACTTTTTAATGTCCTCAAGAAATACATCCTTGAACTGCTGCAAAAATGGGTACCTTCTCAACACATTTTCATCCTCAACTTCCTTACCCTTATCATTAGAAATGTGTATTGCAAATAATATACACCCTTTCCTGCGGCTACGCTTAACTTGCATAGCTATCACCATCCTAACTGACGTGGACTTATTCTTACCCTGTAAGACCCTTGGTTTCCCATTATCATCAAGACACTCAATAGCTTTGTCATAATAATCTACCTTGGTTCTATGAAGATACAACCAGTCCATGCCCAACAACATACTGTATGAACGTAACAATAATACATTCAAATGTGTTGCGATAGGAATACCATTCAAGTCAAATGTGAAAGCTCTTACCCAATGATGAACTCGTTTCTTTGAACATGTAGCCAACTGCACTAACCAAGACTGTGCATGTAATTCCTTACTCAAACCACACGTATCCACCAAGTCAAGACAAACATAGTTATAATTAGATATAGGGTCAATAAAAATAGAAATAACTTGATCACAAATCTTACCATCCATCTCAATGATAGATGCCTAGTGTTCTTCCTTCCTGTTGCCTACTATTGCATAGATGTGTGGAACACTCTAACCAACATCCCCAATGGTTTGCACCTCCTATGCATTGTATATCTGTGGCCTACCACTTTGATTCTATGGACAACATCTCTTAAGGGGCTCCTTGCCGAATGTCCAACACTCCAACCAACCAGTGCCCTCACCTCTATGTTGTTGTTGCTGATGTGACCCATGTCCTTGTTTAGTTACATTAAACTTATTTTGTGGTTCCACATTCTCTTTCTCATGTGCATGCAAAGGCCTTGTCCTCTTAGGATGCCATTTACCTTTACCTTTGTCCTTCCCTTTCCATCCATGTTGAGATTCATTCTTATGCTTTGATTGTCCATAAAAATGCTTCAGTTTCCCAATAAATTCCTCTAGTAACTGAGGCTCATCATACTCAATCCAATCTCTAAATTCTAATGGGAAACCCCTAAAAAATCTGTGAACTTTAGCCTTCTCATAAGTAAGATACAGTGCATACCTTAATAGTTCCAGAAACTTCGTCATGTAATCTTGATCTTTCATTGATCCCATCTTGAACTCATAAGACTCTTTAGCCTTACTGTCATAGTACCTTTCTGACAAGTACTTCTTCCTCAAAAGCCTCTTGAAATCTCTCCAACTCAAGTCATCTATCCTGATGTTTTGGACCCACTTAACATCTTCCCACCAAATGCCCGCTTTACCTTTCAAGCTAAAGATTGCTACTCTAGACTTCATGTTATCTATGTAATTATGCAACTCAAATAATTTGTTCATCCCAAGTATCCAAGCCTTTTCATCTTCTAGTTTATTCATATATCCATCAAAGTAGGTGATTTTTCTTTCTTAAATTCATTTGAAAATTATCCCCTATCATTCCTCCTGTAAGGATGATAGTGATGACAATCATGATGCCTATTAGAACTAGAACTAGAATAGTACTTGTACTCATTGCCCCTCCTATCCATAGTGTCCAACAACCTCCCATCTCTCATTGTTTTAGATATATTTGACCTGTGTCTACTAGGATACCTATTGCCATATGCCCCATTGGTTTTATCCTCATGTTCGTGGCTGATCTAGAGTGGTCTTTGTCGTTGCAAGTCTAACAAACTCTGAAGAAGTATAGCATTAACCTCTATGTTCTTCTCTTGTGCATGTATGATCCAGTCATTGTCTTCCTTACAACTCCTTATCTCTTCCTCCAAACTTCTCAATGTAACTACCAAATCGGAAGATTTCCCAACACCATACTGCTCTTCAAATTCATAGGGAGAGTCTTTGTAGTTAACCATCTTGCTAGCCATTTGATCTCTTTCTTGCAATGCATAATATGTCAGATAAACCATATCACAATAAATCAATGTACCCCAGTATAGCTCGAGGAGGACACCTCGTCTACAAGATCATCAAATCAGCATGATACATGTATAGTATAGCCATAATAGCATATAGACATATAACAAGTAAGTGCATCAATGCATACACATTATTCTAGCTAGAGTCCAGTGATCAAAGCAAGGCCATATCAACAATGGATGTTATGACCTCATGCATGACAACAACCATTACTCCATTATAGACATTACCACATGCAACCAACAACATGCATAAGCCATGCTTAATCAACTACACATACACATAGATGCATGTAGTCGAGCATAAGCAATAAATTCTTGTAATCAACCTACAAAATTGATACATGCAATCATCATATTCAAGCATTTAATGTAAAATACAAGGACGTAAGTAGGAAACATAAAATTAACATGGAAGCGACATATAATCCATATGTAACCAATCACATACTCATGACAAATACATTCTGAAGGATGAATATCAACTTCTCCATAATAACCATACTACAACCATAGTCAATCATCAAGACAATGCAACAAGCACATGAAATAGAAGTGTAAGAGACACACATGCAATTAACATGCATGCATGACCAACACACACTACCCATTCAGTCCAACAATTGAACCATGCTCTGATACCACTCTCTAACACCATCCTCCCACATCCACCCAAGTAACCATGCCAACTGGGTAAACATGAGCTGAGAGGCTACTATGATCGGAATTGACCTTGTATGTGGCTTTAAAAAAGTGGAAGCGATGGAAACATCACAAACAATCATCCAACATCATCAACGGAACCATCTGACCCCTATCAATAGAAATCAGGCTTTACCGTAATCCATCATGGATCAGTAGGCCAACATAATGAACACATCATAACATGCTTTATGTGATATCCACCCGATCACTTGGCCAAACAAGCATGGATGCCACCACATTTCTCCACCTATGCCGTAAAGATTTTTCCTATCCCCTAGTCTCTCAAGCTTTACCACAATTCAAACCTGGATCACTAGGCCATAAATTGAGACCCACTCTCTAGGATTTACCGCATATCCCAAACTTAGGATTACTAGGCCAAATGGAGAGAAAACCACCCCTTGGCTTTACCATATATCCTACAATTCACCGACAAGGATTCCTAGGCCATCCGAGGCAACACAAAATCTCGATTTACTGCAATCCACAGTCTGGATATGGGGTTACTAGGCCATGTGTTCCATCGTTTCGAAGATCCACTCCACTTAGCTTCAAATCCATCTGGCAACCTAGCTCAACCAAAACATGGTAACCCCATCACACCATGGATATCCACTAATGGAATGGGAAGGCTAAAAAACTGTCACACTGGAAAAACCCATGCCATGATATAAAAGAACCACATGCAATGCCATGCATGCAAAATCTAGAAAGGAAAATACCCATGCAAGTTGATACCTGCAATGGATCATGTTGTAGTTGCTTGATCCTACCTTTTCTTGCTTGATCTTTTCTTTCTCTTGCCTTCTTTGCCTTTCTTTCTCTAATGCCAAAATTTCTCCAGGAAAAGTGTCCAAGAGTATGAGAGAGAGAGAGAATAATGAGAGAGCTCCAAACCTCAACTAAAAAAAGGTTAGCAACTGATCCTCAGAATCCTTTTTATGAATGATGCCTCTATTTTCTTCATTATCCATTATTTTCCTTGATTTTCCTCCTTGCATGCAACCTGTGACCTTTCACCTTCCTTTTCTCATAATTTCCATTATTTTCATAAATAAATGTTCCATAAATACCAATTTTCCTTTCCAAATCCTTAGCCATTTCCTTTTCCAATTTTCTTAGCCATAAAAAACCAAATGAACACCCTCTAGGATGTCCTGCCCAACATTTAGCTTGGAATAAGTGTCCCATCAACCATGGTTATTGTTTTTAACTTTCATTACATGGAATTTCCACTAGGGCTGTTACAATATCAAGGATTAGAAGACAAAGGTCCAATTATTCATCTGTAGATTTCCTCTATCATTTATAGATCAAATTGAGTATGATGAGCCTCATTTATTGGAGGAAGTCATTGTGAAGCTGAAGCATTGTTATGAGTAGTGAAAGTGCAAGCCTGAACCTAAGAAGGGTTGGAAAGGTATTGGTAATAGTAAATGAAAGTGGGATAAGAAATGATTAAGACTTCACGATGTAGGTGATAAGGAGAATGTAGCAACCTATAAGAAGTTCAATGCAGGTGACAGAGGACACAGACCTCAACATGAGTAGAATATGGGTGATGGAAAAAAGCCCTTGTAGTGTTGTACTTGTGGTGGAGACCATTGCGAGAGAGATTATCCATCACCCTAGGGTGGCAGGCCTTAGATTTATAGTGCTCAAGAGGCATAAATAGTTGGAGATGTTGGACAAATTATTCCTTGGATTTATGCAACAATGGATAGTAGGGAGGTTAATGATTAGGCATCCATTATCAAGATGGAAGGTAAGCTTTTTGATCAAGTTGTTTCCTCTTTTATTGACCCTATATATAACTATAGTTATATCATTCTTGACCTGATGGATAAGATTTGCTTGAATAAATAAGTTCATGTTGAATATTGTTCGGTGCACTTAGTAGAGGGACCAATATAAGAGTTCATCATTGGGTGAGATATTATGCATTTGCGCTGAATGGTATGCCTTCATCAACACATATAAATGTGATTCCTTTGGGATAATATGTTATGATTTTGGGCATGGATTGGTTGTTCATTCATATGAATAAGGTAGATTGATATGACAAGGCTATCGAGTGCCCATATGACAATCGAGAAAGGATAATGGTCTAGGGAAAGATTAATCCTACATTAATGAGGATGGTTACAACTTTGTAGGCAAAGTATAGCTGTAGGAATTTATGTGTATTGTTTACAATTCATATTTCTAGTGATAAAGGGAAGGATGTTGAGGATAATGAAGTCTTAAAGAAGTAACCTCTTTTGTAGAAATTCTAGGATGTGTTTTCTACATAGATTTCAAAGTTTCCTCCTCATAGAGAGGTGGAATTTCTATTGAGTTGATGCTGGGAGAAATGCCAACATCAAAGGTGTCTTACAGGATGATCACTCTAGAGTTGGTGGAACAAAAGTTGCAGCTTAAGGAGATGCTTGTTAAGGGATACATAAGACCAAATGTATTACCTTGGGGTGCACCAATTTTGTTTGTAAAGAAAAATGATGGTACTCTTATATTGTGCATTGATTATAGGCAATTGAACAAGGTGATGATCAAGAATAGGTATCCATTGCCAATGATTGATGACTTGTTTCATTAGCAAAAGGGAGCATCAACATTCTCAAACATTGATATGAAATCAAGATATCATCAGTTGCACATCAAAGAAGAATATATTTACAAGACCGCATTCCATACCAGCTACTAATGATCTAGCCACTTTCACTTTTTTTATGAGAAGTATATTGTGTCCTTGGACAAGGCTGTGATAGTGTTTATTGATCACATATTGACATATTCAAAGAATAAGGAATACATAGAGCGCACCTGGAAGCAGTGTTGAGATTGTTGAGAGAGCATATGTTGTATGCCAATCTCAGCAAGTGCATTTTCTTTCAGTGTTATATTCATTACTTGGGGCATGTTGTTTCCAAGAAGGGGATATCAATGGACCCGAGAAATATTAAAACTATCATGGAGTGGTCAACTACTATGAATGTAGATGAGGTCAGATCATTCATGGGACTAGCAGGTTATTACAAGTGGTTGATCAAGAACTTTTCATGGATTGGCTATCCTATTATGTATTTGTAGAGGAAATTGAAGAAGTTTAAATGGATTGAAGATTTTGCAACTAGTTTTGAGCGGTAGAAGCATTTGCTTACAAAGGATCTAGTCTTGAATATTGTAGATCTTGTCAGGGAGTTTGTGGTTTGTACAAATTCTTGTAAGGAAGGACTTACTAGAGTCCTGATGTAGGATGGGTAGGTGGTATGTTGTGAGTCAAGTAAGATAAATGAGCATGAAAGGAATTATGTGACTCATGATCTTGAGTTGGAAGTGATCATTTTTTCATTAAATATGTGGAGACATTCTCTTCTTGGCATGCAGTTCATATTGATGAGTGATCATAGTGGCCTGAGGTAACTGTTTGACCAATCCAATATAAATAATAGGAAAGCTAGATAGTTAGGTATCTTTAGTGAGTTTGACCTTGATATCAGATACATCAAGGGCAAGGAGTAAAGGGTTGTGGATGCTCTCAGTAGGAGAGTATAGGTGAATCACATTTCAATTGTGAGCTCTTATGGTATAGATTTGTAGTAGCAGATCTTTCATTCAAGGCATCATGATGTCATGTACCAATAATGGAAGAAAATATTGTAGCATCAAGTTGAAGGTGATAGAGATGAGAAGTATCACCTCATGGTAGATGGTTTGGTCATATTCAGGAGAAAGATTTATGTGCTAGATAGTAGTGAGCTCAATAAGCTTATCTTGAGGAGGTTTCATGTCAAGCCATATTAAGGTCACCCAAGGTATCAGAAGACAATGACAACAATAAAGATGTTCTATTATTGGTTGAAATTAAAGAAAGGGGTGGTTGAGTTTGTTGCGAGAGGCTGGACTGTTAGCGGGTGAAAGTAGAGTGTAAGCATCTATCTAGTTTATTTTAGCCTATTCCAATTCCATAATGGAAATGGGAGGTCATTTCCATGGAATTAATTACAGGTTTTCCAAGGACATGGAAGCAACATGATTCTGTCATGGTTGTGGTTGACGAGTTGGGAAAGGTATCTCACTTCATTGTAGTGAAGTCTACTAATACAGCTAGTGAGGTAGCTCAAATCTTCATCAGGGAGATAGTGAGTTTATATGGTATTCCCAATGATATTATCTCAGTCAAAGGTTCAAAGTTCACTTCTAGGCTTTGGAAGGAGATGTATGCAAGCTTGGGGATAGATTTATCTTTCATTATAAGTTATCATCCATATGAAGATAGAAAAATAGAGAGGGTTAACCCGATTCTTGAGTATATGTTGAGGATGTAAGTCATGTATCAATAGAGGAAATGGGAGTAGCTTCCATTAGTGGAGTTTTCATATAATAATGGGTATCAAGAGTCCTTGAGGATGAGTTTATTTGAGGCTCTTTTTGGGTAGAGTTGCAATACTCCTATGAGTTGGAGTGATCCAGTGAACAAGGTGTTGATTGGACTATATATGTGGGCTGAGATGGAGCAGGAGATACATGTTATTAGAAGTAATTTAAAGTCATTACATGATAGGCAAAAGAGTTATGAAAATTAACATTGAGCATTCAAGGAGTTTTAGGTTAGGGAGCATGTGTACTTGCACATCAATCCCAATAGGAGCTCCTTGAGGATTGGGTCATGTGTGAAGTTGGCACCTCAATATTGTGGGCATTTTTATATCCTTGAGAGGATTGGACTAGAAACCTACTCAATTTCACTGCTTCCATTAGTGAAATTCCATGATGTTTTCCATGTTTCACTGCTTAAGGTACATGTTCGGGATGTTGATGACATGATTGATTGGTCTATATTGCAGGTGGAACCAGAGGGAGAGTTCCAGTCAGGACCTCAGTGCATTTTGAAGTGGAAACAACTCATCCTTCGTAACCAATAAATCAAGCAAGTTAAAGTGAATTGAAAGCACTTTGGGCCCGATGAAGCTACATGGGAAATGGCTTATGAGATGTAGGCTTTTTATCCTTCTTTATTTGCTGGTTTAGTATATGTGTTTCGTTTACGTGTGTTGGTTTATATTTATATATATATGCATATGTTTGTTATATATACTACAATGCGTTGTGTTATAAAGCTCCAATAAGAAGTATGTTCTAAATACAACATTGAGTTGTTTTATAAATATCCAATAAGCGCTATGGTGTTCATGGTTTTAACAGTTTTGTATGATGTAATTGTTGCATCAAGTTGTGTTATAAATCTCCATAGGCAGTATGTGTTGCTAGTTATAAGTGCCATTGAACACCGAGGATGGTGTTCCCTAAGGGGAAGGGTTTGTAACAACCCCTCATTGATTTTCTATGCAAATAAAATAAGACCAAGGTCATGGAACACATATTCCAAGATGAATGTTTGTTAAACACTTTAGTGGAAATCACTTGTGCCTATTTATGGCTATGGAAATTGGAAAAGGCATTGGAAAAGGAAAGAGGCAATAATTGACATTTAATTATGAAAATAAAGGGAAATAGGAAAAAAGGAAGGTGAAGAGAAACAAATTTGCATGCAAGGGAAATTAAAGGAAGAACAAAGGTATATGAAGAAAAAAGAGAGATCAATAATGAAAAGGAATGAAAGAAGCAATTCCTAGCATTTTGATAGTTTGGAGTTGAGATCTCCTTTCATTCTCTCTCTCATACTCTTGCACACTTAGAGCATTCTTGGAGCATTATGGCATTCACTTTCATTGGACAAAGAAAGAAAGGGAAAGCAAGGAAGTGCAAGGACATAGTTGGATGAACATCTACTATGGGCTTACTTTGTAGGTAATAGGTTGCATTTGTGATCTTCCTACTTATTTTTGGATGCATGGAATATGAATGTGGTTCCCTGGTTCTATGTTGTCATCAACATGGAGATTTTTTTGGATTGATAGTGATTTTAACCTTTTCTTTCCATTTTCTAGATACCCATGGTGTTGTGGGTTTCCAACTTATTTTTCTAATTGGTTCTTAGGTTCCCTATTGTTGTGGGTTGGAACAAACACTTTGGAGCCCTGGAACAACTTGGGCTAGCTCGTGGAGCCTGCAAGTTGGTACAAACACTTTGGAGCCTTGTGGGTTGAGTTACTAATCCCTAGAGTCACGATTTCGAACAAACACTTTGGAACCTCGATTTAGCTATTAGTTGAGTTACTAGTTCCTAGAGCCCTGCAAACCTTGGGTAAATATTAATGTTGTTGATGTTACTGATTTTTGGACCATATATGTGAGATCATTGTGGTTGAGAGTTGAGGTGGTCTAACCTTTGGAGGCCATGGTTGTTTTTGTTTTCGTTTAACACTTAAGATCCCACATTCATGCTCGTAATATGGAATAGGGGTGATTGGCAAAAAGAGATATTTGGTTCAGCCCAATCTATCATTGGGTGGTGCATGGAAGTCCCTAACATGGTTGGCATTTTCGTAAGATAATATGAGATATCTTACTATTTTGATCTATGAACATTTGCATTGATTATGATGGTGATTTTATGGCTAATCTTTGATGGTTTATATTCTATATATATTGGTTATGTGTTGTTTATATTATGTGTTCTATCTATGGCTCTTACAATGCTTTGACAATTTATTGAATGGTTGATGAATGCATGGTCTAAAAAGTGTTGGTGCAGCTAGATAGAGATGGATTGGAGCCTTCTTGGTGATTCTCATATGAAATTCAGAAGTTTATGATCAAATATGCATTCATGATCTGTAGCTTATATGTTTATTATATGTTTGACAAAATTTCTATCACGGATTAGGAATGGCTAGGTTAAGTCCTTGTTCAGATTTTGAATGGCTAGCATTGTTAGCATCTTGCTTATGCTTCTAGAATGGTACAGGAAGTTTTGGGCAGGGATCTAGAGGTTAGCCTAAAAAATTTGCTCAGGCCTCAGAACCGTTTGCATAGAACTGTAGTTTTTGGGTAATAACCACATGGAAGTAGGCCTATGCATGTTGTTGGTACCTCATAAACGCATTGATGTTGTATTGGTTGGAGGTTTTCCCTTATGAAAAGAAATCCAGCTCAGGGATTGATCACCAAGAGTGGTTTGCAGAATCCTGAGTGTTCTATAGTCCTTAATGGATGTTTGTAAGTTGTTGGCATGTCAACCCAACTTCCATAACTAGAACTAGAAGGTCAGGTCATATCATAGTGATAGTCGTCTCATGTTCACCTTTGCAAGATTGTGAAATTGGGTAACTATGGGGTGGCGTGGTTATAGGAACATACCATTTTCATTAAAATAATTATATTCATGCTTTTATATAATGTTGATCAAGGTTTTTGATGTGCCATATAAGCCTAGTGTTGCAGTTTCTTTCCAGTGTCATGATAGTCGTAATATGCATTGGCCATTTGGCTCATTATGCCTTTGTTGATTGTCACTTCATTAGTCTTCAATGCCTTTTTCAATGTGTATGTTGAAGACTCTATGTTCCTTCTCCACTGGCAGCATTACTTAAAATTTTAGAATGAAGTATTGTAATGATTAATAGCCTAAATTCTTTCCATGGATTGCTCATTTCCAGCTCATTTCATTCCTTTGTTGAACCTATACACGTTCATTCTTTGTACTGCTGAGGTGCCATATCTTCTAGGAAGATTCGTGATTGTTGTAACATGCATTGGTCGCATTACTATAACTAGTTTATCTCTGCTTTTCGATGTCCCGTGTCTTGTAAAGCAATTACAATGTTTCAAGAATGTACTGTAGTGAATGCATTCCATTGAAACTCTCATATCTATATGATTGTGTCAAAGCATTAAAAAACGGCTTCCCATGACTATATGTGATCATGTACATATGATGAGTAACCTTAATATGTGTCCATCAAAGGGACTTAATCCCTTTCATTTGACTTGGATCTTCCTCACTATTAATTCTCGTTGGCTTCTTCATAGTGTCTATCTATGGATATTGTCCCTCTTGTGTTGTTCATGCTCCATTATTTTGATGATGCGCATATGTTTTTTGCTGAAGCAAGAGTCGGTCCTTCTATTTCATTAAGTAAGAAAATAATTTACATAAAGTACAATCATCCACAAAGATCTGTGGACCCCTGAAAAATTAAGATCTAACTGCCAAAGGCAAGAATGCTCAACCTTACATCATGAAAACTGAACCCTTATAATACCCAAAAATTCAAGCAAAAGACAAAGATACATGCCAGACAAGCCTCTGTTAATTTTGACCTTCCAATCTCCTCCCTACATCCAATGGTCGAGGAGGATATTTCTCAGCACAGTCATTCAGTGGTTAACGACCTAACCCCACCAAAATGCACTATTGTTCTCGACCATTGATCTGCTACACGAGATCTGACGGTTGGGAATGATATCATGTGGTGCTAAACCACCGAACAATAGCATGCGATGAGGGTGGTATTTTCTCCGGCCCTCCTGCCACGTGTAAATAGCTGAGTGGAATCACACCAAAATAGCGAATACCATCTCCAACTTGAGAGTAGTGCAATCACCCAAAAACTGTTAGGGGAGTGGTTTTGTGTCCCAAAAAGGTGAATCTAGCGAATTATGGCCACCGCAAAGACTGGAATCCCTTGTGATGAAATATTTATGCCTTAACTTGAAAAAATGAACTGTGCCAGACCTTCCGCTAGTTTGACCAACCGAAAAATTGGGCTCACCAAGCCACTAACCTACACAACGAATCTTAGCTGTTGATCTGCCGTGCATGATCCGACGGCGGAGGATCATATTGTGCAGATCAATAGTACTGCTAGTTAATGTGCGATGAGAGTGGTAAGCTAAACCACTCTCCATCTACATGTAAGACGAAGAGTGGGATCGCTCCCAAATCTTAGAAACCGCTTTCCTCTTGAGAGGCCCCCGATACACTGAAAACCATTCTGCGGGCGGATTAGCGTCCTTGTACGGAGAATCAGGAATATTCTGGCCACCACTGGAGCCAAGATTCTGGTCACTCACACCTTCTCCTTTGCACCCAATTGTGAGCCCATGTGAAGTAAAACCCCAACCCTCCGGCCAACTACCCAGGCAGCAGAAACTGCTGAGCAACCCATGAAAGAACAAAAATAGGAAAAACTTGTAACTCATAATAAAACCAATTAACAGGACAGAGCCACCATGGTATTGTTATGATACACCTTCATGTCATCGTCGGCTTGGCAGGCACACTATTCCTTGAGACCATCCTGAGGCAACCCTTGCCAACCCATCATTACCCTATTATTGGTACACTTCACTCCTTGATTAGCCAGTAGATCCACCAGTTTGTTGGCCTTCCTACGCACATGATTAAAACTTACCGTGCGTAGGCCTCTAAGGTGGAGCTAGATCCTTTGAAAGACTTGGATCAGCTTCCAGTGTTTTGAAACCTTCTTCGGCTCTGAGCCCCAACCAATTCTTTTGACTGTGTTGATGATTAACTCAGAGTCAGCTTCAATAATCACATTTTCTGATTATCCTGCACCAAGAGTTCTAAGCACTGCTCCATAGCCATGGATTCTGCCATGTTATTTGTGGCTCTGCCCAGATGGCCATGGAAAATGGAAATAATGTTACCGGTTTCATCCTTTAACACTCCTACAAATCTTGCCGTACCCAAGTTGCCTTTTGAGGCCCCATCTATGTTATATTTCAGAAAGCCCATAGGGGGAGGATGCCAGAAGTCCTACTCAGTATCCATTAACTCAACCTTTCTTCTTAGACCCTGCGGAACAAGCCCCTGGATGCCCAACTATCTTAGAATCCTCATATCAGCATCCGTAGGTGGATTCTTGGCAAGATTTTGCACAATGGTACCAACCATTTCCTTGATTTGAGCCAAGGTCTGCTCAAAAAGACATTGGAAGGGTCTTTTTTTATTTTGGAAAATTCTCTTGTTCCTTTCTTTCCAGACATTCAAAATAATGAAGTTGTGCGTAAGAGCCCAGGCTGAGCTAAGAATTTCATGATCTGAAAAATTTTGCCTGCAATTGGTCAGGGTGTTGATGATACTCCCTTTATCCTTGTCGGTCTTTTGGTAGATGTTGGTGAAAGAATCCCACAAATTAGAGGTGAAGAAACAATTATTGAGAAGGTGTTCCATGGTTTCCTCTTGGGCCTCACAGAGCTGACATCTGGAAGGCCCCAGAACCCCCCTTTTCCTTATGTTATCCCATGTCAGGATTTTCTTATGATAAACTAGCCACATGAAGAGTTTAATCTTCATCCAGCCTTGATGCCTCCACAGATTCTGCCAAATTCTATCCAGAGCAAGAGAATCCATCTCAAGGAGTTTGCATTTTTCCTCCTTAAGATTAAAGGTTCCCTCATTGTTGTTACCCCACCTCAACTGGTCATGCCCCTCTGTCATTAAAATCTTCCTTTGATCCAACATCTGCATAAGAGCCTCTGCTTTAGCTTTTAAGGGGCTATCTTCCCTGTAAACCATTTTCCTCCAATTTCTCCATTTGCCTGCATTATTGGTTTGGTCCCAAAAATATTTTACCTTTGATAATCCTTTGATGTCTGTCTCTCTCTTGAGGTCCACAAATTCCTCTTTTAGCAGTATTGGTTCTTGTTGCCACTTATCTTCCCAAAATAGTGCCAAATCCCCCGCTCTGATTTCCCAGAAGCTATTCTTTTGTACTAAGCCTCTATTCTCCCAGGCCTTATTCCAGATGTATGAGCCCTTTATATTTCCAGACATCCTTATATGGTCGTTAATTTGCCAAGAGCTGACATATTTTTCTGTCCAGATACTAGCCCACTGAGCCATTGGTTCTTTGACCCATCTCCACCATAATTTAGCCCCTAAAGGCCTGCTTAGAACCTCTAGATCATCCAAACCTAGACCTCCATGATTTTTGGGTTTGTAAATATTTTCCCAAGCAACCAAAGCCCATTTCCTTTTTTTCTCCCCCTTACCCCAGAGGAAGTCTCTTTGAATGGCTCAGAATTGTTGTAAGACTCCTTTTCGTGCTGGGAGTGCCGATAGCATGAAAACTAGTATATATTGGAGAACAACCTTTGTAAGCACCAAACTGCCAGCCAAGTTTAAGGATCTAATGGTCCAATTCTTGATTTTATCCTGCATCTTATTAATCACCAGCTCCCATATGCTCTTGTGTAGAGGTTTAGCAGTTAGAGGGACTCCCAAATATTTTGAAGGTAGAGAATCCCTTTGAAAGCCTAGAATCCTGGAGATATTCATTTGAATAGAAATATTAGTATTAAAGAAAAAGATCTTAGATTTGGAAAGATTAACCTCCATACCTGTGGCCATGGCAAAGTCACTTAGAATTTGTTTGTATGCCAAAGCTTCTTTGACTGTAGGGATTCCTTGCAGCATGGTATCATCCACAAATTGTTGATGAGTCAAGGTTTGTCCATTCTCAGAAAGTTGCAGACCCTTGATTTTGCCTTCTTCTTTTGCCTGCTTAATCGATCTACCAAGTCCTTCCATCATGAGTATAAAGAGAAAGGGAGAGATAGGATCTCCCTGCCTGAGGCCTCTTGAGGGAATAAAAATCTCAGAGGGAGAACCATTTACCAAAATTGAAAAGATGGAAGAAGTTACCAAAGCCCTGACCCATCTTAGCCAATTATGATCGAACCCAAAAGAAATAAGAACCCTCCTTATATAGGTCCAGTTCAACTTATCAAACGATTTGGCTAGGTCCAGCTGCATGATCATTCCAACTTTCTTGTTGCTAGTCAGAGAGTGCACCACCTCATATGATTGAATGATATTGTTGAGAATTTGTCTGCCTTCCACATAACCAGATTGTTCCCCAGACATAAGAGTGGGGAGAAGAGGTTTGAGTCTATTGGCCACAACCTTGGATATGATCTTGTATACCACATTGCAAAATGCTATGGGTCTAAACTTATCCAGAGTTAGGGTGATGTCGTATTTAGGGATCAGAGAGATGAAGGAGGTGTTGAGTGCCTTCAGAATAGTTCTGTTCCTCCTGGAATCTTCTACTACATTCAAAATATCCTGTTTTACAATATTCAAGCAAGCTTTAAAGAAATCCATGTTAAAACCATCAGGGCCCGACGCTTTACCATTCTGCATTTCTTTGAGGACTACATTGATTTCCTCTTCAATTATTGGCCTATTGAGGTTGAAATTATCCTCTCTGGACACTAGTCTTGGTATATGTCTTATTAGTTCCTTGATGAAAGGATCTTTGTTTGGATTGGCTTCCTTTACAATTCCATGAAAGTGTTGAACTAACAAAACATCAATTTCTTCATGGGTGCTGAGCAGTTGCCCTCCCTTATCCTTGATCGAAGAGATTCTATTATGAGCTCTATTTTCCAAGGTTGATCTGTGGAAAAATCTGGTGTTTCGTTCTCCTTCTCTTAATGATTGCACTCTAGATTTTTGTCTCCAATATATCTCTTTTTGTTTACAAAGGTTCTCCCAATCTTGCTGGAATATGGTGGCTCTGTCATTGCTGACTTTATCAAAGCCATCTTTGATAAGGGGTTGGTTGAGAATCTACAATTTGTTTTCTATAGCTTTTTTTCCTTCAAAAATATTGCCAAATTCATTCTTGTTCCAATCTTTTAGCCTGAGCTTGATATGTTTAAGTCTTTTGTGAAGAAAAAACATACTTGTACCCTGAATATGTAAATATTCAGACCACCAACTTGAAATATTGCTGATGAAATCTGGATGGGTGAGCCAGATATTCTCAAATCTAAAAGGTCTATTCCTGGGAGTACCAATGCCTCTGATCTCTAGTTGAATTGGCCAGTGATCGGATCCTCCATAGGGGAGAATCCTTGCTTCCATTCCTTTATCATTGAGTATAAGGTCCTCAGAGATGATAAATCTGTCTAACTTTGAGGCAACAAGGGACTCTCCGCCTCTTCTATTGTTCCAAGTAAAGAGACCATTACTTGAAACAATGTCAACTAGCTTCATAGTATCCATAAAAGAATGAAAAGCTAAGGAATCTTTGTTTAGAGATCTGGTGCCCCCTTTTTTCTCCGATAGTGATTTGATCATGTTGAAGTCCCCACCCATAATCCATGGTATCTCTACATATCTTTCTCTGAGCTCCATAAGAGAATCTAGAAACCTAAGTTTGTCATCCATTCTCTGAGGGCCATAAACATTCGTGACCAGATAGGTCTCCCGATCCCCCACAGGTTGAATAACCACTGATAAGTAATTTCTAGAAGCTTCAACATCTATGATACCAATCTTTAGGGGATTCCAAAGAGTAAGAATGCCACCTGCTATGTTTTCTGCCTTGACTTCTAGAAACTCAAATCGATTGAGCCATTTTCTATAAAGTTCTTTTATTCTATGAATGGAACATTTAGTTTCTTGGATAAAATTAATATCTGGATCTTCTTGTTTCATTTTGTTACTAAGTAATCTTTGCTTCCTTTTATTACCTAGACCCCTGATGTTCCAAGAAGTAAACTTCATCATTAAAGATTTGTGAAAGAGTAACTGGTTAGGTCTTTCATCTTACCTGAATCTATCATTAGCTTTCCACATTCCATCAGCAGTTCATTCTGCTTTTTTCTACCTCTTTTCTTTCCTAGACCTCTAGATGCTAACCCTGGGATGCTTTTTAAAGATTTCACACCTTTGTTACCCTGTTTTTCCATGTTACCTTGCTTGTCCACCCCTTTAGCCTGGGTTTTCATAGGTACAATTGTTGTAGTCTAAAGAACTCATCTTGAGGTAATGAGTCTAACCCTCCCATGGTTCCCTGTTTTAAGAACCCCTCCAAATCTAGATGCTCTCTATCCAGAATCTCCTGTAGTTCGTGGTCCTCCATTTCCATCTCGCTTTGGGTCATTTCCTGATCCATATCCAGTTCTACATCGCTCATCATAGCCTCTTTCTGTGTATTATTGTTCTTTGTTTGGTCTTTGTCTTCCTCTGTCTCCTTCTCCTCTAGACCTCCCTCCATTCCTTGATCTCCTTTTGTCATCTCCTCTTCCTCCTCGAGAACTTGGAATCCATTCCATTTAACTTCAAGCCCTTCTGCTTGATGTTTCTTAAGTCCCCTTTTTCCTCCTTTTCCTCTATGACTCACTTTTTGAAAGCTTTCCGTGTCTTTCATTGTGGAAGCTTTGCTCTTATTCTCTATTTTATTGAGAGGGCAATCCCTGAAAAGGTGTCCATGCTCATGGCATCTGCAACATCTAAAGGGAGTATGTTCATAATCAACTATTTGCACCCATTCTTCATCGAAAACTTCTAATATCACCTCATCTAGTAGAGCTCCGGAGAGATCCATTTCTACACATATTCGTGCAAAGGAAGTGTATTTTCCTTTTCTAGTGGCTTCAGAAGCTTTGACAAAATGTCCTAATTTACTACCTATGGCTGTTAATGATTCTGCTTGCCAGTAATCAAGAGGGAGGGAGTAAAGTCTTACCCAAACCGGAACTGATGAGAAGGTCTCTCGCTTCGGGACAAAATTCATCATCCATGGCCTCATATAGAGGCCAACAACTGCATAGAAGTAGGGCCCTCCTTCAAACACTCTGTCTTTATCCTCAATATTTGTGAAGACCACAGTAAAGAATCCTTTTGACCCAAGATGTAGGTCGATGCTCCCTTTTGGTTTCCAATGGTATTTAATCCATTTCTTTAAAGCCCTTTCAGTGGGCCATACTCCCATGAATTTACAAATAATAGCATAAGACTGCATGTGGTCCCTGTGTTCCTGCAGAGTAGGATCATTCAGAACTACTCTGGGAGTGACCTCAATTTTGGGTTTACAAGGTCGTTTTTGCACCTTGGTTTTTGCTCCCTTTTCCTTGTCTTTTCCCCCTTTTCTTTTGTGCATTTATTCTCCCAATCTTTGACTCCCTCTTGCTCTTCTTCCCTACTTTCTGTTCCTTCTTCAGTAAGACCTCTGACCTCCTCCATTGGCTTCTTACCTTGGCTAGCAATAGCCTGCTTGTAGGAGGGAGTGGAGCTCCCTCCTCCTCGCCCTTCAATGGAGTTCAACGCCTGCTACAAACTTTCAACCCTAGCTTTTCATCGCGCTCCCTCGTAGCAATTTTCACACACCTTCCTACAAGGTTTTTCTCCTATCGTCAATTTAGCATTTTCACTATAACATGTTTTCATGGAAATTTCAGAAGCCTTGATGATGTGCATATTAAAAATGCCATATTTGTATAATATACATCTTTCTCCTTCCTTTCATCAAGGCACATACCATTTCCATTTAAATTTCTAGTATGCATGCCCAATTTTATTTTATTCGAATGCCCATCATGTATCAAAGAGTGTGCCTTGTCCCTTGGGATATAGGTGTTATTTGTTCGTATTTGGATAATTTTGATTCTCAAATGATGTCTTTTCATTGTTTAATGTAATCCTACACCATGGTGTCCAAGGGCAACTTTATGTGAAAACAATGTAAACTTTGAAACAGGAACTATAAATTGAAAGTGGTAACTCTAGCCAAAAAGCCCCAAGAAAAACATGAAAAACAATGCTAAAAATGAAAAGTGTTGATGATGGAATAAAACTTTTTTTTTCTAGGGTAAATTTTCAACATGTTTTAAAAATCGCAGTGAAATGCAATTTTTTTGTGCAAAATTTTTGCAAAAAACACCCTCAAAACGAAAATTGTTGATGCTGCAATAACACTTTTTCTAAGGGTAAATTTTCAACATTTTGAAATAATGGCATAAAATATTTTATCATGACTTCGAAAAACATTAAAAACTCAAAAGAATAATGAAAACATAAAAAAATAAAAATTAAAACAATTAAAAAAAACAAAAAAAGGTTAAAAAAAATAACAAAACATAAATAAAAATATATGTTAAAAACAAAAGATAAAATAAAATAAAAATTAACAAGAAAAATAAAAAATCAATCATAACTGTTTAAAAAAAAACAAAATTAACCTATAAAAGATAAGAATTATATATATATATATATATATATATATATATATATATATATATATATATATATATATATATATATATATATATATATATATATATAAACATATTAAAGAATAAATAAATAAATTATGTCGTAAATCATTAAAAAAAAAAAAAATTGAAAAAAAAAAAATTAAAAGAACTACAAAATTAAGTAAAAATAGAAAAAATTTCGGCCTGGAGTATGCCGTAAAACTGCTTCTGCTTGGCTAAGAGCTCGTATTCCTCGGACGTAAGGAAACAGGTTAACGGCCCAAGACCCAGAGGCATCTGGCAGGAGTGAAAGCCTGCTCCCTTACGGACCACCAGCGGGTTATTACAGGTGGCGTGGTTTTCCTTGATAACAGTGATGAGTCAAACTGACATTTGCGGATAGCAGCCAGAGATGGCTGTCCTCACTGTTGGTTTGACACCTGAGTTTGATAGGTTTTGCCACCTTCGGAAAAAAAAAAAAAAAAAAAAAAAAAAAAAAAAAAAAAAAAAATTTAAAAAAATCTAACAAAAAACTAAAAAAATAAAAAACAAACTAGATTAAAAAAAATAAATTGAAAATTAACAAAAAAAACACAAGAAACTATTAAAATTAAAATTAAAAACATTTAAAAAAAGCCTAAAAATAAAAAATATACTAAAATAATTAAAAAAAAAAAACAAAAACATAAAAAAATTAAATCTAAAGAAATATATATATTTTCAAATTAAAAAAAAAAAGAATCAATAACATTTAAAATTTTAAAAACAATAAATGTTTTCCATTTTTTTTTTAAACCATTTAATTTTTCATTTAAATATATATTTTTTATTTAAAAATAAAAACATTTAAAGTTTTTAAAAATATATATAAATTTCGACTTTTTAAATTAAAAAACTATTGTATCTTTTAAACACATATATTATTCATTTAACACAAAAAAAAAATAGAAAAATTTGCTACCTCCTGACTACCCATGGGGGCACGGCCCTGGGCTGTGGAGCTGTACACAATTTTGCCACCTAGTTCCATGCCCCCATGGGTGGTTGGGTGGCGGCACACAACTCCGCCGCCCATCACAGCACCCCATGGGCACTCAGGCGACGGTAGGTCGATTCCTGTGGGTTTGCCGCCTAGGACCGCGTCCCCGTGGGCGGCCGAGCAACCGCAATTTCTTATTTTATTTATTTTTAATGAATAATATATTGGTGTTTAAAAAATTTAATAGTCTTTTATTTTTAAAAATCGATAATTATATATTTCTTTAAAAAAATTAAATGTTTTTTTTTTTTTAAATAGTAAATATATATTAAAAAAAATAAAATGGAAAACATATATTGTTTTTTAAATTTTAAATGTTTTTTGGGGTCTCTTTTTTTCGTAATTTGAAAATATATATTTCCTTAAATTTTAATTGTCAAATTATATATTTCTTTAAAAAAATTAAATGTTTTTTTTCTTTAAATAGTAAATATATATTAGAAAAAAAAAAATTTAAATGGAAAACATATATTGTTTTTTAAATTTTAAATGTTTTTTGGGGTCTCTTTTTTTTAATTTGAAAATATATATTTCTTTAAATTATTATTTATTTATTTATTTTTTTAATTTTTTTAATTGGAGTATATTTTGGTTTTTTTAGGTTTTTTTTTTTTTTTAATTTTAATTTTAATAGTTTTTCGGGTTTTCCTTGTTAATTTTCTATTTTCTATTTTTAATTTTTTTTTATTTTGGTTTTTTGTTAATTTCTTTTTAAAATTTTTCTATTTTTAATTACTTAATTTTACAGTTTTTAATTTTATTTTGTTTAATTTTATTTTTTTATGGTTTACGAGATAATTCTTTTTTACATTTTTTATGTTTTTTTTGTCTTTATATATATATATATATATATATATATATATATATATATATGCTTTTTTAAGTAATCAACATTAAAGAAAAAGAAAAAAAGACAACTAGAAAATTTGTTAAGTAATCATGATTTCAAAAAGAAAAGGACATAAAATTTTTTAAAGTGTCAAAAAATCTAACATTTAAAAAAATATCCACACTTAATACATTAAAAAATTTTAAGTGTCAAAAATAAGCCCTCTAAAAAAAGGTTGATGTTGCATCAACACGTTTCAAAATCAACATGAAAATCACTAACATTTAAAAACAAATATTTATATTTGATACATAAGAAAATTTAAAGTGTCAAAAATATGCTCTGAAAAAAAAAGTGTATTCTGGATGACCACTTTTCAAAATCGGTTGACTTTTTTGCTACCTCAACAAAACTGGTAATCGTATCAATTCTCGTTTCAAAGTTTACATTGCTTGAATTCCTGCAAAGAAAAAAAATACACAATTATTTTATTGAACAAATACTTTACAGGTGACAACTTGAAGTAGGAAGCCCACGGGGCTTTGGATTGATGGTGAATGGGTGCACTGTTAAGGCACTCTTTGCGATAGGTCACTGGTTCAAATCCCCTATGGGTGCTTACCTACAAAAAAAAATGAAAAAAGATGAAGTAGGACGAACAAAGAAGAAATTCATTTGAGAAATATGGAGGTGATAATATAACTTCAAATAACCAATGGAACATATTGTAAATTATATTGGCTAAAAAAGAGATGTTTAAATTTGGAAACCAACTCAATCATTCAACAACTTTATTGGACCTATTAATTGCATGTCTCTGGCATGCCATGAGGCGTCTATCATCATGATGCATTTATAATGCATGAACCATGCAATGCTTATGGGACCACACCTTGGAGGTTGGTTTTACACTATACATGGCTACAAATTTCATAATGAACAACTAGGGTTTCATGTGTATGATAGCAAACCAACTTTTCCCCAAACCCTAATGCGATGAGGAAGAATTTATTTTCACTAACATAGGGTAACATTTCCTCATGAAAAGTGCTTATCTAAAGATGAAGTAGGAGGGTTCATGAGGTTTGTTATACCTTATTAGAGAAATCATCCTCAAAACCCTAGTTCATTAATGTGATAAGCATTGTGTGAGTAGGGAATAGATAGGGCTTGATAGAAAAGATACATGGGGAGTCCAGATAATTTCAAACATGAACATAACTTTATTAAGAGAATTTTTCGGCTAAAATCACATGATAGAATATTTGTCGACGCGTTTCGAACCAACCAGTGTGGTTCGAAACGCGTCGACAAATATTCTATCATGTGATTTTAGCCAAAGAATTCTCTTAATCTTGACATGGATCACAGAAGCCTCAATTCAACTAATGACCATAACTTGTGTGACCTTAAGCAAGCACGGGGGACCCAAAATTTTGGATATGCCCAAAAAGTTTTGGTGTTATTGTAGTGGCTACAACAATTGGTGAAAATTTGGTAGAATCTAGCATCTCTGGCTACACCCATAGAATAGATTAAGTTTGGAAAATAGTGGAAGTAATTATTGAATAGACACTGGGTACTCCTAGGTATACTTGAATGTTTATTGATATGTCATTCCCCTATGTCTCATCTAGGTCTGGTTAGTCTTTACATGCTAAAAAAAGGGTGTGGGGTACTAAAGAAGGTATGTTTTTAGTAATTATTTCAGCATATTTTCATTAGAACTTACAAAGCTTTTGCATCATGAAATAGGTAGATGATAAGGAATTGTAATAAAACCTGTGAGATTAATGTGCAAAATGAAAACACTGACAATTGTCATTTTCTTATGCAGGAAGAAGAAAAGACGAAAGACTGTCGTTCCAAAGGAAACGACAAGGCTAGGTTAACTGCTGTCGCTTTGACGAGGAACCGTATGCAAACAAGGCAAACGAAATCAAAGCATATCAGCCCTGGAAAGGAAATGGAGATATTGGCTCGGCACAAGAAAGAAAAGAGATAACTGAGGACTAACGGCTCGGCGAATCCCTCAGGATCCTTTGATCCTGAGGGATCGTTGCTTTAATTATTTTTGCACCTAGACATCTCCGCCTTCACCATTATAAAAAGTGGTAGCACTGTTAGCCCAGGGAGTCGGTAATGTTTTATGTAATTTCTCTGAAGATTGAAACTTTCATCATCGAGTCTCGTTGAGAACTGATCTACTGTAATTTTGTCTTATGCATTAATACAAACTTGGTTGCTATTTCATCTCTGAGTCTGGAATAACTTCAAGTGGTGTACCCCTGGGGGCTAAGGGCCCAGCCCTGGAGGAACACTTGCTCCTGTACTATTACTTTTGGTTTATGCATGGTTTGCTTATCAGCGTTATTTGGTAATTTGATATGTTCTATTATTTTACATCACAGCTCTGTTACATTTAATTCACTGAGTAATATCATTTATGAAGACAGAACCATTATATTAACTTTGCAATGTATTACTGTTCCTTTAAGCACTAATATAATATTGCCGGTCTTTACAGAATACTTTTGCTGTTCAATTACAGAGTATCTGTGTTGTACACTTATTCATTGGTATTACTGAATTCATCTTAGGGATTATGTTCCTTGCGATTGTTGAATCTATAGACATTGTTATTCCATTCTGAAATACAGTTGTATTCTTTATAACTAAGATTGATAACTAGATTACCAAGATCAGATTACTATTAAGGTGTGTCGTGTGCATGTATGTGTGGTTTTCAAGCGTTGTTCTATAGTCCATTATTAATCAGTGCTGTTCCATTTTTCTGTGTTGTTCAATTCGTCCTTAAAAGCAAAGGATTTCCATTTGATACCTGTAGGACACGATTATTGCATTTGATCTTGGATGCTAAGGTGTTGTTGCTTATTAGACTTAATTGTTGTTACAATTTCCTGTTTGCTGTTCCATTTCAGATTTGTTGTTCCATTTCTTAATTGTTGTTGTATTTCTTATCTGCCATTTCATTTCTTGTCATTTGCGTTATTGTTTGGTGTGAAGAGCGATCTAAGGTTGTAGTGAGCATTGACATTTACTGTCTGGCTCCCAGGTCGATGATCTGTTCCCTGATTTCCTTTAGTTCCATCAGTTTACAAAGGGATGAGTTACTGCTACTGAACCCTTGACTGATAAATTGCTTAGTTTTCTGAATGCATGGTTTAGTCTTTAAAAGTAGTTTGTTGTAAACAAGCATCCGTTTACTCTTGTATTTTTGAGCACTGTACTACTAGCATTACTCTGGCAAATGATAGCCTCAGACTGAGACACTCTTTGAAATAACAAAACGTTCCTGGATTGACAAACTAATGTGAGGTAATTAGAGGTGAAAGAGACCCTTTTTATAGCTCGACATTTTGGCGCTGTTGTCGGGGAAAGAGTGTAGCCATTTGCTTCTTTTCAGAGTAGTGTAAAATCCTGCTAGGGAAGAATTGGGTTTTAAAAATGGAAGGTAGGAACCTACATGTGGAGTATGTAACAGCCCTGCTCCTGTGCTCGCTTTCCTACAGATTTGTCATTGTTTTGTTGGGTAGAATCTAGCAGTTAATTTTTGTGTGCATGACTAAGCAGAAAAAGCTAGAAAAGAATTCCAAACCTCTACCCAAGCCAGAAAAAGCTAAGGGGCCGGTGACCCTTGGCTGATCAACCTTCATAAACGAAATCTTCAAGAAAGCAGAATCTCAGCCTTCAGTAGGACCCAGAAAAGTTATTTCTAGACAGTCTACTAGTTCCCTTCAGGCCATAGGATCACCATCTGTAGCCTTTGCTGAGGTGCATAATCAAACTGAAGAGCAGGATTTTCAAGAAATTGAAAATTCTACTCCAGAACTATTGCAATAAGGGAATTTCAGCAATCTTTGTGAAGGAAGAGGAGAGACAGTGGAAATTGAGGAACCAAGGTCTCCTCTTGAGACAACTCAGCCATTGAATAGCCCAGATAAGGGAAGTGCTACAAAGATCATTTTTGAAGAAACCCAATCTCCTCAGACATTAGGAACTCTCATTATCCCAGATAAAGGAAGTGCTATCAAAACCATTCCTGTTAAAGCCATTCCCTCTCAACCTAGCAATACCCTCCTAGACATCCCAGAAGGTTATTGGCATATATTTGACCAAATGGCCCAAAACCAGCCAAACACCCAAACCTCTACATTGCAATAGCCCATAGTGGATACTGCAGCGAATGCACCTATGAAAGCAATTCCTCTTTATCATATCCCTACATTCCATGGTCTTACATCAGAGGATCTGGATGCATTCCTATTTGAATTCAATGTGCTATGCAGGGGTTATGACTACACCACTGACCCCTAGAAACTGAAATTATTCCCCTCTACATTAAAAGGGGCTGCTTTGAGATGGCTCATGGGACTAGGTGGTGGAGTTATAAATAACTGGGATCAAATGAAAGAATCTTTTCTTAAAGAATATCAGGACTATTGCAGGTCTAGAGAACTGAAGGACGAAATATTCCAGATGGTAGCTAGACCAAATGAAACATTAGAGGAGTATGTGGAACATTTTCAGTATAATCTTCAAAGATCTCCTTATGCATCAATACCTTTACCTGATAATGTGTTAAAAACAACATTAATTAGGGGTGTGAAGGAACAATGGATTGAAAAATTAAACATTATGGGAAACGGAGACATTTATCAGGAAAATTTTGCTGACATTATTGATTTATGTATCAGGAGCTCGAGAGGCAGCACAAGACTAAAACCGGCAGAACATGATCAATTTCTAAGAGATAATAAAATTTCGACAGAAGGAGTAACGCGTGCAGAAATTGGAAATTTATTGGAAAATTTCAAAACTGATATACTAGGGATGCTAACTACACAACTTGATATTATGCAGGCTAAACAGAAGCAAATGGAGGCAGAATAGAATTTGGCAATCTTCTGTCCCCGATGCAGGAAGAAACATAGCGATAAGGAGTGTCCACTAGATGCAGTCCAAACATGTGCCATCTGCACAAAAGATCAGCTTACGGAAAGCTGTCCCTCACTTCCCAGATTAAAAGCAATATATAAGGAAGCAGAAGAAGAGCCAAAATTGGTGTATCTGCTGAACCAGCACCGTCAGTGGCAGCCGCGACAGTCTGGTATGTTTTCAGACCCAACTTCTTCTTTTCAGTCTCCACAATATAATTCTCAACAATATAATATGTGGCAAAATCAACCTCAACCCCCGTTTCCAAATTGGTCACCACAGTCATTTCCTTCATCAACCCTGTGGCTGAATCACGCAAGCCAATCTAGTTGGTCGAATTTTCCCTATACCCCACCATATTGGCAAAGTAATGCATACCCAACACAATGGACTCCCCCTACTTCACAAAGTCCAGCCTGGCAGACAAACTAGCAAAGACCGATGCATCAACTAGTAGGAACCATTCCTCTCCCTCAACCTACACTGCCAGCCTTACAACAAAATCCCCAGTCTAATCTGAGACCGCAACTCCCAGCCCAACCCAACCCTAATCCAAATAACAGGCCAGTCCAATCTGCCCAAATAGTAGAAACATCAGAAATAGGAGTCGATCTGAGGGAGTGTAATGATCTTCAGCTAAGATCTGGGTGTATTATTGAAACTGAGGGAGATAAGATAGCCCATGTTGAAAATCAGTTACCCAGAGAACAACTGTCACAAGAAGAGGATGTGAACAAACAACAAACTCATAACCAAGCAACCACATCCTCTCCCCCGTTCCCAGAACGATTAATCATACCTCGACCTACACAATATCCTGATTTTGACATTCTGGGAGAATTACAAAATTTGTACATAAAAATTCCATTCCTCCAAGCCATTCAAGACATCCCGATATATGCAAAGACTATCAAAGAATTGTGTGTAAAGAAACCAAGGAGGAATATAGCAAACAATCCAAGAGTCCAAGTAGTTGGCACTCTATCTGACTTATTATCAGGAAAAGAAACACCCATTAAATACGAAGACCCAGGAAATCCAATAGTCACCGTACAAATTTATGGTCAAACCTTCCCCAATGCCTTAGTTGATCTAGGAGCTGCAATCAACATCTTAACAACTACTACTTGCCAAAAGCTAGGCATTACATCTGTAGAACCCACCTCTACCTTACTAGAACTGGCTGACTGATCTGTGGTTAGGCCAGAGGGCACACTACATGATGTCATGGTATCTGTTGACTCCTGGGAATATTCGACTGATTTTCTGATAATAAATCCAAAAAGCCGACTTGATGGACACCCATTGATTTTAGGTAGACCTTGGCTTGCAACTGTCGATGCCTATATTGGCTACCGACAAGGCAATATGACCATAACGAGAGGAGAGAATATCAAGAACTTAGCTTTATATCCTCCAGCATAGCCAAGTGTCACAATAATCAAAACTAATAAGCACCCTGTATCATACCTTACTGATAACATTAGATCTCCATTAACTATACAAGAGGCACTTGATTTCAAAGACCAAACAGAAGACGATGCCATTAATAATTTTATTAGTCAAACTGAACTCAGATCCTGCACACAATGTCACATGATAGAGGCAGCATTCAATAACGAATTAGAAGAAGATCCTCTTAAAGATACACATGATCAAACAATACCTCTTACCTCTCTTGCAAATAGTAAAGTTGTGGAAATTGAACCGGGAAAAACCTTAAACATTAATGCCAACCTCACCTCCGAACAACAAAACGAAGCTCATCCATTTGTTGAGGAAATATAAAGAAGCATTTGCATGGGACTACCCTGATATGAAAGGAATTGACCCCCAATTATGTACACACCACATTTACATAGAAAAAGATGTGAGATCTGTCTGCTAGCCTCAAAGGAGACTTAATCCTCATCTAAAAGATGTGGTAAAAGCTAAACTTCAAAAACTTTTAGATGTCAATTTCATCTATCCTATCTCCGATAGTAAATGGGTCTCTTCGCTTGTGGTGGTATCAAAAAAGAATGGGAAATGGAGAATTTGTGTGGACTACAGAGAACTAAATAAAGCAACACAAAAAGACCACTTCCCTCTCCCATTCATCGATCAAGTATTAGACACTTTGACAGGAAAGAAATTCTTTTCTTTCCTAGATGGCTTCAGTGGATACAATCAGATTCAGATTGCCCCTGAAGACCAAGAGAAAACCACTTTTACTTGTCCTTGGGGAACATTTGCCTACAGAGTTCTACCTTTTGGCTTATGCAATGCTCCTACCACATTCCAAAGGGTTATCCTCAACATTTTTGCAGACCTAATAAATGAAGGACTTGAAGTATACATGGATGACTTTACACCATACGGAGACGATTTTGATCCAGCATTGGATACACTGGAAAAAGTCCTACAATGCTGCATTGGTACTAGGCTTTGCTTAAGCCATGAAAAATGCTATATGATGATGACTGAAGGACTTATTCTAGGACACTATATTTCAGCAGCTGGCATTAAGGTAGACCCAACCAAAATCTAAATAATTTTGCTTATTCCTACTCCTACCACTCAAACGGAGGTACGCAGTTTTCTAGGATTTTCTGGTTATTATAGGAGGTTTATAGAACATTTTCGCATATTGTTGCACCTCTGTATGCACTAACAGGTAATGTTGATTTTCTTTGGACAGAAAAATGTGAACATGCTTTCCAGGATCTGAAGAAGCTTGTGTCCACAACCCCAATCCTTCGAGGACCAAATTGGGATTTTCCATTTCAGATATCATCTGATGCCTTAGATACAGCCATTGGAGCAGTCCTTGGGCAGGAAGAGGATAAAAAACCATATGCAATTTATTATATTAGCAAAAATTTATCCCCTGCTGAATTAAATTACACTATTACTGAAAAAGAATTTCTAGCTGTAATACATGCTGTCAATAAGTTTAGACATTACATTACTGGATATCTTGTTATCTTATATACAGATCATTCTGCGATAAAATATTTACCAAACAAGCCTATCAAAAATGGCAGAATAACTAGATGGCTGATTTTATTGTAGGAATTTGATATTACAATCAAGGATCGACCTAGGAAAGAAAATCTTGTAGCCAATTTTCTCTCGCGAATGCCAAAGCCAATCGATGTAGCAGCAGTTGAAGATCAATTTCCAGATGAGCATTTGTTTGTTGTTGCTGTTAAAACGCCCTGATATGCTGATGTTGCCAATTACCTAGTAGTAGGTAAATTACCAAAACATCTAACCCCTAATGAGTGGAAACAGATTGTTCAGCGAAGTGCCCGATTTTCTTGGATTGGGGGCTACTTGTTCCACACAGGGGCATGCATGCATATCAGGAGATGCGTTCCAGAGGATGAAATCTTTGACATCTTAAAAGCCTACCATGATGGACCATGTGGCAGACATTTCACCGATCACAGAATTGGACATAAGGTGCTGCAAATAGGGTATTATTGGCCCACGATTTTCAAAGATGCAAAGAAATTCATCCAAGCCTGTGACAGTTGCCAGAGAGCAGGACACCCTGGTCAGTTCGATGAGATGCCCCTGAACCCACAGCTAGTCATTGAACCATTCGAATGATGGGCCCTTGATTTCGTTGGACCAATTAACCCATCATCAAACCAAAAAACATATATTTTGGTGGCAACAGAATATGTCACCAAATGGGTTGAAGAAGAGGCATTGCCGAGAGCTACAGAAGATTCTGTCATACAGTTCTTGTTCCATATATTTGTATGTTATGGCTTTCTAAGAGATATAATTAAAGACGGTGGACCACAGTTTGCTGGGAACAAAATAGCTGCAGCACTCAAAAACTATCATGTCCAGCATAAAATCACTACTCCATACCACCCACAGGAAAATGGTCAGGTAGAAAGCAATAATAAAATAATAGAAGCAATCCTCACAAAAACCATTGCGTCACATAGACATGATTGGGCTGCCAGACTACCAAAAGCACTATGGGCTTACAGAACAACATGGAGAAGTACCACTGGTTACTCACCTTATCAATTAGTGTTTGGAAAGCAACCCATTTTTCCCATAGAATTCGAAATCCAAACATTGCGAACATCACAGGAAGTTGGTTTAGATCTAATTGAGGCACAGATTAATCGATTACAGCAAATCAATGAGCTCGATGAAATCAGGCTCTCTGCACTCCAAAACACTGCACTGATCCAATAGCAGTGAGCTAAATGGCATGATGCTCTCATTAAAAATAAAGTCTTCCACGAAGGAGATTGGGCACTTTTGTACGATTCCAGGTTTCAGGACTTTCCCGGGAAACTCCAGATTCGTTGGTTGGGACCATACGAAATCCAGAAGGTACATGACAATGGTACTCTTACTCTAATCACTATTGACAGTTCTGGATATGCCTTCAAGGCAAATGGCCACCGAGTTCGTCTTTATCGCAAACCACTCACTCGGGAGTCCTTCCGTCAGCAACTACGCCAAAACTCTGATATGGAAATTTTGGGGGAGGGAGAGAAGTCTTCCTCACCTATGATTCATTAAGTGATTTATCTCTTTTCACAGTTTGTACATAATTTCTTTTGTTTTGTTGAATCATTTTTGTACATATTTTTGAATCAACACTTTGTCGTTACTTTTCGAAGCAGCAGCAATGGTTTTATTTTTGCTGTTCTTTTTCTCAAAGGGAAAACATTTTCATTCTGCTATTCCTTTTTCAAAGGAACAACACCTTTTGGATTAGCTGTTCATTTTTCTTTAACTTTGCTGTTCATTTTTCAAAGGAACAACACTTTTGATTGTTGTTGTTCCTTTTTCAAAGGAATGACATTTGTGTGTTTTGCTGTTCCTTTTCCAAAGGAACAACATTTTCAATTTTTGTTGTTCCTTTTCCAAAGGAACAACATTTTCGATTTTTGCTATTCCTTTTCCAAAGGAACAACATTTGTGTCTTCTGTTACTCATTTTCCAAAGGAACAACATTTTCGATTTTTGTTGTTCCTTTTTCAAAGGAACGACATGTGTGTTTTTTTTGCTGTTCCTTTTCCAAAGGAATGGCATTTGTGCTTTTTGCTGTTCCTTTTCCAAAGGAACAACATTTTCGATTTTTTGATGTTCCTTTTCCAAAGGAACGACATTTGTGTTTTCTGTTGTTCCTTTTCCAAAGGAACAACATTTTTGATCTTTGCTGTTCCTTTTTCCAAAAGGAACACCACTTGTATTCTTTTGCTCTTCCTTTTTGAAACAACAACATCCTCATATTCCTTTTACTTATGCTTGCTCCCCTTGCTGTTCTAAATTAAGGATGCTTACTGTTCCTATTCTTTCAAGTCTTTTGGAATATAGCTATGCACTTATGCAATGGATACAAATCACAACATATTGAAATCGATGAATTATAAAATCGCTATTTCTATAAGAAATTTCTCTGAATTGGTAAGAGGACAGAGGGAAGGACACACTTACCCATTATCTTTTGCTGTCATTGTTCCACTAACTCTGCTCTGATTGGTTATCTTTATCATGTTGGTTCCTTTTAATCCTCTTTGATTATTATTCAGGAATAAGAGCAAAGGGTTTATATCTTCCTATTGAGATGTTAAGACTTCTTCCACCATTCCTACTCTTAAGGAGTGTTGAACCACCCTTTGTGTATAAATGGGAAAGTACTTTATGAAAAAGAAAGAAAAAAGAGAAAACAATGATGTCTTAATGACTTGTTTATATAAGTTGTCAAATGTAGGATAGGGGGTCTCATCAAGAGCCAGCCTACCATGATCATGAGGAAGAAATTGAAGTGGCATTCCCACTATGGCCACCACACCAGGGATATGGTCCAAAAGTTATATCAAATAAAGAACCCTTGGAACAAGAGGTCTCATCACGAGCCGGCCTGCCCACCTTTCACTCCTTCCTCATGAATGGCGTTATGGCTAACTGGTCACCAAGCCAGCATAATGGCCTACATGTTGACATTGCACAACATTTCCTAAGCATACACAAAGGATCATGGTTCCATGGGTGAAATAAACAACTCTGCCAAGGTTATGGACACCTGTCGGCAATAGAGCACTGTTAATGGTATTGAAGTCACATTATTTACACCAATAAGTAGTTATCAGCACCCTTTTGTTTCTTATACCTTAGTAATAAATCACATAAGAAGAATGTATATTATTTCCTGAACCATACAACGCATGTAAATCTATTATCACCAATCATGACAGAACAATTAACAATGACCGCATGAGACTCTCTATACACAGCAGATGTCCTATCCTCTTAGCCTCGCATCATATCATAGCAGTCTCTTACGTATTAAGCGATCCGACTTTACACCTCGATTTCGGTAATCTGCTACTTTTGTAAACATGGCATATTTCCATACGTTGTTCCTTTATGACTCTGCTTCAGCACAGAACAGCATGTCGCTCCTTTATGTGACGGCCGAGATGACCTATCACATTACGGGGGGGGAGGTTAACCTCATCATTAGCTAGATTACGTGTCAGACCACTATTCGGGAAATTGCGTACTTGGGAATAGCATGGCTCAACGGTATACTATTTTTTATTTTGCATGGCTTGCTGTTCCTAAGCCATTTCCATAGTATGCTCTGCGGTATTAGTAAAGCCCTTTAGATTTTGAGCAAATCCTACGTCTGTTAGTTCCTGTGTGTTTTAACAGCGTGAACAACTTGTTGTTCCATTGTCAAATTCTGAGATTTTACAGGGAAACCACAAACATGGGAGGAAGATCGATTCAGAGAGAGCCACAGGTGCTGACAGTCTCTGATGCTGCATGAGAAATCCTGGCAAGAGCAGGATGGTTAACGTATCTCAATCGCTTACAGGAATCCAATGAGACTGTAGCAATTGAATTCTTGCAGAACTTGCAAGAGGATCACTCCACAGTGAGGGGGAGACACATAGCAGTCACCGATGACATAATCGCAGAGGTCTCGGGACTGCCAGCCGCTGGACCTGTATGGACGTTAAAGAAGGAGAGATTGCAGAAGATCATAGAAACCTTCCAGGAGGAAGGCCAGAGCCTAACAATTAGAGGAAAAGGGGTTCTGCCAGCAGCATTAGGAGAGCCATGGGTGGAATTAGTGAAGACTATTCAGAGCTACATCACCTGTGAAGGCAGAAAAGACGTGGTAAGACCACGACACCTTAAACTGTTAGCCGTATTAAAGCAAAAATGCTCTGTAAACTTACCTGCATTTTTAAATTCATTACTTCATGATGTTGCATGGAGCATGAAAAAGGCACAGCATGTAGAATTAGTTGTTAGTCACCATGGGTTGATACGGTTAATAGTTAGCCATAGCCTTACCCAGCAACAGAGCAGCTGGGAAGAGCTAATTGCCATGATAGATGGGGGATTGACCACGCCACCCCCAAAACGTAAACATGCCACCAGTACACCAGAGCGTCCAAAAAAGCGAAGGAAATCGGTCTGACTAGCACGAATTAAAGGGAGGCTGGAAAATTCCCAAGGAGATACCAGCCAACCTGTAGAGATAGACGATACAGGGGATGAACAACCCCCACAATTAGAAGGAGAAGAAAATGAGAAAGGAATGCAGGGAAATGAGGAAGGAGAAATGGAGGAAGAAACCGAGCAACCTGAGCAGGAGGAGGAAACAGAACAGCATGAAGGCAGCACATTGCAGAATCCATTGAGAGAAGATGAATTGGCCAAAATCTTGGCCAATATGGGTGAATATGGCCAACCTTCCAGCCCACCAGATCTCCATGCTGAAGAAGAACCAAAAGAACACTCTGCTCAGGATAGAAATGCACCTGAAGAATTACATGCCGAGGAGGTAGAAAAGGAGAGTCAGCCTGTTCATGATGGAAGTACGACGGGAGAAAGAAGTGATGCAGAACAGGAACAATCCGTTCCTAGCCAGACTACACCAGAAGAAATTCTGGAAGAAGGGGAGGCGGAAAAAGAAGTCACCCAAGGAATAACAGAACCAGCTAGGGTTCTTGGCCCTGAGCAACCCGAGCAGAGTAACGAAGAAGCCCCACAAGGAGAAAACCAGGGAATTAATCGAGATAATGGTCCAGGCCACAGTGAACAGTCTGTTGTTCCTTCTAAGGAAATTGAGGAAATTAAGAGGTTACGGAAAGAACAGCAAAGACTACTGAATGTAATAGTTCAACTTCGACAGTAGATCAGGATTTTGAAAGCAAGGAAAAGGGTAAAAAGGACTTTGGGAGGGAAACATGCAACCACTCCAACAAAACCCCTCAAGACAAAGGATTGGAGGACCAGAGTCCATCCTGTTGTTCAAAACCCTATCGAAAAGTGGGCTGTTGTCCCAAATGTTGTTGAGGAGCAGTCTGCTATTCAAAATCAAAAGGAACAACATTTGATTGTTACCCATGTTGAAATACAAACAGATGATATATTAACCTGCGATAAAGAAATTAAGACAGAGGCACAACCCTCGGGAGAAATACGGGCCATGAATGCAAGACAACACAATAGGAAAATTCAGGTAAATCTCCCGGTCTCCACCACCATATGGGATAGTGATCCAAGGACAGTAACCCTACGAGGATGTTTGACACAAGCTCAGCATGTAGCAAAAAAACTCATAGATCAAACGGTCCCTCGAGAAAGGTATGAAGAACTACAACAACAGCTAAGGAATGTCAATTTATCCGAAAGCTAGGCCTTTGAAGGGTGGCAAAGGGAAGAAGAAAAAGTCGCGAAGGTAACTCATAGGCTAGACATAGTTATCAAGCAGATGGATACCTTATGTTCTTTGTACAATAACGTCCTAACATGTAGAGCCCCTGCTAAGAATTATGCCTTGTTTCTAATGGAACGATATTTGCAATTGAAAATAAATACTATTAAAGTAGGTGCCCCTATACAAATTAATACCATCAATGATTTTATAAACTGTTGTAAGCACTATGGGGTAAAAGTTCAAAGATTACTGTGTGAGTTTTATTTGCATAACCTTGTATTAGACCAGGAGACCGAGCTGAACCCCGGCCCTTTTGTTGGGGATATCCAATTACAGACATTTATTTCATTTGGGGTTAATCAAATTAAATGGCTTAAAGCCTATAATGCTTTCCAAAGGCAAGAAAATGGATTAGACTTGTGGGTAAGAGCTGAGCCTAGTGATCCAGTACAGTTGTGGAGAGAACATAGGAACCTCATGAAGACTCCAGGTGTAATTGAAGCATTAGGACCCATTCATACAGCAGCCAATCGACAGGGAATAGAATACTTTTTCACTATTAAAGACCTTACCATTGATGCGGCTAAATTTCAATATCAGATCTCTAATCCGAATATCCAACTCAGGGAACCATTTAAGTATGAAAATTTTAAGTTAGCCACCAACTGCTTGCACCTCTATGGTGAAGTCATTTTGAGGGCAGGGCCATCCTGGTTAGGATATAGGTTCTGGAGTCCAATTATTTGGCACCCTGCACCTGGATACCAAGCCCTGTATGAGATGCTTGAGGGTAAGACAAGCCATTTCTTTGAACACCTAGTTATACATCATGGTTGTAGACCTCCACATGAGATTCCATCTCCAGCCTACTCTCTCACTGCCTTACATGTCAACTACAATGTTTTCATGAGGGCATGAAAAAGGGTAAGCAGGGGGGTGTGTCGAGTACTAAAGAAGGTATGTTTTTGGTAATTATTTCAGCATCTTTTCATTAGAACTTACAAACCTTTTGCATCATGAACTAGGTAGATGATAAGGAATTGTAATAAAACCTGTGAGATTAATGTGCAAAACGAAAACACTGACAATTTCATTTTCTTATGCAGGAAGAAGAAAACACGAAAGACTGTCATTCCAAAGGAAAGGACAAGGCCAGGTTAACTGCTGTCCCTTTGACGGGGAACCGTATGCAAACAAGGCAAACCAAATCGAAGCATATTAGCCCTGGAGAGAAAATGGAGATATCGGCTCGGCGCAAGAAAGAAAAGAGATAACTGAGGACTAACGGTTCAACGAATCCCTCAGGATCCTTTGATCCTGAGGGATCGCTGCTTTAACTACTTTTGCACCTAGACATCTCTGCCTTCACCATTATAAAAAGAGGCACCACTGTTAGCCTGGGGAGTCGGTTATGTTTTATTTAATTTCTCTGAAGATTGAAACTTTCATCATCGAGTCTCGTTGAGAACTGATCTACTGTAATTCTGTCTTATGCATTAATATAAACTTGGTTGCTATTTCATCTCTAAGTCTGGAATAACTTCAAGCGGTGTACCCCTGGAGGCTAAGGACCCGGACCTAGAGGAACACTTGCTCCTGTACTATTACTTTTCGTTTATGCGTGGTTTGCTTATCAACGTTATTTGGTAATCTGATATGTTCTGTTATTTTACATCACAACTCTATTACATTTAATTCACTGAGTAATATCATTTTTGAAGACAGAACCATTCTATTAACTTTGCAACGTATTACTGTTCCTTTAAGCACTAATATAATATTACTGGTCTTTACAGAATACTGTTACTGTTCAATTACAGAGTATCTGTGTTGTACACTTATTCATTGGTATTACTGAATTCATCTTAGGGATTATGTTCCTTACGATTGTTGAATCTATATACACTGCTATTCCATTGTGAAATACAGTCGTATTCTTTATAACTAATATTGATAACTGGATTACCAAGATCATATTACTATTAAGGTGTGTCATGTGCATGTATGTGTGGTTTTCAAGCATTGTTCTATAGTCCATTATTAATCAGTGCTGTTCCATTTTTGTGTGTTGTTCAATTCGTCCTTAAAAGTGAAGGATTTCCATTTGATTACTGTAGGACACGATTATTGCATTTGATCTTGGATACTAAGGTGTTGTTGCTTATTAGACTTAATTGTTGTTACAATTTCCTGTTTGTTGTTCCATTTCAGGTTTGTTGTTCCATTTCTTAATTGATGTCCTATTTCTTATCTGTCGTTTCATTTCCTGTCATTTGCGTTATTGTTTGGTGTGAAGAGCGATCTAAGGCTGTAGTGAGCATTGACATTTACTGTCTAGATCCTAGGTCGATGATCTATTCCCTGATTTCCTTTAGTTCCATCAGTTTACAAAGGGATGAGTTACTGCTACTGAACCCTTGACTGATAAATTTCTTAGTTTTCTGAATGCATGGTTTAGTCTTTAAAAGTAGTTTGTTGTAAACAAGCATCCGTTTACTCTTGTATTTTTTAGCACTGTACTACTAGCATTACTCTGGCAAATGATAGCCTTAGACTGAGACACTCTTTGAAATAAAAAAACGTTCCTGGATTGACAAACTAATGTGAGGTAATTAGAGGTGAAAGAGACCCTTTTTATAGCTCGACAAAGGGTTTACACTTGTTATTTTTTTACGATGATGCAAAGAACGTGAAATAGGTCTTATTATATTCAGAAGTTTAAAATGATTTTCTGGTATTGTTCTTCTACCAGGGAGCCTGTTCAGTACCTCAACAAAGTCACTCCAAGAAATCCCAAAGATTGCTCCACTGCCAGCAAGCCTAGCTGTGACCCTAGCAGAGTCACTGCATCACCTCTCTATGAAAGAATCCTTTCTCAATCCTTTACCCTTTATTTATTGTTATTTTTTGTATGTGCATATTGGCATCCTTTATTAGACATTCATTTCACTAGGGGGATGAGGAATCCCAACTTTTTTTACGTGCAAGAGAGGTTGTTCCTTGCTTGATGGAAACTAAAGGATTTTTTGGTTTATGTTTTCGCTCATGCCTTGCCTCCACATCATATCTCCAAATGCTAGGTGGATAGTGAAAACACACCAGGAAAAATTCAGGACCATACTTTATACAAGGTTCGAGTTACAGGTATCAATCATTCAAGCTAATTAGGGTTCCCCATAAGCACATGTTCACATTTTCCTTACTAATGAATCAAACTTGTAGGAAATTTGTTCAGGATGCAGTTTTGATGACTCGTTCTAAGAGAGGCTACCTTTTGGAGCAACCAACACAACCAAAAGCAACCATTATTGTTAGGGTTTCAACATTAGGGAAAGGTGACTATGGAAGCTATGCTAGGGTTTCAGCATGTGCAAAGATGTCAAAGAAATCTTCTAGGATTTATGTACGTGCATACAAGCATATTACATATCATCACCACACCAAATGTTCGAAAGGATCCATGCTTGTGCAGGCTCATGTGGTGGCATGCAATAAAAAGTAGATGCAAGGATAGGTCAACAACTAGTGTATTCTATTCAAGAAGGTGAATACATGATGTAATGTAGAAGGGAGGGATATGATGCAATGTAATGCTATGTAAATGCAAGGAGAATCAACTAACTGTGATTAAACGATGATGGAATGCATATGTAAAAAATGCAATGTATAATGGTGAATGCATGATAAATGCATAATGATAAGTAATAAAGTAAGTTCTCATGACAAGAAAGCACAACAAAGCATATCTAAACCTTAAACATAAAAGAAACCTTAATAAGCATACCTTAATCGACAAAATTTGACAAGTAAACCCAAATTAGAAAACCCTAAACTAGTATAAACCTAAAATCCTAATTTAACCACAAACGAGGTCAGTTCATGTGAAATCAAACTTACAATGCATCCACTGCAATAGTTCCTGACCTGCAAAAAACAAATATGTTATAAATATTTGTGCAAAAACAACAATGCGTAGCTGTGAAACATGCACAACAACAGGAAGATCTCTCCTGCTGGCCGGAAAACATGTTAGAAAGGATTGTTCAAGACAAGTTGCAAGTTTGTCTTGGTAAATAGAATGAAAAACTTAAAAGTTGTGATCATCTTCCCATGATATGCTTTTATTTATGTTTAACCCTAAATCCCAAACAAGTGAGGCAAGATCTTGCATTCTTGCAGAGGAATTTTCCAGATAAGATTCTTCAAGCTAATCAACAATCCTATCATGATATTTAGGATGATCAACTTGATGACTGAAAGGATGGGAGTTGGTGAGGTGAAACTAATATACCATAGGAATCAAATGTAGAAACCCTAAGTTGAATTTGTTCATGTATTTTGTCAAGGAAGTGAGGATGTGACATAACCATAAGCAGAAGCTGAAGTGCCCCACCATCCTGAAAAATATTTTAACCCTCAAATAGCAGATCATAAAATATTGGTGCTTTTGTAAGATAGACAAGTGAATCAATATGGTCATCATCGATGACAACCATCAACGAATATATTGTTGATTTGATTAGATGACCAAACAATGATAGGTTGGCAATTCAAAATATCATATTCTTCTAATTCCAAGATGAATATGGGTTGAACAGGTAAGTCTTTAGAAAGAGAGGAGTAAGGTCATGAGTTCTCTCACATATGGTGGACTCTAAGGGAGCACCAGCTTGTACTTAATCACCATTTTCACCAGCTAGGCAAGAAACACAAACGTTTGAAACAATGGATAGTGTACTCTCTGTAGCCAACAAGTCAAGGTATAAGGAGTATTGCATATCAAAATCTATTGGAAATGAGATTTCTTGTGTCAAGATAGTCTTGAGATGGGAATCATGCGAGGAAACCCTCATTTGACTTAGTTCATGGGTCTCATCACTATCATAAGAACTTGACATAACCATCAACAAAAACTAAAATGCCTCAATTTCCTTACAATTCCCAGAACATTCAAAAGGTGGATTATAAAATCTTGGTGGCTTCGTGAGATAGAGAAGTGAGAATGAACAATTGTTAATCACAATATCAATGAATACAAGTTTGTTGTATTTATATTGGAAATGAATTTAACTTTGTTAATTTTGTGATAAAATTATACATATGTATGTCTCATGGTTGCTCGTATTGCTAATATTATTATCACTATGTTTATTTTAGATAGCAAGCATAGAGATGACGTAATGAGTAGTATGGTATACTTGGTTGCTCGTACTGCAAGTGCAGTTTGCCAATTGCAACAACATGTGTGTGATTTGCAATCTTAGTTGGACACTGCTTAGGCACATACCCTTATTTTGCATTGCTAGCAAGCCAATCTCCAAGTGTTTCCCACACCCAACTAGTATTTCCAATTTACCGAAAGGAGCATGATCAGCTGATCGTGATTATGATGAGCCATTGGGATCATCCTGGATGAATAGCCCAACAACCCAAGTAATTGATAGAGACAAGGATATTAATTTCATGTTGCTAGAAATGTCTATGTGGAACTCTAATGTGCTTATAGCTAACTTATCATTTTGAATAAGTTCTTTTATTATTAAGCACTTCCATCATTGAGAGATATTGTATTTAATTTTCTCCAAATTTTTAGAGTCAAGCTTTGTGTTTGAGCGGGTTGGTACAAACTAATTTTCTTCATGTAGATTTATCTACAACAATATTTTGTACAAGTGAAATAATATTTTGTAGAAGTGAATTTCTAAAAACGCGGAGACATATGGAAAAAAAATTAATATAATATTATATTGATATAATATTTAAAATTATAATTTTCAAAATAAATAGAAAACAAATTTATAATTTATAACTTTAGAATTAAAAGGTATATAATCTCATTTATTTTTATAAAAATTAGTGTTTTTTTACAAAAATTAACACAATATTATATTGATATAAAATTAGAAAATATAATTTCCAAAATAAATAAAAAACAAATTTATAATTTATAATTTTAAAATTAAAAGGAATATAATCTAATTTATTCTTATAAAACATAGTGTTTCTCGATTTACAATACTTTTATAATTATGTACTTCATGTACAAAATAAAATGAGCAAAATAGATGATAAGAAGCTCCCAAAAAAATACTTTAAACTTGATCCAAAACTACTTACAACTTAAATAGTAAATAAAAATGACATAAAAATCTAAGAAGGACACTTACGCTAATTTTATGTATGACAATAGTAACTTGGAGGAAGTGTCTTCCTACAAGTACCTAGGAATTGATATTCATCACAAGCTCAACTGGAACTATAGCACTGAGAAAAGGATTAATGGGGGATGGAAAGCTTATTTTGGTCTTGAAAATAACTGTAAAATGGCAAACCTCGTAATGTGGGATAGAAAGAAGTTTCTCTTTGAAACTTTAGTCACTCCAGTTATCTTATATGGATGTGAGGTTTGGGGTTGTAGCATCTCTAGAGAATCTTGGAGAAAGATTGAGCAAATATAGAAGCATTTTATAACATATAACCTCAAAATTAAAAGCAACACACCCCATCCTATTCTCCTTATAGAAGTGGGTCTTTCCCCTACCGAGAGCCTAGCTATGACTAGGCTTTTGTTGTACAAGCACAAACTCAATAACATAGGAGACCATAGACTTCCTAAGCTAGCTTTAAATTCTAGCCAAAACCACCTAAGGCTCAAGCAAGGTTGGTATAAAGACACCAGGGCCTGGTTAAAGCATTGGGAGATCGACGAGAATGTTGCATTGCAACACATCAATAACGTTAAAAATATTGTTACTTCTAAGTTCAAAGAAAAAATGTGGTGTGAGAAAGATTTAGCAGCTAAAATAAAATTAAGATATTATAAGGAGGTCATCAACCCCACCCTAGAAGATCAAAAGTATCTCTCTGTTTTAACTAGCTCAAAGAAGAAAATTAATATAGCCAAGATTAGAACGAACTTTCATGAGCTCCATAGTGAAACGGGTCATTGGGCAGTTCCTAAAACACCATGGATGGAAAGGTTCTGCCATCTCTGTGAGAATACGAATATCGAGGATAAAATCACTTCCTCTTAGAGTGCCCCGCATACAACCACATTAGATCTCAGTTTCAAAATCTTTGTTGCAATACTGACCTTACTAGCCTTTTACGTTGTCAGAATTACAATGAGCTCAGAAGGCTTCTCTCCAAGCTCTTTGAGCATAAGAATAAAATCTTAAATCAAACTAAATAATTTGTTTCTTTAGGTCCAATAGACCAAAGTTCGGTCTCAATGGACGTTAACCATCATCATCATCACAAAATTTTAACTAAATCATTAAACTATATTGTGAATTACAACTTATATAAAAATGACATAAAGATACAAAGTCTTAACTAAATCATTACGCTGTATTGTGGATTAAACAAGAGTGCTTGCAAAAATAATTTGTTTTCCCTTCAAAAAAAAGATTATTTTCTGACAAGAGAATCCTATTGTGATAACACTTAAAAAAGTATACGCGAAACATGTGTCTTCTATTTTATCGCAAGTTCAAAACATATGATAGTGATAAAAGCCGGAAATATGATTTTTAAACCAAAATTATATAAATATATATATTTATATATAAAATTACAATTGTTACATAAGTGATATTTTTTCAGTGTAAAATTTATATATTTCTGTAAAAAAAAAAAAAAAATTAATTGTATTCGGGATAGCTTTTTATTTAAAAGTAACAAACTCAATTTTTTTACTAATTTCATAAAATATTATTGCATTTACTTACGAGGAAAATGAATATAATCACTCGCTAGATATTTAAAATATCTTACAGAAAATCACAAAAAGGAAAAGGATGAAATAAAAAAATTACAATCAGTTCACCTTAGCTACGTGTACTTTCCATCTCAATCATATAAATGTATTCTTTCTTTTCGAATGTGACTGGGAACTCATACATTGATAGTATGGATTAGTACCAAATCCCATCTTAGACTTTTCAAATCCCTATCATTTTCATTGATATAATGCTTCTCATGAGCATGCTCTTGGAAGCGAATTCTGAATAGTGACGAAACTTGATCTCATGAAATTTTGAGATTTACCGAGTGAAGATTTGTTGTTATATTAATTATTATTATTTTAGTCAAAATATTTATGCCTTTACCATAGTAGCTATGAAGGGTTTCTATTTTAATAGTGGAACAGTTGATATAGATAATTATGAGTATAGAAGTATATGTTCTTGGAATGGAAGTAATGTTTTATAAATTTATAACTCACTGAGTTGAAGATTGGGATATTTATTAAAGGTAAATGTTGTGGTCACAAAATTATTAATTATCTTAAATATTAGTTTTAAAGATCTATGGTTTCATATATTGTGTGACTAATTGTTGAACAAACAACAACATTTTTATGTTATTTTTTATTTTGTTGTCATAAGCTAAAAAAATGGATTACGACCCTTTTATTATTTTTCATATTTTTGAGCTTTCATGGACTTTAAGTCTCTTGCTTTATCATTTTAAGAATTTTTTTTTCTGATTGCAACTTTCAAAACTTATATAGCTCTTAGATCTTCATTAGAATATATTGCATCAAAGTTTTATTTCAATGTTGCATATATTCTCCCATTAAATCTTTTTCTCCATGATACAGTACAACATAAAAGAAAAAAATGATTTCTTGGTACATGGAACATTTTAAAGTTCGTATTCCTTGATATGTATTACACCCAAAAATTGTTTTCCTTCTACTACATCATAATGTTAAAACATCTAAAGCTATAATGTATTGCAAAAAGAATGACTTCCATTATGGAATATCACAACTCACAACATTATGAAACTCTATGACAAGTTTCTTTTCTTACACATTAAGAAATTCTGAGAAATGAAACATATTAGACTCCTTAATAACTTTCTCCAAGTTGTGACATTAAGTCCATCATGCCACACTAAATTTTTGTAATGATTCGTATTAAATAAATGAAATAATATAAATAAATAAATAAAGAATAAAGAAAATATAATAATAATAAATAAATAAAATCATAAGAAATAAACTAAAGTTTCAAATAAATATATAAAATACAAATTATAAAAATAATAAAAATATGTAAAGTTTACAAAAAATAAAAGGGAGTCTTAGGGGCAGTTCAATTGGTTATGGGAAATGTGAAATTGTTGAAACTTGAAAGACCCAGGTTCAAGTCTCCTTGTTGTGACCCGGGCTATGAGGAGGAAGGCATATTGTAGCCCTTAGAAGTTTGCTGGTAGTTACATGTCATGCGAGTTGTTGCATTCCTCTAGGTTAAAAATAAAAATTAAAAATTAAAAATGAATGCAATAAGCAAGATTTAAATTAAGAAAAACATTGAGTTAAGGAAAACTTAGAGAGAAAAATAGAAGTTGGCATGATGAAACACAAATTGTGAGCATGAGGATCCCCTTCCGATCCTCTTTATATTTAATGGATGAAAGGGAGATTAGAGACATTCATTCTTTTCAAAGGAGAATGTTAGTAGACAATGCATTCACTCGCTTTAGTAGATGATTGGGGGCTCCAGGGGTGGCTAGTTGTAGAAAGATTATGTGTTGTTGGGCCTATGGTTGGGTAGAGAGTCATCACCAAAACATTGTTGTGGTTAGCAGAATTCAAATAGCGCCAAGACTTCAAACTCACTAGGAATATATATCATCACCTTACAAGTAAGCCTTCTATTCTCATGTTTTCGTAAAATTATATGTTAAGAAATTAAACATTTTGTGTTGATTGTTAATATCATGGATTAATGTAATTAGTTATATGTTTTAATTCCCAGTCATTACATAGAGTATTAGAGCAAGACTATAGCCGTTGAGGCATATGAGCCCCATCATGCATATCTAATTTTGTTAAACCCTATCATATAAATTATATTATTAACCTAGAAGTATATGTAACAACATGTGTTAAAATATTGTGCTCTTCATTTTATGTTATATTTTTTAATTTCTTCTGGTGTTGGGAATCTTTAGGGTTTCATTCTTAGGGCTTCCTTAGAGTTGGAAGTTCATGATTTCTTGTTAATAGGATATCACGAACGATGAAGGTCTAGTGGGATTTTTGTTATGCTAGTTTTTTTTTTTTCTTGTTTGGAGAACTAGCAATCTTCCCATGGATGGTCTAGTGAAACCGTGACAATGAAGAAATTAACATATTTCAAGACTACACTCTGTCTATGTTTATATTTCTTGTCATATTCCCTAGGCTACTCGTATCACTCTAACATTTCTTATTCTTTAACTCAAAATTTACTGATTCAAATTTATTACTGAAAAGAAATACATATATCATGAGCACATTCCTTGAAGCTAATTGGATTTGAACTGTGGACCCTCAATTCTACCATGCCTAGCAACAATTATCCTTCCTTTTGGAATAAATGAAATTTGAATAACTGTCACCCTACTTCAAATTTTGAGTTATAGACATTTATATACAATGTGGGTGCCACCGACAATTGACAAATTGGTTTCTTTGAGCCACATCCTACGATTTTTTATTCCCAAACATAATTTCTCACCAATTGGCCACCATAATTTCTATTGTTAATACCTTCCACAAAAAAAACTTGTTGAGCAACATTTCATTGAAACATCATGTGTCCACATGCCAACATGAAAGTTAAGGTTTTAGATTCTTCATCGGGGGGGCTTATGCTCCCTTGGGAAGTGTCCTTTTAAAGAGGCTCCAATTTTGTCTTGAGAGATTCCATTCCATTAGCCTAGGGATGTTTTTATGAGTTTTTGTGGCATATCTCCAAATATGTTTGTGAATTTGTAACCTTCTAGATAGATTTGAAATATTTTGAGCAGGGATTTGTCATTTTAGTGATCTCGCGAATTTTTCTTTATAAGTGCATCAAGCTAAGATATTCGTCTTGATAACAATCTTCATAGATCGGCAAACTTTTTCAACTTAGAAATGGTAGCATTAAATTCTATGAAGGTGCATAGTTGAATTGATCTCCAGATTGGGGTCAATTTTCTCCAATAATTCTATTTTTCACTCTCTACAAGTCGCTTGACCCTTCTGATTTCATAAGTTGAATTTTGTATTGCATAGGTAAAATTTAATATACTAATATATTGTTTAGGTGCTTGGTACATGTTGAAATTTTCTCCAATAATTCTATTTTTCACTCTCTACAAGTCGCTTGACCCTTCTGATTTCATAAGTTGAATTTTGTGTTGCATAGGTAAAATTTAATATACTAATATATTGTTTAGGTGCTTGGTACATGTTGAATTTCTATTTGGAGGGTTGAACTACGGTTTGATAGCTCAATTTTTTATGGAAATTAAATCTATAATAAAACCCTCAATTTCTCTTTATCTCAAGACTAGTAATAAATATTTGTGCTCGGGTCTATGTAATTTTCCATTCAAATTGTACAACCCGCAACATATCCACTTAGTATAAACATGTGGAATATTATTGACGGGTGCTTGATACATAAAAAAAAACTATCTTTTGTGTTCCCACAATAATCTTCTTAACATGTGTGGCATGTTTAGCACACTACTACAGAAAAAAGGTGTTTACGACATTCATTTAAGACAAAATCATCATTTCATTTTAAAATTATTATTTCATCTAAAATAATTGTATTATTATATTAATTATTATAAACTACGGAAAAAGGGATATGATTTTTCAAAATTTATCGTATCATTCCGTACTACATTGCAACATCTCATTGTAGTATCCCGGAGATGACATTCCATACTAGAACGAAACATATCAACGCAGTGTCCCAAAGATGTAAGATTAAATTCCCCAATGTCGATTCTTAGCGGGAATTCCTCCAGGGGAATTAACATTGGTATGCTTCAGAAGAAAAGTTACCATTCTCTATCCTCTTTAGATAGGTTTTTATGCATGAATAAGGACAGAAAAAAGGTGGCTGGGAATAATGACAAAAAGCACCGAGGAAGTTTGCCAAAATTATTTCAAGATGATCAAGCCCATTTATGAAACCCTTGTCATAATTACTCTCCTAGATTTACGGCTTGACTATTATTTCTTATTAGTCATTTCTTGGATTTCAGTTCATTATTTCTTGTTTAATGCACAATTTGTTGCACCTAGGTGTCATTTTTCAATGCATGCGGGAGTTGCCTCATTGGTTCCACACCACACCAAATGTGATCAATTACTTAGGTACTTGGCATAAGTTATTTGTTGGAGACTCAAAAAATAGTTTTTTTTACCATTTGAACCCCTTGAGGTGTGGCAATCATAGAGAAGTAAAGCAAAGGAATGGGATATGGGGAAATGGTGGTGGGATCACTTATTATTGCGACCTTTACTCTGAGCTTTGTGGAGGAAAAGGTATATATAGTGATGGTTGAAGGAGATCCTATGGTTTGATACAAAGACTCCATACCAGGATTTAAGGCCACTACTATCCCTTGACAATAGTTTGATAGTACAAGGTTTGAAAATTGATATCTATTTTTCTCTTCATGAAGTGTAACTCCTTCATTGTTTTTTATTCTAGGTGAAATGGCATCTTTGTATTTCAAACTTTGAACATTAGCACTATATTCATGAAGAAGTATATTTTTTTCTCTTTTTTATGGAAATCATTTTTTTGGCGAAGTGTAGGGCTCAAATTTAAATAGATCCTTTCTGGGTACCAAGTTTATGACTATGAAACTTGGGAGGTATTTGCTTCGCCATTGATGAATTTTAATACAATAGTCGTTTATATCCGTTTCTGATTTCACTGTTAATACTTTCTTTTTTTAGATTTAGTTGGATTAGTTCAAGGCTCAATCTTGACTGGATCCTTTTTGGGCACCAAATTAAATGGGTTTGGGAGGAATTTATTTTCCATTAATGAGTTGTAATACCATTATAGATTATCCACTTGTGATTTCACTCTTCCTAATGACCTAGAGCAACATCCACACCTCCCTCCCAGAAATTATTGTGCAAAGTACCTTGAAAGAGGGAATGTTGTGGTTTAAGGGTAAAAGCATGTTATTCCTTTACATGGCTTGAAGATTGGGAAGTCTCTACCCATATGTACATCAAATCAATACTCCCATTAATACATGGGAATTCTCTTGTTGGCATGTTTAACCCTTTTGTTCATTTTCAAGTTCAATACATGTATTGTGTGTGAAATATGACTAATGAAAATAATTTATACATCCCAACTAATTCCAGGAATCAGAACATCGTAAAATTGATCCCACTCGTCATTTCCTCAACTTTTAGAACTTCCATATTTTAGGTCCCTATCATTTATTGTCAAAACAATGCTATATGAACTAAACACAATATAACTATTACTTGAAAAAAAATTATGTTTATGATATAAGATTTCATAAGAATACTTCTTTAGTGTATATGAAGATGATATTTATTTAATGTATATTTCTATATATTTTAACTTGAAGCGTATTTGAAGTAATTTAAGTTTCCTTTTAAATAACATAAAGGAAAATCCTAAAGTCAAGAGAATCATTAATAAAACTACAACAATTGTTTTCCCTCATCCATAGCCTTGTGTGCTCTCAATGGATGAAAGAGTGCTCTACCAAGCGATGTTGAACTTAACATACTAAGAGTTACCTAAAAAAATGATGTTTTTCATCTATAATTCTGTAAGATAAATCCTAGATATTTGAGGAAGACGATTTTCATGTAAATCATATCGTTGGTTGATAAAAGGTGCTTTTTAAAACTCCTAATTATCCTCACATTAGTTATCAATCCGGGCAAGTCTTCTTATTTCAAGAGTGTACATAGTGTGTGGCTGCTATTTACTCAGAGAGTAATGTTTCTAAATTGCAGTATAGATCTTTAAAATATGAGAGTAAACAGATGCTTCTAGTAAATTCCAATTGCAATTAAAGAAAACTCAATCCTTTAATTAAATCAAATCTTACCTTCATCAAAGTAACAACAACATCAGTTGAGAGTACAGTAGGGATAACTCATCCCTCTTTAACTGATTTAATCGAAATCAAACCCAATCCTCAATAATTAATCTAAACAATGAATGAATATCAATATGAGAGTTTCAACAGCAATAGTTAATACTCTTTAGAGTTGATTATACAAAGCAGAATATTTATCTAAGAAACTTAATCTAAAATGAAAGCAAACTGAATCGATGACAATCCTGCAAATTATATAAAATAAAGAGATTCTCTCAATACTGGAAAATAATAAACAACGCATCGATAAAAGCATAGGAAGCGAGAATACTATCAAACCATCACACTTGCGAGAATTGGAAATGTATGACACAAGAAGAGAAGTTGAATCCACCAGTGGCCAGGCCCTTAGCCGCCAGCGAAACACTGCTAAGTTACTTTAGGAACCGTAAGGGAACAACAACATAACTTATATATTAATCATCAAACTGAATGAGCATTACAATATATTTGTGTTCTTCTCAGCAACGAGAGTTTGTGAATACAATTACAATTACAATAATACAGAAATTCCTCCCCCTTTCTTCTTACAAAAACATCTCTTTTATAATCTGAAAGGGTACAAAGAAAAGTGATAAACGCAATTCCTTAGGATCTCTCGATCCTGAGGGATTCACAACAGTTTTCCATATTCAGACATTATCTCCTTTCTTGTGTTGATCATGCTGATTTTCTTTTGGACGTATCTGCAACCGCCACATTCCTTCCTTAGATTGTCAACGTTTGTTGTTTCTTCACATGGAACAACATTTGTCCCTTTTGTTGTTTTCCTGCAGAAAGGAAGGTAATAATTAGCCAAAGAGGAACTGCAGATAATTTATGTATTTCTTATTGTAATGCCTTAATAGATTAGCACATTGAGATATAGAAAGGATAAGAATAAAGGAAAAGGATGATGAGTTTAGTAGTAATTTCATACCCTTTCCATGACCCAACATACTCCCCTCCTTACCCTTTTTCATGTACTCATGAAAACCATGTAGTTCGTATGCAGATAAGTCAAGGAATAAGCTGGAGAAGGAATGTCATAAAGCAGTCTAAAACCATGGTTGTTGGCCAAGAGCTCAAATATGTGCCCTGTCTGTCCTTTAGGCAGTTCATATATAGCCTTGTACCCTTCAGCAGGATACCAAATAATAGGGTTGCGGAACCGACAACCTAGCCAATAAGGACCTTCTCTTAAGATGAGATTGCTATAAGTGACAAAGCATTCTGCAACCATTTTAAAATTTTTATAATTAAATGGTTCTCTATTCTGTACATTGTTATTAGAAACTATCCACTTGAACTTAGCTGCAGCCAAGGAGCTTTCCTGAATGGAGAGGAAGTATTCCACTCCCTTCTGGACAATCTCTTTCTGAATGGGCCCCAAGATTTTGATTACTCCTTCCCTTTTCATCAAGCTTTTGTGATTCGCCAGCATTTGTAACAGGTGTTTTGGTTTACCTCTGACCCAAAGGTCCAGTCCATTTCCCTACCTCTAGAATGTGTCATGAGCCTTAAACCATTTCATTTGATTAACAACGAATGAAATAAAATCTTGAAATTGCATATCCCTCGGAAAAGGACTTGGGTTCTTTTCAGTTTCTTCCTCTAATACAAAATTATGTAAATAAAATTCACACAACAATCTCTGAACTTTTACCCCATGATGTTTGCAACCATTTATGAAATCCTCAATTGTTTCTAATTCTATAGGTTTTCCACCCCTGACGGCTTTGATTTTCAGCTGCAAGTATCTTTCTAGCAAAAATAAAGCATAATTACTGGCAAGGGATCTGCATGCCAAGACATCAGTGTACAATGAGCAAATAGTATCTATTTGACCCTTGACCTTCTCTAATTTGAATATTATTTTCCCAATTCTTTCTTTTTCCTTTCGGTATTTATCAGAGGCCTCACTTTTTGATGTATTCATGTCCGAAGTTGCTTCTGTAATTCCTGGTATTTTTGCTGGGAGATAGTTTCCAGCTCAAGCCGTTCTATGGTAAGCCGAGCCTTGGCTAAATCTTCTTGAAGATTCACTATACTGGGGTCGCTGCTCGTTATGATATCTTTGGCTTGAGTATTTGTCTGTGTACTCCTGCTATGAGAATGGATGCCTATTGTTTGCGTTTCTTTGTTGTGGGAGGCCCAAGCCTCTGTCTGGGTAGTTGTGCTGTAGGAGGGTACCATCTCTGTCTGAATGGCTAAGTCATGAGAAAGTATAGCCTCTATTTGGGTAGTTGCTTCTGCAAAAATTGCATGTTGTTCCCTAACAAGTTCAGTGAGTATGGGCTCAGTTTGAGTCCCTGTAGCTTCTGTTTTATGTAATTCAGTTTGGATGGATTCGTTTATTGTTTTCGAGGTTTTTTCTGGAACCTTCCCTGCTGCTAACTTTCTTATTTTTCGCATGAGCCTTTTTACTAATTTCCACAGCCTCTATTATTCCTTCCTAAGCTTTTTAATTTTATTTTACTACTTTCTGGGAGGAACAATTGTTCTGCTAATGGTCTCTGCTCCTAACGAGCTTGGTTGCTCACCTTGGTTTTGTTCTTCAAGAGCTATGTCCACTCCTTGGTTTGTTTCTATTTCTCCTGTTTGGCCTACATTCTCTGCATCTAGGCCTTCCTGACTGGGTTCTTCTGGAGGCATATCACTAAGTTGGTTTACATCTTCATGAGTGGTCTCTACCCTTGTTTTTGCTTCACGACTTATGTTTTCTGATATAATTCTATCGTGGCCAGAGTTTTATGCAGATTGGGCTACTCCAATGTTCAAATTGAGCAGGATTTCAGGTTGTATGAAGTCATTCATATTGGCCAAAATTTGGGCCAATTTGATATCATGTAGTAAATCACCTCGGGGGCTTGATGTTGAGGGGATTTTTGGTTCATTTCTTTTTTCTTCTTCTTCAGAATGCCTTGATTCTTCCTCATGGTCCGACTCAGGGTTCTCCTAGCCTTCTATCTGTAACTGTTGTTCACTTCCCGGGCTAGACAATTCTATGGGCTGGCTGATACTGCCCTGGGGGTTTTTAGCTGCTTCTAGGTTTGTTCTCACCCTAGCAGAATGTCTGCACTTTTGAGGAGTGTTCACTGCAAGGGTAGTCATTTTCCTTTTTGAAATAGGGTTAGGCGCAGGCAAAGCTAGGCCTCCTAAAATGGAAAATACTAATTCCTCCCAACTTGATTGCTGCTGGGTGAGGTTGTAGCTCACTATCAGCCTAATCAAGTAGTGGTGGCTCACAACTATTTCTACATGTTAGGACTTTTTTATGCTTCGAGCGGTGTCATGCAACAGAAAATTCAAATACGCAAGAAAATTCACAGAACAATTTTGTTTTAGAACAGCTAGGAGTTTAAGTTGACACGACCTTACCACATCTTTTTGCCTGTCACATGTGATGTAGTTCTGGATGACTTTGGCTAGTTCTGCCCACGGTTCTCCAAGGGATGATGGCCGAACTCCTTTGCCTTTGACGATCAGGTCCTATCCCTCGTCCTTGAAAACTGCAATAGCATCCTACAATTTTAATCTTTTATTAGCCCATATGGGTCCTTCTACTGGTAATCTAGACACTTCAGCTATCACTGCATCTGTTACTATGATTTTCCTTCCTCTTATCATAGATTTCCCATTTTGTAAATTTTGTAGGAATTCAATAGCAATTGCTTCGTTGGGTTGCTGAAACCGTGTGAAATATGTTATCCACCCAACTCTAGCAAGAATTTCTTTGGTTGCATCAGAAACAGCCAGTATTAGTGGTTCCATGCGCATTGTTCTTCCTCCCATACTACCTGGATTCTACAAACAGTTACTATAACAGAGATATCATAGCAATAGACAAAGCCGAGCTATTGAAAAACAAGTTGTTATAATGGTTATTTTCAGATGATACTTTACAAACATGAATTCCGTTAACTAGAACTTGCTATTGTACCACTTACTCCATAATTAGGGAATGTTGTATTGCCCTACACAATTGAATAAAGCACTGACACGCATACATAAATACACTGGAGGTTGCTCCTCTCCCCCCTTTAAAATGATAGGTCGCCTTCAACCAAATGAGTGAAGGAATGACGTGATGGTGGTGAAGTAGGGGGGTGATAAAAGTGGCAAGGTACACATATTAATGATAAGATCGCAAAATATATCGGATTGCTAAAATCAATGCATATAACAAAAATTATCAATAAGTGTGGAGATGTCGTGAGATGATTCGAAAAGGAAAAAGGACATCAGGTGCAGGAAAGATACTTTTCCGTCATCATTCCACTTAAACTACTATGATTTATTTTTAAAAGATATCTCATGCATAAAGGTTCAAAAATAGATTGGGAACATAATCTCTCTATAGTAAAGGTAAAAAAATAAGAAAAGGGAGTTATAATAACTATTGATGTTAAAAATAAGACTCCAATACCATCAACAGTGCTTCTGTTGCCCACAGGTGTTTATAACCTCGACAAAGTTGCTTTTTCACCTTTTGGAACCATGATCCTCTATGTATAATTAGGAAAGTGCATTATGATGTCAAAGTGGAGACCAATGTACTGGCTTGGTAACCAGATGAATACATTTCCATTCACTGGGAAGGAGCGGAAAGTGGGCAGTCTGGCTTGTGATGATACCTCTTGTTCCAAGGACTTTATTCTTCTAATGCATCCATTGAATCATATCCTTGGTGTGGTGTCCATAGTGTGAATGCCACTTTGCTGCTTCCTTATGATCATGGTAGGTTGGCTCATGATGAGACCACCTATCCTCCATCTGAAAAATCATAGAATTGTTAGTAAAGATATGTATATATATATATATATATATATATATATATATATATATATATATATATATATATATATATATATATATATATATATATTTAGACAACACTTCCTATTTATATATAGAGGGTGGCTCAATACTCCTTAAGAGTAGGAATGGTGGAAGAAGTTTGAACATATCAATAGGAAAAAAGAAGTATGCCCTTAACCTTATTTAATGATAATGAACAGAGAGAATTATGGGGATTAGGGAAGAACCAACATGGTACAAATAATCAATCAATTCAATTTACAGTGAAAATAAGGACAGTGAAGTGATATAGATGGTTGTGTCCTTCCTTCTTTGATCAATACAAATCAATCTCATTAAAGATGATAATCTTTGATTTTCTTGTTCCAGTAACCTTCAAATTTTGTATCATTTCATATATATTTGTATACTTGTCCTATAGAGGATCATAAGTAGTGGAATAATATTCACAAAGTGCTTCTTTCGTAAAGAAAACCTCACACAAAGAGTGTTGTTCCATATAGGGAACAACAAGAAAAGACACAACAAAAAGGTGATGTTCCTTAGAGGGAACAATAGTTGTTCCCTCTAAGGAACAACAACTGAAAAATACACACAGAAAAATATACATACCCGAAAGTGTTGTTCCTTATAGGGAACAACAGTTGTTCCTTATAGGGAACAACAATTGTTCCTCAAGAGGAACAACAAGAAGAAAAACTGCACACCGAAACTGCTGTTCCTTAGAGGGAACAACCGCTGTTCCCTATAGGGAACAACAAAGGAAATACATACCGAAAAAAATTGTTTTTCCTTAGAGGGAACGACAACTTGTTCCTTAGAGGGAATAGCAGTTGTTCCTTAGAGGGAATAACAGCTATTCCTTATATGGAACAACAAAATGAAAGAAAAAAATTGGACGTGAAATTGTTGTTCCTTAGAGGGAACAACAGTTGTTTCTTAGAGGGAACAACAAAAGAAAACACACATGAAGTTGTTATTCCTTAGAGGGAACATCAGCTATTCCTTAGAGGGAATGAAAACTGTTCCTTACATGGAACAGCGAGAAAAAAAACACACACGAAATTGTTGTTCCTTAAAGGGAACAACAAGAAAACAAATACATATGGAATTGTTGTTCCTTAGAGGGAACAACAACTGTTCCTTAAAGGGAACAACAACTGTTCCTTAAAGGGAATAATAATTGTTCCTTAGAGGGAACAACAACTGTTGCTTAAAGGGAACAACAAGAAAACAAATCCATAGGAAACTGTTGTTCCTTAGAGGGAACAGTAGTTGTTCCTTAAAGGGAACAACATGAAAACAAATACACGCAAAACTGTTGTTCCTTAGAGGGAATGACAGCTGTTGCTTAGTGGGAACAACAACTGTTCCTTAAAGGGAACAGCAAAAAGCAAACGCACATGAAACTGTTGTTCCTTAGAGGGAACGACAGTTATTCCTTAGAGGGAATGGCTGCTATTCCTTAGAAGGAATAACACGAAAACAAATATACAGGGAACTGTTGTTCCTTAGAGGGAACGACAGTCATTCCTTAGAGGAAACAACAACTGTTCCTTACAGGGAACAACACGATAAAAGGTGCTTTTTAAAACTCCTAATTATCCTCACATTAGTTATCAATCCAGGCAAGTCTTCTTATTTCAAGAGTGTACACAGTGTGTGGCTGCTATTTACTTAGAGATTAATGTTTCTAAATTGCGGTATAGATCTTTTAAATAAAAGAGTAAACATATGCATCTAGTAAATTCCAATTGCAATTAAAGAAAACTCAATCCTTTAACTAAATCAAATCTTACATTCATCAAAGTAACAACAACATCAGTTGAGAGTACAGTAGTGATAACTCATCCCTCTTTAACTGATTTAATCGAAATCAAACCCAATCCTCAATAATTAATCTAAACAGTGAATGAATATCAATCTGAGAGTTTCAACAGCAATAGTTAATACTCTTTACAGTTGATTATATAAAGCAGAATATTTATCTAAGAAACTTAATCTGAAATGAAAGCAAACTGAATCAATGACAATCCTGAAAATTATATAAAATAAAGAGATTCTATCAATACTAGAAAATAATTAACAGTGCAGCGATAAAAGTAGAGGAAGCGAGAATACTATCAAACCATCACACTTTCGAAAATTGGAAATGTATGACACAAGAAGAGCAGTGGAATCCATCAGTGGTCGGGCCCTTAGCCACCAGCGAAGCACCGCTAAGTTACTTCAGGAACCGTGAGGGAAAAACAACTTTACTTATATATTAATCATCAAACTGAATGAGCATTACAATATATTCATGTTCCTCTCAGTAATGAGAGTCTGTGAATACAATTACAATTATAATAATACAGAAATTCCTCCCCCTTTCTTCTTACAAAAACATCTCTTTTAAAATCAGAAAGGGTACAAAGATAAGTGATAAACACGGTCCCTCAAGATCTCTCGATCATGAGGGATTTGCAATAGTTTTCCATCTTCAAACATTATTTCCTTTCTTGCTTTGATCTTGTTGATTTGCTTTTGGACGTATCTGCAACCACCCGTTCCTTCCTTAACTTGTTGATGTTTGTTGTTTCTTCACTGGGAACAAGATTTGTCCCTTTTGTTGTTTTCCTGTATAAAGGAAGGTAATAATTAGCCAAAGTGTAATTGCAGATAATTTATGTATTTCTTACTGTAATTCCTTAATAGATTAGCTTATTGAGATATAGAAAGGATAAGAATAAAGGAAAAGGATGATGAGTTTAGTAGTAATTGCATACCTTTTCCATGACCCAACACATATGTCTATCTATTATGTCTATTATGCATATTTTAAGCAATACAAGTTGCATTTAAAAAACAAAATCTAGAGTTGCATTAGAGAAATTTTGAGGTCTAAAATTGGACTCCTAAGGAATACTATAAAATAACAATGGAAATAATAACATAAGATTAGATTACATCATCAAATTTTAGAGGGAAAAAAGAAAAACCTACTTTTTCAATTCATATTTTCAACTTATCTCCTTACGATTTTACTCAAATTTTGAGCAGAAGCACTCTTTGGATGCATAATTTAATTCCTCATCCAATGAGTATCCATGCTTCATACTTACGATGGACCCTGCTACATGAAAATGATAAATGCATGAAAAAATGTTATTGCAATTATGATTTTCATGTATTTCTCAATTTTCTTGTAGTAGCGTCGATTAAAAGTATGTAACATGGGTACTCCTTGGATGAGAAATTAAATTTCCAGTTTGTTCTCCCACTCGAAATTAGAGTAAAATCGTAGGGAGACAAGTTGAAAATATGAATTGAAAAAGTAGTTATATATATCTATATATATATATATATATATATATATATATATATATATATATATACTCTTTTACTCCAAAAGTGGTGAATCGTCCCCCATTCTTCACATCATCATCTAGAATCCTATTGTTTCTTATAAAGTTGAATTTGGTTCTACATTTTTGTATTAAGGCTCATTTTAGACCTGAAAAGTTCTGTAATAAGAGAATCACTAATAAAATCACAATGATTGTTTTTCCCTATCCAATAGCTCTAAACTATCACAATGGATGAACGAAGGCTTTATCAATTGTTGTAAAAAAATTCTATATTGAACTCTAAACATAATAGGAATTATGATCCATAATTACACAAGACCATTCTCAGCTTTTATTGGAAGAGTATCTTCATGTAACTATTATGCCTACCTATTGTAACTTTGATGGATATTTGAAGCAATTTAAGTTAAATTATAAATATATATATATATATATATATATATATATATATATATATATATATATATATAGAGTTGACAAAATCGCTAATTAAATTACATATGTTGCTTTTCCTTCTTTAATAGGCATGCATAGTGTTAATGGATGAAACATAGGAAGAATATATTTTATTTGAGTTGTAAAATCTCATAGATCAAACATGAGTCCATGTTATTTGGTAATGGCATTCCACACCAAGGCATGTTATGGAAACAAGGTTTCCATTGCATTTGTTTCTATATTTATAATTGCATAAAAAAAGTCCATCTTTTTCGACTCCACCATTAGATGATAGTGTTTTGGATTTGGACTTGTTTTGTTTTCATATTGTGTAATTGAGCCCTTGTTTTTTTTTTTTTAATCTAGGATAATCGATAATTGGTGAGAGTTATCTCTGATACTTAATTTTCAATTAGGATCACCTTTGTTGCTTTATCTAACCTTTTATTAATTTTACCTAAACTTTTATGGACTTTATTGGGCATAAATGGAGGTTAAAATTATTGTTACAATTTATTGGACATAGGTGGAAGCTTTACTTAACCTCCTATTTTTTTAATGGAAAGGTGAAGTCTATTTCAACTAAATGCTACATAACATGTGCCAACTTATTGATTTTATTGTTGAGATAGACCTAGGGAAACAAGCTAAGTAGAGTATTTGTAGCCTTCTAGGACTAGTTGTTGTTATTCATCTCATATTTTTCTTTTGCAAGGTTGGTTGTAAAAATTGGTTATTGATCAAGAGCATGGAAGTTTTTATAATGCATAAATGATGGGAATAGATGGTGGGAGGAGTGGGCGATTAAGGGTATAATAAAAATTTGAATAACGAGGACAGTAAAAGAATTTGAACAATAGAAAGAAAAGATCTTTACAAACACATATATAATTAATTCCAAGAATATTTTGAAATTTTGTCCAAAATAGAAGCAAAGCCCTATTATTAGAGGTATTGGAGCTAGAAAGCTCGAGCATATGGATTACGTGCAATTTATCTTCAAAATTAGACATTGAAAAACAATATAAACTATGAATATGATTGGGTATTATAAATTGAGAAGGGAGAAGAATTTATGGTTTTGTGTCTTGAATAAGGAACAAGTTGGGAATGTATTAGAGATGAAGTGCTAGGCCTTCTAACTTTGACTAATGAAAAATGTGAAAGCTTAGTTTCGTCACCCTTTTAAGTTAAAACCAGTCCCAATGAGAGTTTTATAGTAGAACTAAAAGAAATTTTGAGAGATCCTAGAAACGTAGAGGTGTGTGTGAAGTTGTATTGAAATTTAGCTAAAATTATAAAATTGTAATTTTTTGTATATTTGTTCGAGAGTATTTAGATTTTCTAAAGATAATTGCAAATTTAAACAAATATTAGCCTAGTGTTCTTGGAAACATGAGCATTACAAGGTATCTTGTGATAATATTTCTTCTCTTTGTTTTATTTACTACATTTGTATCAGGTTACATCTTTATTATTTAATGCCTTCTCTACGTGTGTCAATGTTTCTCATCTAGTAATAATTCACATTGAATTTTTGTAGTTTTAAGCAGTCTTCTGGAAGTGTCGAAAGAACTTTGTAGCACTTCTTTAGTGATTCATCATTTAGTGAGATCCTAGTGAAGATCAGTAATGTCCATGATGCGTAATATATTTATGTCTCTATAGACTTTATATTTTTCCATCAACAAGAGTAACATTCTTCTCCCAATATAATAGTTTTTCATCTGCTATTCCATAATGATATTAAGTAGAAGACAATTGGTCACGGTTCTGGGTTTTATTGATAAGATACCCATACGTTTCTAGAACACAAAATTGTATGGGGATCACATAAGCGTTCTTCTCCCAGCCTAATTAGACTTGTGCATGTATTTTCATTTAAACATTAATAAAGTTAGAAAACTGTAATTTTTTTTTTTCTAGTATACCTTTTAAAAATATATTGGCTACCATATGCTAACAATGGTATTAAAGGGGTATTTGAGGGTTCCTGATTCCAGGTTAGTCGCTAGATATTACATTAAATTTAGCATTGGTGGTATAATAAAGTTGTGGTTATGATCACGATTCATCATAACTAGAATAGATATCCTAAAGCCACGCCTCAAAATATCCCTAGGTTTCATGTTTAGTGTCATGTAGTTGATATGATTGTTAGGATCCTTTTGGACATCCATCAACAATAAATGTGTTTGTTTCATGAATGACATGAAATACAGAGTGATCATTACTTTTAATTTTTTTGCTTACTAGAAACAATGATGTTATACAAACGTATTATGCTTCATCATTCAAGAAAACAAAATATTTCCGTTCTTTCAACTTAAATAACTAGAAAACAATTTTTTAGTTGATTCTATTATCAAAGCTAATAAATTTAAAAGGCAGTAGTTGTTTTATTTATGAAACTTATCTTCATTGAACTTGATTCAAGTTCATACATATGGTGTGTTGTGGAAGTGTTTAAAAATGATGGTTTTCAGCTTGTGGATGTCGTTGTTTTGTCTAAGGCATGCATTAAAGGATCCTAATATCATACTAAACCTATCTTCCTTCACTTTTACATAAGAGGTCCATTTAACACGTTTTTTAAAGATGAAATTAATATTTCATCTTAAACATTTAAATTATTATTTAAATTATATTAAATTAAAAACTAATTATATTAAATTAAAAATAATATAAAATAATAATGTTCATGAATGTCTTAAATCTACTTAAAAATTAAGACAAAAAAAGAATTGTCTTGATTGTCTTAATTTAAAAAATTAAATTATATTGGTTGTGCATGTCCATGATTGAAGCATAGGTTGGGTTCCCACCTTGAATGGTTGATATGGAATTATTTCCACACATATTATTTCTCTCACAGAGAGGAACATTCCAATCGAAATAATTTTTAGATATATTATTTGTCTAAGAGAGAGGAACATTAGCATTGGAAAAATTTCCAGAAATATTATTTGGCTAAGAGATAGGAACATTCCCATTGTCTGCCTTCAAGCCACTTTGAATTTCTTGATTTGGGTTCCCCTAAAAAATTAGTACAAAAATTCCCCTTGGCATGGGACATGGAAGGATATTCTATCCGAGAAGAGAATGAATGTTGCAAATATTCATTCCCAAACTGGCACACAATCTTGGATTTTGTGTATCTTGAACTCCAACAAAATTTTACACATGCTTAAACAACATTGGGTTGAAAATCCCAGGATTTACATCCAATTATGGTACTTGAGTCCCTCCATCTACTTGGCGGAAATGTCTGCTAGTCCAAGTTAAACTAGGTAAGCTAGGATGGATGTTATTACATTGTGTTTGTTCTCCCATAAAAGAAAGATGCATTGACCTGTAAGGAAATTTGTAATACTGAAATTTATCTCGATCCCATTAAGAATAGGTGCAGAAAAAACCAGAGGTTGGAATTATTGAACAACTACTAATAGAGTCTGGGAAAGGTGGCCTAGAAGAAGGCTACCCTGGTTGAATCCCTCCTATTGGATCATGCTGAGGCGTCGAACAGATATCTGGTTGCAAATTTTTTCCTAATGGATCATGAAAAGGATTAGCAGGAGGTTGATTCCCAGATTAGATCCCTTGGTCTTGATCATATAGTGGCCTAGAAAGAACATCGATTACTTGGTTTTCCATAAATTTACTATTAAACATGTTCACTCATAATAGGAGGTTGGATGGGACACATCTCTTCAGTATCGTCTTGATTGGGATGTGTATGGAATGCTCCCCAACGAGGAGGTTCACTAACAATTGTAGTCAAACCTTGAATTGTTTCTCTATACTATGCCAACAGAGTTGTAGGTGGTATTGAGGGACCACTTATCGAGTTTGAATGTTGAGGAGGTTGTTGTATAAGGTTGTTTCTAGTGGTATAACGCACACATTGAGATTAGACAGGAGGAGGTTAAGAAGGAGTTGGGGCTTTAGGCCTATTTCAATTTTGTGTCTGGTTTGTAACAACATATGCTAGCCATCCAAAAGAACTATTATGAAATGGTTTCTTCAAAGCAAATCCTATCTGTATAATATGTATAAGTAAAAAATAGAGGATACCATTATGATCAATTTATGATTCTATTAAATAAGAAGAAATATTTCTACATACCTGAGATTGATGCTTCAATCCAACTGCACTGTTCAAACTGTGTTGCAAGTGACCATCAAGATATTTTCTCTTCCTTCTTGGATTTTTCAAACATATTGTTTTCCACCTCAGGAAACCCATCACATCCATAGAAAATGACTATAAATACCTTCTACTTTACAATTAAACATGAAGTTATAATATTGTTTTCCTTCAAATATTTGATGTGGATCCCAAGGATCTAACTTGAACTTGGGAACTAATCTCAGTTTAGATAAAAGCTAATCTTCAATGAGTGTCCTCAGCTTCAGCACCATAGGAAGCTAGTAGTACTTGTAACCTGTCATATAAGACCACCAATTACCAGATTTATATGTCACCTAATCATCACCCTTATCATTTATGGGGTTAAGCATGTTGAAGGGAAATCCAAATGTCTTAACAAACCATTTCTGCAGTGGGCGAATGGTATAGTTTGAAGCTTACAATGTATTTCTTATTTTTAAGACTAATAAACAATGGTGATTTGAGTTTAAGGTCTATGTACTTGATGTCACTTTCATCAGTAGAATACCTTTTGGTATCTACTATCTAGTATGGTTTAGAATGCAGTTTTGATAGAAGGCTTCATTTCTCTCCTTTCCTATGTAGGTATGTTAAAAATTAGACTAGGATTGTTACCATGTGTTGAGGAATATTAACCTAACTGTGGTGTGATGGAATTTCTTTTAATTAAATGTTACTACAAATTGATATGATATCTGAATATTTGACACATCAATTTACAAAATTATTGGCAATAAAAAAAATTTGATTGACATGGTGGGTGTATATGTGAGAATGTAACTATGGAATGTTGATTTATAGAAGAAACTAATCCTTGCATAAAAATCATGCACACATTTACTTTGAAAAGATCATTTTGGAAACATTTGCAAGGTTTAAATACTTCAATACTAATGTCACATCTCCCGGTCATAACCAAATAATTTTTTTCTAACAACAACACTATTCCCTTCTCATAATTTATGGCATGATTAGAATGATTTTTCCCATGACCATGAACCTCCCAAACTAGTTTAGATATACAAGTCCATTTATATATGTGTAACTACCCTTATGTTCCAAGTGCCTATGGTTCCATAGTCCCTTGAGAAATTTTCTCATTTTCACCTTACATTTAGGAAAAAGGGTATTATCCCTTCACATTATAGCCCATATGGAAAAAGGAATATATAAATTTTTGCCATGTCAACCCTATACGCCATTGGGTAGTAGTGGCGTTCTATTTAATATACTTAGAGACTATGTGAATCACTTACGCAGTACTTTTTAAACATTAATAAGAGTTAAGTCCCTCATGCTGGAAAACATTACTCACTTTGAATGGCGGGAAGGGGGTTATTTTCTTCTTAACTCATCCTAATACCTTGGTCTATTATTCCACCTCTCTTTTTTCCATGCCCAAGTGTGATCCATGTTACTTCATACATATTGCATAAATATTTTGGTTCCTTTTGGTTCTCTGTAGGCCATTCTAGGGTCATTCCCGGTATCCATTATGGATGAAAACACTATGGTTATGGTAACCTATGCTCCTTCCTGGACATACAGTCAACGTGGCTACTTTTTCTATGCAAGATAATTGTTGGTGTATGTGTCAGTCCTAGCATATTAATGGTTATGTCCACAATTCATTTTCGTTGGCACCTTGTAATTAATTTCATGTGATACGAGGAAGGCATACATTGTACATTAAAACTTTCAAAATAATGGAGTCGTTGGTTGTTTTCCACGATGCTCCACCATCTGAAAAAATAATGTGATTTCAGTCCCACTCATACGAATGACGGAGAACTATTTTCGAGATCTAGTGCTCCCCTTGGGAAATATCCATACCCTATAATTCCATTCTCTACATGGAAATTTTCCCCTTTTTTTTGTTCCTTCTTCCTAGTTTTACCACAGGGAATTGAGCATGCCGTCATGTATGAGCTATAGAGGCATTAAGCATGTCGACTAGTGCAAAATCATTAAATCCTTTTTCAAAGTCGACATACAATCTAGTTTGATCAAAGGAGGTAATCTTTGTTGGCGTCCCTTATTGCATTTAGGATTCCAGATTATCCACCCGAGTTCAATTATTTCTCTGTATAATATTGGGACAAAGCCTATCTCTCGTAAGGGACTTATAATCCTCTATCATTATCTAGGAGGTTGACTATGCGAGCATCTGTGAACTCCTAGTTCCATATTCATTTTCTTATTTGACCTTCACCGTTCAAATGCTTGGACACAAACCTCCTTGTAGCGGTTCTGGCAGTGTTGCAGAGGTAATCATGGGTTTGGTTTCTTTTTATCTTGTTTTGTCTATGTTCATATTACTCATCTTCCTTTACGCTTTATCTCCTGGTTTCTCTTATTTGACATAAATATGGGTTCAAAGGTGCCTTACCCAAACACTGCCTCTCTTACACTTCGCAAAGGTCCTCAGCTGCCTGTGTTTATCTCAACATTCAACCATTTGACTTCTATTCAAGGTGATATCAATGTGTATCAGTCACCATTTTTTTTTTTTTATTGTATGTCCCCATTACCTAAGTTGTATCTAATAATAGTGGGGTTGTTAAGGTCAGTGTTGTGATGTTCTAGGTTAACAGCCAGGGAGCTCTTACCGATACGCTTGTGTAGCAAGTAAATATTTAGTGTATCATAAGGTTGGGTTTGTGTTAATTTTATTCTGGCATCCGTTATACAAGTATTGAGGATGCATTCCTTCCTGGCATGCCCCGATATTTTCACCTTACACGAAAGTTTCTCACTAAATATTTTTACCTTTCTCTCAGGTTGGTTCGATGTATTTGTCTTCATGAAGGATCTTTTTCAGATTTACTATATGGAATAATTGTATGGATTTCACTTATTGTGATGTGACCATAAAGTCATACTGAATATTCATATATTCAGCTAACACATTGAGCTCCTTTGTAAAGGGAGAATTTTAATGTTTTTGGTTTTCCTTTAAACTTTAAACCCTAAGGGGTTATGGTAACACAACATTAATTGTAGTAACAATAGTCATATTTAATTTAATTACTCTTTTTCTTTAAATTGTTCTTTATGCGTGTTGCATTAAATTTGAACCCTTTCCTGGGTCACCCACTTGGAAGTGCTAGTCAATATTTTAATATTTGTATATGTTCTCTATGGATTCTATCTCCACTTTTCTATTATATAACTTTCTTATTTCCTAATAGTGTAATCCTGGTTACTTAAATTACAGTGCGTGTTTAATTATTAGATTTGATCATTAAACTTGTAATGAAATATATGTATATAGTTGTGGTATTTAAACTGTATATATTTGAACCTTGGTTATTACAATTCCATATGTGTACGATGATCTAATTGGTTCTCAACCTACTATCTAATTCTCTGTAATATTTTGGCCAGTTTGTGTCTTGTGTCACCCCTTACCCAAGGCTCCTTATGGCCATGGTATACCCAATTTTTGGGTCACAAGTGTGAAGCCACTACGGGGAAATCGTAATTCTTTCGCAGTTTCTCTATAGAAATTTTCGATAAATTTTCTTGTTGGTTTATACCCATAGCATAGGGGTTATGTTCTTTTTGGTTTCTACCTTAATACCCAAAACCTCATAAATTGTTGGGTGCAAAATTGATTCATCGCCACTCCTTAGTAACCCAACTCATTATTCATTGAGCTGCGAAGTTTATACAAACTTTTTTGTGAACTTTGTTTATACAAAACAACGAGATAACTTAATTACAACAGTAATTTATTTGGCCACAGTTTCCAGGGTACTACATGATATCTACGATTATGCACCCCAATGCTAGGCATGTTCGTGCTGGGTACCAAAACCTAACTCCTAAAGTATTATTATACTATGGAAACAAGCCTACATAAAAAGGTGTTATCATGCTAAGAGTTTCGCTATCTCAGTATATAACCTTACCAAGTGCCCACTGAAATCGGGTTAGGAAAATTCCCCTACTTATCTACTATGATCACAGGTTAGCAAGAGCCATTTAGTTTGAAGATGGCTACTCCACCTCATTTAACTGGGTTGTTAATTTATTTTCACCCTAGCAATAAAAAATGAGATTCTTCTCATTTTTCACCTATAACGTGCACACCATCTTCTATCCATCTACACCAATTACAGTCAATCGCTCCAGACACACCATATAAGATTAACAACTTAATATTGATAATAAAATGATCAAATTAGATCTATGTTTCCTCTATTGAGTATTTATATACTACAGTATATAGCTTCATCTAATGACATATAAGAAACATTACGGCACAAATTTTCTTTTCAAGTATTACATGCAGCAAGGATAACAAAACCCACACTCCTTCTTGTCTTTCATATATACCAAGGGAAACAAATTCTCCAAATTCGAAGTGCATATATATCCTGGTATCTAGAATTTAAACCATTTACTGCCATAATTTCTTGCATGCAATTAAACAATCAAAATTCGTTGAAATTAAAGTATATACTTACTTCAGTAATTTGAGCTTCCAAATGCATTAAAAATATTATTCAGATACAATAGAAACTGAAATAACTAACTCATGCCTCTAGCTCTAAAGATGTGCTTGGGAAAACACTTAACGACCCAAGTTTGAACTAATTTCCTCGAGTTCACCTGAGTGCTAAGAACGTTTGCCCAGGATTCAACAACCTATTGTTGATCCCTTCACTGGGTATTTAATTTCCCTTTTTATTGGTAAGGTTTCTTTTAGTGACATCTTGCTTTTATGTATCCTTTTATCAATTTTCTTATGATTTTACATAAAAGCCTTCCTTTCTCTCTCGCAGTGCTTTTAGGATTTTCTAAGCTTACCATCTTTCTCCAGCTAAGAAACTTAATGGATATTTCTAAATTCTCACCCATCCATTAAGCTTATCTAGAATTTTATTCTAGAATACTTATCATGAAAGAATTATCGAATCCCATTTAACAATGAAATTTTATCTAGAAAGAGTCTCATTCCCAAGTACATGCATCCCATCTATTTATTTATTAACAATTATTCATTTACATAATTATTCCAATAAGTTTCCTAGATTTTCATCAATTTCATGCAACGTAACTTATTCTAACCATGATAGTATTATAGAGACGAAGGGATATTACATTATCATGCACTTTTTATTAACATTGTCCTCGATGTTCGTTATCTAGTTTCTTTCCCTCAGCCTGAATAGGTAACTTTTCTTCCTTACATCATATTGTTCTCACATAATTTTATTAGCGTAAAGGTCTTCATTACACTTTTATCTTGAGTGAAGACTCGATTAAAAATCTGGATCTCTTTCTAGTCTAAGTTGCACAGGGTTCTGGCAGAAGTTCTACCATAACAGTTTTTGTAGCAGTTTCCAATCAATTATATGGAAGTTGTTATGTACTTATTTCCTAAAGATGATATATGAAAAACATTACAATTTTTCTTTTAAAACTAGAAGTTACTAATCGATGTGTTATAGTTCCAATTTTGTTTCTTCAGTGAAACTCTAATATGGTACAAATCCCTTCATATCATTTGAGAATTTCATCTTTCCTTACGAATGAGGTTCAGATGCTTCCCATCTTTCATGCTTATCAACCTCATTCTTTTATCCTATTTGGTATGACATCTCGCTCGGAAGCACACATACCCTTGCATTTGTTTTTTTCTTTAACACATTTGCATGTTGAATAAATGATTTGTAACTTCCACCTACATTTCAACATTCTATGCACATGTATCTACAAATGTTAGTATTGTCAACTTATCATTATAATAGGCCATGTGGCTATGCTTGCCAAATATGACCATTTTTTTTATAAACTTCACTCTATGAAATTGTAAATGGATTTCTCACATTGCTCCTATAGATACAATATAATCAAGGGATTGTTCGTAATTTTTATTTTTTCTATTTCTACTACAAGTGTGGATGTCATCTATTATTTTATCCATTCTCCTAGTTGATAAGTTATAATTAACACAATCTTTATGTGCACTTGACCATGTCTTTCCTTAACTAGTTTCTTAATATATTACTGATTTCGTCCACAATGGACTTAATTAGGTCCATGTTTTTATAGTGTTGCGATTTATTTGCTTGTGTACTTTCCCATTGGATATACTATGTATTCTTATTATCGTGGGTATTAAAAAATTGGAATTTATAACGTTTCTTCATAAAGAATTGTTATTTAACTTCCCCAATTAAGGCAATCACCCTGTTTCAGCTATCTACTTCCTTTGTTAACACATTCCATTTTATCAGAACCTTTATTAGTTGATCAAACAATTATATTCAAACATCCTTGGATATTTAATTCTTAACCTTAAAGGTGTAATGTTTATAATGATTATGCCTTTAGCAATTATTGTCCTCATTAGCCATATTTTTGTTGTATCCATATGAATACTAGCCAAGCCCAAGAAGATTTATTTTCTATTTATGTTTATATACATTATCCCAACTTTCTATTTTTTCTATACATTGTCAAATCCTTTCTCTCTTACACAATTTGGTTTTCTCAGCAAATTACTCGACACTCTTCACTTTCTAAATTAAATTCTTACTTTATTTCATTGTGAGAATAGATAGTGGATTTCCTATGTTACCAAGAATCTTGCAAAATTGACTATATATGATTATTATTTTCCACTGTCATTTGTCACCTTGCCTTAGGTTCTTAGTATTCAATACCATATTGATTATCTTTCCCTTCTCTTAATTAAGGACAGTTCATACATCTGGTAGAATTAAAATGCATCCACATCATATCCCAACCTTCACTTCTTCTGCAAAAATGTATCCAATACACTTTTCTAGTGAAATTACCATTTCTTCGTAGCATGTGTTGCTAGTTTGAGTGACTCTCTTTACTATAAAACATTGTGTTCCTTATATTACGTATCACAAAATGATCATATCGACACTACTCAATATTATAGGTGTTAATACATTTAGCATGACGTATACAATTTTGGTCAATTTAAATCAAAATCCAGTAATTTATATTACATAGATATGTTTCGAATGGTGACACAAAAATCCCTTAGCCTTAGTACCTGGTAATAATGTTTTGAACCTTTCCAGATCACCCATTTCCACATGACAAGTAGATCATATCATCATATTAGAAACACCATTAGTCGTGTTAGAAAGATTAATCGTTATCACAATTGAATTTTATATCAGAAAACCAAGAAGTGGTTGTCACACCTCCCCACCTACTTATATCATTTAACACATGTGTGAATCAGCTTCCTCTCAAGTTTAGCATGTATCTCCATTTTGATTATAATTATATTCAGATACTTTCAAATTTATCCTTATGAACCTTCTAAAGGATTCCATCAATCAATTTTCATCCAACTTTATTGATCTAACCCAACTTATTGCCTAAAATATCTGTGGAACCTTAGTTATATTTTTCTTCTAGTGATAACTATGTAGTGAAAAAGTCAATACTTTGAACAGATCTAGATGAATATAATGTATCTGTCACACTGATTGAAACCATGTAGGCATAAGGACAGTGCAGGTGATACTGCACATATGAGAAGAGTGGTTTGGAAATCAACCTTATCCTGGCTGATGTCCCCTTTTTTGCATTATATATAGAGATGCTGATAATTTGCATTTTCCATTTCCATATTTAAATAAAACATTGAAGCATTACACATAGTAGAGCTAATAATCTTGTAGGTTAGCATATCTACCTTTAAAGTTGGCTCAGCTAAGTTGTAGAAACTTATTTTTTCCTTTCACGAGTTTCCCTTTCAGGACACATGTTAGGATTACATCATGATCAACATTCAGATTCATCAGGAGTTATATAAGCACATTGCATGACGGACATAGGGTGTTCTTCCACCTTCCAAAATAAAGGGGAGATGGCACACCCAGTCAGAAAAGAGGATTATATCTTTGTGCACCATAGTCATTTTGTTTCAAATTTGAATTATCCATTTCAATACATTTAGAATGAGTTGTGTGCTCCTCAACAAGTTATTTCATAACAAAACATTTCCCCCCCACATTTATAATCCCTCAGTAAAAGATGACTCCCTTTAAGTGACATATTTTTAAGCTCTCAACATCCATGAACAAAATTTTCAATCATTAATTACTGCCTAAGTATTCATGACATATTTAACCTTCATTGTAATATCACGCATATATATAAAGAAATTATGTATTTTCCCCTTTCCCCATCATCTAGAATTGATCTTGAACATTTTTATCTTAGGTATTTCAGTTGTAACCACTTTTTTTGTTCTCTCCAGGTATGATCTATCTATTAATCATTTATATCTTGAAGTTGAGGATTGGCAATACAACAACCTTGTTATATTCATTTTAACATTCCATGAATGGTTCCTTCCATTAAATTTTTATGCTAACTTCAACTTTATTTTTTTTTTACAAAACTAGAGTGTCATGTCTAGTGTTGTAGCATTCATTGTCATTTGAATTTTATTTTTAATATTATCACAAAAATTAAAAATTAAAAAAATCAAATATTATGTTTAATGTTTTAAAAAAATCAAAAGAGAATTTGAAAGTTCAAAGTAGAGATTTGATTTATGCTATCAGCGGCATTAAAAGAAATATAAAGTGGGCCCAACCCATCTGCTAAAACTCGAGCGGTTCTATGAAGTGTGATCAAACGATGGATTAAGATGAATGCAAAGTGCTCCTCGGGGGAACAATGAGCACAAATTATAATCAAGGCTCAACCGAGGTAGTTGACCATGACGTCGATATGGTTGACCAAGATCTACGACTTGTGATCGATGCGAGGGTTCAAGCCTGATGAACCTCTCGTACACTCCCTACCCCTGCAGCTGGCCACCCACACCGTTTCACTCCACCTCATCTCCTCCATGTCATCTATCACTATCATTCATTATCGTCCACCTCACCCATTGTACCCCATCACCTCATCTGCCACTCCATTAATTTGTTACATTAATTACAGCTTTCCCACTGTTTTACTTACGATATATAAAACAAAAGTAAGAACTCCATTGCATTAGTCACTTTCTTTCAATACTGAGCAGCCTCACCTCCAGTTCATCATTACGATTTAGCAACTATCATCCACACACGCCATGGCCAAACAAGTAAGTTCTTCCTTAGTCATCCATACCCGGTTAATGGACATTGAACGTGATATTTCTAATACCCTCTACCCAATTAAGCACCTTTCACTATATCAAGAAGTCACTCTGAACCATAAAAAGTCCCCTATATTCATGGCAATGTTTAGGTCAGGTGTTTTAGCAGTGTTTGTCCCAAGGACTCAGTTGTTCCCTAAATTCATTCAATTGTTAGCCTCAACAATGTAACCCAAGAAGTGTTTTGTAATGAATCAGTCTAGGGAGAGTGTTTTCCAAGTAACCTCTCAATTAATTCACCAAGCTTTGAATTACCCTGTATCTGGAACTTAGACCACCTTTACTGAAGAGTATTTGGCCTCATAGTATGATAACTGGTCATCCAAGAGTTTTCTTATGCTACCTCATTCCTAGCTTCTAAATCTGGACAATTCTCTCTAGATGGAAATCTGTTCTCTTTAGACATTTTCATAGTTGATATAAGACCTGTCTTGCAAGTAATTTCTAAGATTCTAGGAAAGGAAGACACCAAGCAGGTTGATAAAGCAGTGCTGGGATTTTTCTCTTTAATGATGAAACCAGAAGTAGTACTAGATATTCCAACATTTTGGGTAGATACTATCAATACTCAATTCATGACTTTGCCTCTTACTGGGCCCTTTAAGTTTCCTTCAGTTATTACTTATTTATTTCTGTACTAGAATGCTGAACATTTTACAGGTTTGGGACTAAATATTGTTTACATAAATAAAAAGAAGTAGTCAGTGGTATTCTAGACATACCTGATAAGGGGTGATCCAAGGGATGGTGGCTTGTTTGAATTCACTTCTTTATTCCTTCCAGTGGCCTACAAGATCTTGAATGGAACCTTGCCCCCAACATTTCTTCCTAAAGCTCAAGAATTCCTTCAATTGAGTAAAGATGTGAGGTGTGGAGACTGGTTCATATTTGAAGAACATGCAGAGATCAGGCTTTATGGAGCCTCTATCAAACCATATAGGTTACCAAAATTTGTGCCAATGAGGCTTTTTTCTCTTGAATTTATCAGACAGAGCTTGAATGTAGATCAGGTTCATTTTGTTCCTATGAAGAAAGGCTATTTCTTTAAATTTCCCAAAGCAGTAGGACCCTTCATTGTGAACACTAGACAGGCTGCTCAAGAGGTCGAGAAATTATTGAATGACATGTGTCTTTTACAGGTGGTTGAGTGGGCTTATGACCCTCATCAAATTATTTCAAAGAGGAGGTTAGAGAATGGATATTCAGCCTTTGTGCATGAGAGTAGACCAAAAACAAAGAAATTAGCAAATGGAGGTTTACAGAACACCCAGGTGACAAAGATTGAAACCCCTAGTATTTTAGAAAAAGGTGTCAAGAGGGCTAGAGAAGATGTTATTTATTTGGATGAAGAAGAATGAGAAGTAACAAAAAGGATTAAACTTCTCGATGCAATGTCTTCAGCACAACCTGGTTTAATAATTAAATTGGGAGAAAGAGAGGGTGCACTAGCTTCTCCATCCTCCAGAGAACCTATCCATGATCAGGTTCCTTTGATTCAAAGTTTGTTTGCTCAAATAGCTAAGAGAAACCAGAAAGTGAATTTAAATATGGAGGCTCAAGTTGAGTCTCAAGTTGTTCCTGAACACACTGGATTGTTATCTGCTATGGATTTGGAGAAAAGTCAACTTAAAATTGCTTTTTATCATCCTACTGAAATGTCAGTTGGGTCCACCAATAATTTCAAAACTGTAATTTGGCTGTTGATACTCATAAGCTTCCAATGCTTGACAAGATCAATTTGCACATGCAAACTAGGAAATTGATTGTAAATGATTTACATAAAACAAATGTAGCTGCTATTAAAGAAGAGAAAACATTAAATAAAGTAATTCAGGAATTGATGTTGGAGAAAGCCAACTCTAGGGCTCTGAATGCCCAAGTAGATGAATTAAAGAATATTATTGTAAAAATAGGTGTCAACCTTGACGATCAACCTGCAATACAAAAATTGTTGCAATATGCGAAGTCAAAGATTGGGGTTTTAAGGAAGGAATTGAATCGACCTAGAGGAGAGAATCCCATTGTTGCAGGGATAGGTGAAGTTGAAAATGAAAAGGAGAAGCTCCAACATGATGTATTGCAGAAATCTAAAGAAGTTTCTTTACTTGAAGAATCTTTGGATAAGTAGCAACAACAGGTAGATACTCATGTCTGTACAATAGTAATGCTAGCCAATACAGAGGATCCAGCAGCATAAGTATTATAGTGAGAATGATGTGAAGAAATCACAAAGGGAATTGGAAACAACCTGTAAGTTATTGAATTTGAGTGAAGAAGAAGCAATAATGGAAAAGGAAAATGCAAAAAAATATAGAGAAGATCTTCTAAGGGCTGAAAAGGAAATTAAAAGACTGGAGGAGAAAATGAATGGCAATATGTCTTTAATTCAAGCTAGGGAGATTCTATGGGATGAAATCATTTAAATTATCAGGGGCATCTGGGAGTTCCTTGTTACTATCTCTGATGAAAAAGAAATTTTTCGAGACATGGAAAGTCTGGTTTTGAAAAATAAGCAAAAATATTTAGATAGATCAAAATTTTCAAAGAGAATGATAGATTTTATTAATTCTAAGTGTACTTCATAAATAAAGGAGCATGACATGCGAGACAAAACGCTATGTGCAATAGATTTTAACAAGATGATTTCAGAAATATTTACAGAAATACTACTGAGAAGAAGATAAAGGAGATAAAGGAAGAAATTTCCAAGTTTAACATCCTGTTTGATAAAAGGATTAGAGCTGGGCTTCCATCTTGCTGCAATCTACAAGGAAACTTGTTACCATGGAAGCCATATGAGACTTTTCTAGTTCAAGAAAAAACCAAAGTTGACAACACTCATGAAAAGACAATAGTATTGAAGGGAGCCACTATTGTGAATTACTTTAATAAAGATTTTAAGCTTCTGTCGATGGTGAAGACTTTGTTTATAGATAAGCCTACTTATAGTAAGATTGCAACATGCAGAATAGCACCTGACATATTGGAAGAAGAACCGAAGTCAAATGTACCATTGTGGAGAAAATGCAAAGAATGGATGATAGAGTAGACCAAAGATACACTAGTAGGACCACCTCCTCAAGCCACAGATTCAAACAATGATCAGCAATCACCAATCATAGTTTAATTTCTTTTACTTTATGTTATCTTATTTCGTGAGGAAAATGAGGTGTCTTTACCCTCCAATTTAATATTCTGAAATGACTTTTTACTTTATACAGTTAGAAAGTAGTTAAGTAGTTTGACAGTTTTGGTAGTTACCATTTGTCTCGTGATGTATAAAAAGACAGAAAATTATAGAAGAAAGGTCCAAATTTTAAATATTCTATAGACTATACTCTTTTGTACTTGATAAACTGATGATTAATGAAAGAATCAAAAGTTTTTTGTACAGTGTTGGGTATGATTTTGTAATTTCTCTATTATGTGTCATTATGTCTCTTCCTCTCTTTAAATATGGTAATGAAGCTACAAGTCTCTGGTTGCTCATGTGAATCAAGTTAAAATTCCTTAAAATAGCACTCCCATATTTAAAACTCCTTCTCTATACTTATTCTAAGTTACAGATAATAGTTTATATCAAACACAACATTTTGTCTTTAATTTGTCAAAATACTCTTCACACAATATTTATATCTAGCGTCACGTGGCATCTTGAGACTTTAATATCAGCTAAATATTAAGGGTTTAGGATCATGTCCTTTAGACCCTTCAAATGAAGATACGTTATACAAATAAGTGACATGCATAACAAAATTTAATGTTTTAAGCACAATTTCTCCACAAACTAGAAATTGGTTTCTTAAGGGACAACATTAATTGGAGCCATTGACGGGGAACGAAGGCAATAACATTTTTTCCCTTGGTTTTAAATATTTTCCTCTAGTTGATTAGTGAGGAGGAAATATTTGGCTATATTGAACAAGAATAACAACTCTTGCTTCAGAAAGGCCTCATACGAGGCCAGATACTTCACAGCAGAAAGCTCAAATCCTTTTGGACCCTGAGAGATTATTTTCCAAGAGGGTTGAAAAGCCAAAAATTCCATTTACACCAAGCCCTACACTGTCTGCACCTGGCAGACGTTCTGCACATCATTCATCCAAACATTCACCTTTTCTTGATCAAGAATTACCTTTCACATCCACTTTATTTCAAATACCCAACAACGAAGAATAGTCATTAGAGTCTGTCGCTTTTTTAGTATCTAAAAGTATATCTCCTATAGTTCTTCAATGTGAACCTATATCTACATTACCCCCTTTTCATACTCCATTTACCCCTTAGAGAGGTTCTACATCAGCTGGTACTCAAGGTTCAGTAAGTTCAGGTGCAAACATGGGAACACCTACATTCTTGTTGAATAGGTATGCACCTACTCAGTTGCCTCAACAATTAAATCCAATGCGTCAAGAATACCTAAAAATTATTCCACGTTTCTCAGGGGAAGATGAACAAGCAATAGAGAAGCATATAACAGTGTTTTGTAATTTTGCAGAAAATCTCAATGTTGAACACCTAGATGTTGTTTTAAGACTTTTTGTGCAATCCTTAGATGGTGAAGCAAGAAAGAGGTTTAAAGGGCTTACTAATAACTCTATTCCTACATGGGAAGAGATGGAGTACTAGTTCACCTAGAGATGGGGATAGAAGTGGGATCATGGGTATTCACTTACAGAGTTCAATTCTATTAAAAGAAAATATGATGAAAGCATTTTTGAGTTCATCAGAAGGTTTAATAAGCTTTACAACAGTCTTCCGGTGGAGATTAAGCCCCCTCCTACTGGTGCAAAAATAACTTTTGCAGGGGCATTTGAATCAAATTTTTGGTTTACATTAAGGGAGAGAAGATCCACAACCCTTGACTAGATTCAAACTGATGATCTAGAAATAGAAGAAAATCTAGTGGTTTTAGGCAAAGCACCAGAGGTATAGCCTAACCAAGATAAGGAAAAGGCCAAAGAGGAATCCTCTCAAAGTCAAACATTAGAGTATATGAACAAGGTAATTAAATAATTGTCTAACAAATTGATTAAATTGGAATTGGAGAGTAAAAATTCTCAAAGGCAAGTACAACAAAACAAAAAATTTAATCCCCAATATAGAAGACAACCTCTGCAAATTTTACAGAAGGAAATAAAAGACCAATATCAGGTTCAAGCACCACTTTACTTAGATGTAGATCCTAGTGAAGTATCAGAAGAGTATTCTAAAGATTATGATAATCATATTTCCACATTGTATGGAGGAGATGAAGATGAACTAGGTGTTGAAGGAGAAGAAAATACTGAAATAGATTCCACTTATGATGAAAATGAAATTGGTGAGTATTGGAAGCAATTTACTGATTTCATCCAAACAGAATTGCATAAGAAATATGACTTGAGATCACGAAAAAGATCTAGAGTTTAAGAAAATGAAGGTGAGCAACAAGTTCCTGCTTCCTTACAAAAGGTGACTCCACAGGAAGCACAACCTACAAAATAGTTAAATAAAGGAAAGCAACAGTAGAGTACAAATAGAAAAAGTCAGATGCATCAAGGTGAGTCTTCCTAGGATAAAACTGATAAAATTCCATTAGAAAAAATTGTTTCCATTTCGGAAGAGATTCCAGTTATGAGGAAAAGTGAACAAGAAATAGAAAAAAATACCAAACAAGTCCATGCATTTAGTCTCTTTAAATAATTGGAAAAAATTAAAATTCAGGTACCTCTCACAGAGTTGGTCAAGGCACCAGTTTATAAAAGAGAGATTGTTGAGTTTATCAACTTGTCCCAGAATGTGAATGTAAATGACACTATGAATCTACAAGAAGATAAACAAGTAGTTGTTTTTGGCCCACATGTTGAGGAGGTAGATTATTCAACACCTCCTTTCTACATTTATTTATTGATTCATGACTTCATCTTGCATAATTGCATGCTTGATTTTGGAGCTTCACACAACCTTATGCCACTATCAGTAATGAAACAGTTGAATTTGCAAGTTACTAAGCCTTAGAGAGACCTATATTCTTTTGATTCAAATAAAGTCAAGTGTCTCGGTGTCATTAAGGATATGGTGGTGTCGTTAGCCCAGATCCTAGCTAGAAGTTTAGTAATGGATGTAGTAGTAGCAGATATCCATGTTAGGTTTGGAATGTTGCGATCTAGGTCATGGGGGGCTAAATTGGGGAGAGTCCTGAAGTTGGATTTTACTTATGCTATCATACCAGTTTTTGGTGGCAAGGAGAGAAGGTTGTACACATAAACAAGGTTTGTTAAAACAATTATAAAGAACAAAGAAACTAATTCACCTGTGTACATCCAAGAAAAAAATGACTCTTCTTGTTTCATGTTGCATGACAATGCAGAATTAGCTGAAGATAATCAAAGGAAACTCACTTCAGCATGTGTAAATACAGAGTTGCAAACAGAAGGGGTATGGAAGTGCTTCTTTGATGGGGTCTACTCTAAGGAAGGAACAAGTGCTAGTTTTCTATTAATTACACCTAGAGGTAACATGATCCCATTTTCTTTTAAATTAGAGTTTGAAGCAACTAATAATGTGGTAGAATATGAATCCTTAATCATTGCTCTTTAAACAACAAAGCAAATGGGAGTTCAATCTATTTCTTTTTTGGCGATTCAAAATTGATTATAAAGCAAATTAAAAATCACTGCCAAACAAAACACCTTAGGCTTAGGGCATACAGAAATGAAGTTTGGGATTTAGTCGATAATTTCTTTGAGTCTTTCAACATATAGTTCATTCCAAGAGAGGGGAACAGGTTAGCAGACTCCTTGGATATGGCAACCAGTACCTTTAGGCCTCTTATAAATCCAAGAATGATATATGAGGTCGAAATGAAGAACAGGCCATCTGTTCCAAATAACATAGAACACTGGTAGGTTTTTGAGGATGATCAACAGATTAAGGAATTCTTGACAATGATTGAAGACTTTCAAGGCACCGAAATTGATCAAGATGGGGATGAAGTAATAGAAGGTGCAGAAGTAAGTGATTTTAAAAATTCTATAGTTAATCAGAAAATTATTCAATTGAAAGATAATATTCTGCCAAGAGGACTTGTCCCTCTTGAAAGAATTTTTAATTCTAATGATGTAGCTATTAGTTCAGAGAAGGTTTCACATGATGAATAGATCCAAGATTACAACATTGGAACCTAGAAGGAGCCCAAGTTAGTCAAATTGTTTAAGGGAGTTTCGTTTAATTATAAAGAAAGGTATATTGAGCTTTTCAAGAAGCATACTAATGTTTTTTCTTGGTCCTATGAGGATATCAAGACATATGATGTGAACATCATTTAGCACAAGATTCCCCTGAAAGAAGGGATTAAACCATTTAAGCGGAAGCTCAAGCAGATCAACCCTTTGCTTTTGCCATCGATTGAAAAAGAAGTTAAGAAGCTTCTTGATGGCAAGATAATAGTTCCACTCTGATCCTCTGACTGGGTGGCCAATTTAGTATCTGTAAGGAAGAAAAATGAAGAAAAAAGGTTATGTGTGGATTTTAGAAATTTGAACAGAGAATCCTTAAAAGATAACTATCCATTACCTAAAATGGATCATGTGCTGCAGAAGGTAACTGGATTATTCACAATGTCAATACTTGTTGGGTTCTCCGGATATAATCAGGTGGCTGTTGATAAAGAATATCAAAAGAAGACTACATTCAAAACTGCTTGGGGGACCTTCATGCATGCTCAAATTCCCTTTCGGTTAATGAATGTAGGTGCAACATTCCAAAGGGCTATGGACATTGCATTTGTGGGTGATAAGTTTGTAGTCATATAGTTGGATGATATCACTATTTTCTCTAAGTCATATGGGGAGAATTTGGAACATCTTAAAAAGGCTTTCGAAAAGTGCCAAAAATATGGGCTTTCTTTGAATCCTTAGAAGTCTATTTTTGCTCTAGAAGAAGGAAAACTGTTGGGGCACATTGTTTCGAGAGATGGAGTAAAGATAGATCCAATAAGGGTGCAAGATGTACAAAAAATACCTCTGCCCAGAGGTAAGAAATACATTCAAAAATTTATGGGAAAAATAAATTTTTTAAGGAGATTTGTGTCCAATTATGTTGAAATTGTGAAAGAGATTACTAATATGTTGAAGAAGGAAAATGAACTACATTGGACCAAGGAGGCCATGGAGTCATTTTCTAGGATCAAAGAAAAATTACAAGTAGATCCAATTTTGATTATCCTTGAGTATCAAAAGCCCTTTCAAATATTTTCATTTGCATCACCCAATTCAATAACTGCTATTTTGTTACAGAAAAATGATGAAGGAAAAGAGCAGCAAGTTGCTTCCTTTAGTAAGGTTCTCAGAGATGCTAAAATCAAATAAAATATTCTTGAAAAGTAGGTATATGCCTTGGTAGAGGCCATAAAAGCCTTTAGGAATTATGTGTTACAGTCACAGATCATTGCTTATGTGCCAAATGCTGCAGTGAAGGATGTCTTAGTCCAGAGTGATGTGGAAGGTAAAAGAGGAAAATGGATAGCTAAGATCCAAGAATATGACCTAGACATAAATCCAACCAAACTAGTGAAAGGGTAGGGATTGGCGAAGATGTTGACAGAGTCAAACTTTTAGGCATTGGGAATCAACTTGTTAACACCTGTAAATGAAGAAATAATTAAAGAGGGTGAAGAAAAATAAAATCCAGGTATGAAGATCCGATATAAATTTTTATGCTCAGAATGGTATAAGCACATAGTTCATTATTTATGTTTTCTTTCTTGTCCCCAATCATTGGATATAAAAAGATATAGAGCATTAAAAATCAAGGCACAACCATATGTGATTGTGGAGGGTAGATTGTATTGGAAAGATCCTGTGGGAATTTTATTGCTATGTTTGACAGAAGATGAATCTACAAAGACAATTAAAGATTATCATGAAAGGTTATGTGGTGGGAATTACAGTTGGAAGGTTACTACACACAAAATTCTCCAGGTAGGCTTTTATTGGCCCACCTTAGTTGGTGATATATATAAGTTTGTCAGAAGTTGTCAGAAGTGTCAGCTTTTTGCTAAGAAAAAGAGGTTATCTCCATTGCCATTGATCCCAATCTTCATAGAAGAACCATTCAAACAATGGGGGCTAGACTTCATTGGAGAAATTAATTCACCTTCGAGTGGACAACACAAGTGGGTTCTTATAACCATTAATTATTTCAATAAGTGGGTAGAAGCTGTACCTACTAAAAAGGCAAATGACCAAGTGGTGATGAAGTTTTTAGAGGAAAACATTTTCAATAGATTTGGGTGCCCTATCAAAATCATAACTGATATTGCTCAAGTGTTCAATTCAATTAAGTTTGTTACTTTTTGTCAGAAATATAATGCCATTTTATCTCATCCAACAGCTTATCATCCTCCTGGGAATGGACTGGCTAAATCCACCAACAAAACATTGATGAAAATTCTTAAAAAAACTATTGCAGAGAATCAGAAAGACTATGATTCAAAATTAAAGTTTGCTCTTTGGGCTGTCTGAGTGACTACAAAAAGGTCTATAGGAAAATCACCTTTCAAGTTAGTGTAAGGAACTCAAGCTTTGTTTCCAAGTCAGCTTGTGAATCCTGTGATTGCAATGATTCAAGAGGTAAAAGAAGAACCCAATTCTCTAATAAGAAGGATGCATAAGGTGGTGGAGTTAAATGAAAGAATAGATAAGGTAAGAGATAATTTGATTATGTATCAATAAAAAAAGAAAGGCATTTTTGACAGGAAGGCTAAAGAAATTGATTTTAAAGCTGGAGGCCTGGTGCTAAGGTGGGATACGAGGAGAGAGGATAAGGGAAAACATGGGAAGATTGATCCTCTTTGGTATGGCCCATTCAAGATTATAGAAGTAAGGGAAAATAATACATTCATCCTAGAGAATCTTACTGGTGAAACTTTACAGCTACCTATCAATGGGTAGTACCTCAAACATTATTTCCAATTTTGAATCACGAATACCTTGTCATTGTAGATAACAGAGGGAATTCATTGTATAGTTTCCCTAGAATTAAATTTGGCAAAGCAATATATGACTACATGCCCAAGGTGAAGGCACTAATCTGTGGTTCTTAGTGCTTTTATGGTAAAATCACTATCCCCAGGTGGAGCCAGATGTTGTAGCATCCATTGTCATTTGAATTTTATTTTTAATATTATCACAAAAGTAAAAAATCAAAAAATTCAAATATTATGTATAAACTTTTAAAAAAATCAAAAGAGAATTTGAAAGTCCAAAGTAGAGATTTGATTTATGCTATCGACTGCATTCAAAGCAATATAAAGTGGGCCCGACCCATCTTCTAAAACTCGAGCGGTTCTATGAAGTGTGATCAAATGACGGCTTAAGAGGCAGGCAAAGCACTCTGCAGGGGAATAATGAGCACAAATTATAATTCAGGCTCAACCCCTGTAGTTGACCATGACATCGATATGGTTGACCAAGATCTACGGCCTGTGATCACTACAGGGGTTCAATCCAAATGAACCTCTCGTACACTCCCTACCCTTGTAGCGGTCCACCCACACCATTTCACTCCACCTCATATCCTCCACGTCATCCATCACTCTCATTCATTATCGTCCACCTCACCCACCGTACCCCATCACCTCATCTTCCACTCCATTAATTTGTTACATTAATTACAATTTTCCCTCCGTTTTGCTTAACATATATAAAATGAAAGTAAAAACCCCATTGCATTAGTCATTTGCTTTCAGTACTGAGAAGCCTCACCTCCAATTTAGCATTCTAAGTCAAAAACTGTCATCAGTAATTGTAATCCACAGACGCCTTGGCCAGACAAGTAAGTTCTTCCTCAGTCATCCATAACCCGTTAATGGACGTTGAACGTGATATTTCTGATACCCTCTGCACAATTAAGCACCTTTCACTATATCAAGAAGTCACTCTGAACCATAAAAATTCCCCTATATTCATGGCAATGGTTAGGTCAGGTGTTTTAGCAATGTTTGTCCCAAGGAATCACTTGTTCCCTGAATTCATTCAATTGTTAGCCTCAGCAATGTACCCCAAAAAGTGTTTTGTAATTAATCAGTCTAGGGAGAGTATTTTCCAAGTAACCTCTCAATTAATTCACCAAGCTTTGAATTACCCTGTATCTGGAACTTACACCACCTTTACTAAAGAGTCTTTGGTCTCATATTATGATAACCTATCATCCCAGGAGTTTTCTTATGCTACCTTATTCCTAGCTCCTAAATCTGGACAATTCTCTCTAGATGGAAATTTGTTCTCTTTAGACATTTTTGCAGTTGATATAAGACCTATCTTGCAAGTAATTTCTAAGATTCTGAGAAAGGAAGACTCTAAGAAAGCTGATAAGTAGTGTTGCAATTTTTCTCTTTAATGATGAAACAAAAACTAGTACTAGATATTCCAACATTTTTGGTAGACACTCTCCATACTCAATTCATGACTTTGCCTCTTACTTGGTCCTTTAAGTTTCCTTCAGTTATTACTTATTTATTTTTGTACTAGAATGTTGAACATTTTACAGGTTTGGGACTAAATATTATTGACATAAATAGAAAGAAGCTATCAGTGGTATTCTAGACAAACCTGATAAGGCGTGATCTAGGGGATTGTGGCTTGTTTGAATTCACTTCTTTATTCTTTGCAGTGGCCTACAAGATATTGAATAGAACCTTGCCCCCATCATTTCTTCCTAAAGCTCAAGAATTCCTTCAATTGAGTAAATTTGTGAGGTGTGGAGACTGGTTCATATTTGAAGAACATGCAAAGATAATGCTTTATGGAGCCTCTATCAAACCATATAAGTTACCAAAATTTGTGCCAATGAGGATTTTTGCTCTTGAATTTATCAGATAGAGCTTGAATGTAGATCAGGTTCATTTTTTCCCATGAAGAAAGGCTATTTCTTTAAATTGGCCAAAGAAATAGGACCCTTCATTGTGAACACTAGACAGGCTGCGTAATAGGTCGAGAAATTATTGAATGACATGTGTCTTTTACAAGTGGTTGAGTGGGTTTTTCACCCTCATCAAATTATTTCAAAGAGGAGGTTAGAGAATGGATATTGAGCCTTTGTGCATGAGAGTAGACCAGAAATAGATAAATTGGCAAATGGAGGTTTACAAAACACCTAGGTGACAGAGATTGAAACCCCTAGTATTTCAGAAAATGGTGTCAAGAGGGCTAGAGAAGATGTTATTGATTGGATGAAGAAGAATCAGAAGCAACGAACAGGACTAAACTTCTAGATGCAATGTCTCCAGCATAACCTGGTTTAGTAATTCAATTGGGAGAAAGAGAGGGTGCACCAGCTTCTCCATCCTCCAGACAACTTGTTCATGATTAGGTTCCTTTGATTCAAAGTATGTTTGCTAAAAAAGATGAGAGATACTAGAAAGTGAAGTTAAATATGGAGGCTCAAGCTAAGTCTAAAGTTATTCCTGAACAAACCAGATTGTTATCTACTATGGATTTGGAGAAAATTCAACTTAAAATATCTTTCTCTCATCCTACTGAAATGTCATTTGGGTCCACCAGTAATTTCAAACTGTTAATTTGACTGTTGATATTCATAAGCTTCCAATTCTTGACAAGATCAATTTTCACATGAAAACTGGGCAACTAATTGTAAATTATTTCCTTAAAACAAATGCAGCTACTATTAAAGCAGAGAAAATGTTAAATAATGTAATTCAGCAATTGATGTTGGAGAAAGCCAACTCTAGGGCTCTAAATGTGAAAGTAGATGAATTAAAGAATATTATTGTAAAAATAGGTGTCAACCCTTATGATCAACCTGCAATAGAAAAATTGTTGCAATCTGCTAAGTCAGAGATTGGGGTTTTAAAGAAGAAATTGAATCGGCCTACAGGAGAGCATCTCATTGCTGCAAGGATAGCTGAAGTTCAAAATGAAAAGGAGAAGCTCCTATACGATGTATTAAAGAAAAATAAAGAAGTTTCTTTACTTAAATAATCTTTAGATAAGCTGCAACAATAGGTAGATATGCATGTTTGTAGAATAGTAATGCCAACCAATACAGAGGATCCAGCAGCATAGGTATTACAGTTGGGAATAGAGTTAAAAATGGTTAAGCATGATGTGAAGAAATCACAAAGGGAATTGGAAACATCTTGTAATTTGTTGAATTTCAGCGAAGAAGAAGCAAGCATGGAAAAGAAAAATGAAAAAAAGTACAGAGAAGATCTTCTAAGGGTTGAAGAAGAAATTAAAACACTGAAGGAGAAAATGAAGGGCAATATGTCCTTAATTCAAGCCAAGGAGATTCTATGGGATGAAATCATTGAAATTATTAGGGGCATATAGGAGCTCCTTGTTATTATCTTTGATGAGAAATAAATTGTCCGAGACACGGAAAGTGTGGTTATGAAAAATAAGTAAAAGATTTAGATAGATCAAAGTTTGCAAAGAGAATGATAGATTTTATTAATTCTAAGTCTACTTCAGAATTAAAAGAGCATGACATGCAAGACAGAACACTATGTGCAATAGATTTTAACAAGATGATTGTCGGAAATACTGCTGAGAAGAAAATAAATGAGATAAAGGAAGCAGTTTCCAAGTTTAACATCATGTTTGATAAAAGGGTTAGAGTTTAGCTTCCCTCTTGCTGGGATCTACAAGGAAACTTACTTCCATGGAAGACATATGAGACTTCACTAGTTGAGGCAAAAAGAAAAGTTAACAACACTCATGAAAAGACAATAGTATTGAAGGGAGCCACTATTGTGAATTACCTTAATAAAGATTTTAAGCTTCTGTGAATGGCCAAGACTCTGTTTATAGATAATCCTACTTATAGTAGGATTACAGCATGAAGAATAGCACTCAACAAATTGGAAGAAGCACCGAAGTCAAATGTACCATTGTGGAGAAAATGCAAAGAATGGATGATAGAGCAGACCAAAGATACACCAGCAAGACCACCTACTCAAGCCACAGATTCAAACAATGATCAACAATCACCAATCATATTTTAATTTCTTTTACTTTATGTTATCTTATTTCCTCAGGAAAAGAGGTGTCTTTTACCCTCTAATGTAATATTCTGAAATGACTTTTTACTTTAGACAGTTAGAAAGTAGTTAAGTAGTTTGACAGTTTTGGTAGTTACCAATTGTCCCGTGATGTATAAAAAAGGGGAAAATTACAGAAGAAAGGTCCGAATTTTGAAGATTCTCGAGACTATACTATTTTTTACTTGATAAACTGATGATTAATGAAGGAATCATGAGTTTTCCATACAGTTTTGGGTATGATTTTGTAATTTCTCTATTATGTGTCATTATGTCTCTTCCCCTCTTCAAATATGGTAATGAAACTGCATGCATTTGTTTTCTCATGTGAATCAAGTTAAAATTTCTTAAAAGAGTGCTCCCATATTTAAAACTCCTTCTCTATATTTTTTCTAAGTTACAGACAATAGTTTCTATCAAACACATCATATTGTCTTTAACTTCTCAAAATATTCTTCACACAGCATTCATATCCAGCATCACGTGGCATCTTGAGACTTTCATATAAACTAAATATTAAAGTTTTAAGATCAAGTCCTTCAGACCCTTCAAATGAAGATACATTATACAAATAAGTGACATGCATAACAAAATTTAATGTCTTAAGCACAATTTCTCTGTAGCCTAGAAATTGGTTTCTTAAGGGACAACATCTAGCAAGTTGTTGTTTTGATTATCAATAGAACTTTCCTTATTATTATTTATTCCAAAATTTAGCAGTTTGGTTATGTAACCACTGATATAACCTAACATTATTTAGTGCAAATGTTGTAATACATCTTACTCTTTCTAGGTGTGTTCCACGTGCCTAAATTATTAATATTATTTTCATTCACAACTACCTGAAGTATGTTCCCCTACGGTAACCAATCTCTATTGTTGGTGACTTGATAAACTCTACATGTCTCATTTTTTTCTAACATGTACTCACAGTGCTTTTTCCCCTTAGGTCTAAGAGTTGAACCTTGGCTCTCACAACATCTGCCATGTCTCCAGGTTGTAACCAAATTTATTTTATTTTATTTCTAACAGCAATGCTAGTCCCTTCTCTCAATTTCTAACATGATTGCTATGATTTTCCCCATGGTCATGAGCCTTCCAAAATAGTTTAGATCTACAATTTCATTTATATATTTGTAATTGCCCTTATGTTCCAAGTGCATATGGTTCCATAATCCCTTGAGAAAGTTTCTTCTTTTCATCATACATTTAGAAAAAAAATTATTGTCCCTTCGCATTACAACCCACATGGAAAAAAGAATATATATATTTTTCCTATTTCAACCCTATACGCTATAGGGTAGTAGCGGATTTCTATTTAATACACTTAGAGATAATGTGAATCACTTGCTCAGTACTTTTTCAACATTGATAAGAGTTAATTCCCTCCCGCTGGAAAACATTGCTCGCTTTGAATGGCATGAAGGGGGTTATTTTCTTCTTAACTCATCCTAATACATTGGTCTATAATTACACCTCTCTTTTCTCCATGCTGAAGTTCTATCCATGTTAATTCATACATATTTCATAAGTATTTCAGTTCCTTTTGTTTTTCCACAGACCACTCTAGGGTCAATCCTGATATCCATTATGACTTATAACACTATGGTTATGGTATCTTATGCTCCTTCTTGGATATATAGTTAGCATGGCTACCTTCCCTAAGCAAGATATTTGTTGGTGTATGTGTTAGCCCTAGAATATTAATAGTTCTGTGCACAATTCATTTCCATTGACACCTTCTAATTAAATTCATGAGATACGAGGTAGGCATACATTGTACATTAAAACTTTGGAAATAATGCAACTGTTGGGTTTTTTCCACAATTCTCCACCATGTGAATAGATCATGACATGTTAGTCCCACTCATACAAAAAATGGAGAAATATTTCCTAGATTTGGTACCCCCCTTGGGAAATCACCAAACATTATTATGCCATTGTCTGCTTGGAAATTTTCCCCTTTTGTTTGTTCCTTTTTCTTGGCTTTTCCACAGGGCATTAAGAATTCCGACAAGTGTGAGTTGTAGAAGAATTGATCATGTCGGTTGATGCAAAATCAATGAATCATGTTTCAACATCAACATATCATCCAGCTCAATCTATGGAGGTAATCTCTGTTGGTGCCCCTTATTGCACTTAAGGTTCCAGTTTATCCTGCTGAGTTAAGTTATTTTTCTGTCTAATTCCGAGACAAATCCTATGTCTCGTAAGGTACTTATAATCCACTATCATTACCTTGGAGGTTAAATATGTCAACATTCATGAGCTCCTAGTTCCCTATTCACATTTCTACTTCGACCTTCATCGCTAAAAAGATTGGGCGTGGGCCTCCCTGGAGTGGTTTCAACAATGTTGTAGAGGTAATCATGGGTTTGGTTTCTTTTTATCTTGTTTTCTGTCTGTTTATATGACTCATCTTCCTTTGCACTTTACGTCCATATTTCTCATGTTTTACATATACATGGGTTTGAAGGTGCTTTACCCAGAGACTTCCTCTATTATGCTTCGTAAAGGCCATCAACTTCGTGTGGTCATCTGAACATTCAACCATTCAGCTTCTATTCAAGGTTATTTCAATGTGTATCAATCACCAGCATTTCTTTTATTCTTTGTCCCCGTTGTCTAAGTTGTATCCAATAATAGTAGGGTTGTTAAGGTTGGTGTTGTTATATGCCTAGGTTAACATCCAGGGAGCTCTTGTTCATAGGCTCCCATAGTAGGTACCTCTTTAAATTATCATAAGATTGGGTTTGTGATTAATGTTACAAGCTTGTTTTTTCGAGATCACCCATCTCACTGATGCCTCACAAATATATCCCTTTTTTTTTCTTTTCTTTTTTTACTAGCATCCCTTATACATGTATTGAGGACGCATTCCTGCTTGGCGTGCCCCTATATATCTGCCTTACATCGAAGTTTCTCACTAAAGACTTTCACCTTTCTTTCAAATTGGTTTGATGTATTTGTATTCATGAAGGATCTCTATGATATTTCCCAGATGGAATGGTTCTATGGATTTCACTTGTTGTGATATGATCATAAAGTCATACTCAATATTCATCTATTCAGCTAATACATTGAGCTCCTTTATAAAGGGTGAATTGTAAAGTTTTTGTTTTTCCTTTAAAATTTAAACCCTAAGGGGGTCTAGTAACACAACATTGGTTGTAATAATAGCCATATTTAATTTAATTCAAATTTTTCTTTAATTAGTTCTTTATGTGTGTTCCATTAAAGTTTAACCCTTTCATGAGTTGCCCACTTGGAAGTGCTAGTCGATATTTTAATACTTGTGTATGTTCTCTCTTGTTGCTATCTCCAATTTGCTATTATAGCACTTACTTATTTCCTGATACTATAATCCTGGTTACAAAAATTGCAGTGTATTTTTAATTATTGGATTTGATCCTGAAACTTGTAATGAAATCTTTGTGTATAGTTGGGGTATTTAAAATATTATATATTTGAGACCTTAGTTATTACAATTTCATACATGTATTATGATCTAATTGTTTCTCAACCTGCTATCTAATTCCCTGTAATATTTTGGCCAATTCAGGTCTTGCGTTAGCCCTTACCCAAGGCTCCTTATGGCTATGATATACCCAATTTTGGGATCACAAGTGTGAAGCCACTACAGGTAAATATTAATTTTATCAATCATTCTCTATTGAAATTTGCGACAGATTTTCTTCTTGGTTTATACCCATAGCATAGGGGTTATGCTGTTTTCAGTTTTTGCCTTAATACCCAAAACGTCATACATTGTTAGGTGCAAACTTGATTCATCGCCACTCATTAGTAACTTAACTCATTATTCATTGAGTTATGAAGTTTATACGAACTATTTTGTGAAATTTTTTTATAACAATCAGCCAGAGAACTTAATTACAACAATAATGTGTTTGGCCATGATTTCCAGGGTACTACATCATATTTGCGATGATGCACCCTGAAGTCTAGGCTTGTTCATACAGGGCACTAGAACATAACTCCTAAGTATTATTATAGTATGGAAACAAGCCTACATCAACAAGTGTTACCACTATGAGATTTTCGATATCTCAGTATATAGCCTTACCAAGTGCCCACCGTAACTATCTTAGGAAAGCCCCTTGCTTATTTTTCATGACCTCAGGTTAGCAAGACCCATTTAGTTTGAAGATGGATACTCCACCTCCTTTAACAAGGTTGTTAATTTGCTTTCACCCCAAGATCTAAAAATGAGATTATTCTCATTTCTCACCTATAACGTGCACACCATCTTTTGTCCATTTACACCAATTATAGCCAATTGCTCCAGACAGACCATATAAGTTTAATGGCTTAATATGTATAGTAAAATGATCAAATAATATCTATGTTTCCTCTACTGAGTATTCATATACTACAATATATAGCTTCATCTACTGACATATAAGAAACATTCAAGGACAAATTTTCTTTTCAAGTATTACATGTGGCTAGGATAACATAACCCATGCTCCTTCTTTTCTTTCATATATACCAAGAAAAGAAAATGCTCCAATATTTGAGTGTGTGTGTGTATATATATCCTAAGGATATTTTCTCTGTGGTATCTAGTATTTAAACCATTTACTGCCATAATCTCGTGCATGCAATTAAATAATAAAAATCACAGAAATTAAAGTAAAAAATTAATTAATTAATTTGAACTTTCAGATGCATTAAAAAGATTATTTAGATACAATAGCAATTGAAACAACTAACCGACACCTCTAGCTAGAAAAATGTGCTTGGGAAAACACTTAACCACCCAACCTTGAAATAAATTCATCCAATTCACCCCCATGCTGAGAACACTTTTCCATGATTCAAAAGCATCTTGGTGATCCCTTCAATGGGTATTTAATTTCCTTTTTTCATGATAAGGTTTGTTTTAGCGGCATCACGCTTTTGTGGATATTTTTATCCACTTGCCTAGGATTTTCCATAAAAGCCCACCTTTCTCTCATGTGGTGCTTTTAATATTTTCTAAACTTAGCATCTTTCTCGAGCTAAGCAACTTAATGGATTTTTCTCTCCCTTCCGTTAAGCTTATCTAGAATTTTATTCTACTATACTTATCATAAAATAATTATCAAATTCCATTTATCAATGAGATTTTATCTGGCAACAGTCTCATTCCCAAGTACATGCATCACATCTATTTATTTATTAATAATTATCCATTTACATAATTATTCCAATACTTTTCCTAGATTTTCAACCATTTCATCCAAGGTAACTTATTCTAACCATGATAGTATTATAGTGATGAAGGGATATTACAACCAAGGCTCCTGTGGCATATGACTTCTGAAATCCTTTATGCTCGTTGAAATTTGAAATATGCAAATATACAAAAGGATGAAAAATTGTTTGGATGGTCTCTTTCATTCTAAAAATCTATAATATGCAAGGGGTTTGAGAACATATATAATAATGATATGGGATGATGCCACTCATTTGTATAATAATAACCAATAATCCTTATCAAATAGCTTTGTCTATAATTGACTAGAAAACTAAATTTATTTTCTACCATAAAAACAAGAATTCATGAGTACAAAAAGTTATGGTCATGTTTCCAAAATCCGTTTGATAGTACATATCCGTTATGGCTTAATTTGTGATATATGCATGCTCGTCAATAGTTTTTTATGTTAAAATACATAAAACATATGAACTACAATTTTCTTTCTTTATTTGATAATTTATAGTTCTTTTAAGTTTTAGGAAACATAATTATTTATAAATTCTAGAAGTGATAGGAGGTTATGTATTTAGTATTAAAAAATAGCAGGAGAAAATCTCTAAATGAACATATAATAGTAACATCCATTATGTAATTGTATACCGGCTATCAAAACTATTGTACTACTACTTAATATACAATACTCGTATGATTAAATATAACTGCATGGATAAAATAACTAAACTATTGTGGGTTTCATAGTTATGGATATGAAAATTCTATTTTTCTTGCAAAAATTAGATTTATTTAGGTGAAGTATCAACATGATTTCCCATTTCTTTTTCTTTGTTTTACACTAATGTCTATTCTAGGACAATTTTCTAATTTTCGGTACAAAATATAAAATCTATTTGGAAACCTCCTTAAACTTAAACAATCATATATCAATTTAAAATGGTTTTCTTGATGGTATGGTTCTTCTAGATTATGTTGAAATCTATATAACTTTTATTTATTAGTTTTATATTTTTTTTTCTAGAATATTGTATTTTCTTTGCTTATATTATTAGACAGTCTAAATTTGTAGACCTTTCTTTTTAGAAATTCGAAGTGGTTTGTTAGTTTGGTTTCTATACATTGTTGTATGATAAATATATTCAATCACTTGTGTATCTTGTAGAGTATGAGCATGATGTAGTTTGGTTTTGGATGGAGAAAGACAAACCTTATGAAATGTTCAGTCTACAGTTAATACTTCCAGATGAGATATATTAGTTAATAAAGATATTATTCTACTATTGGCCATTTTTCTCCATGTTGATATTGCTTCTTGAAATAGTACATCAAAAAATCTATTGCGAAATGTTGGGTGGCTCATTTATGTGCTATGTAAGTATTTGATATAGAAACTCATAGAGAAACCCTAGGAGATGATATGGAAACTATCAGTAAAATTTTCAGTAACATTTCATTCATGTTTCATGGTAGATTATTGTATAATATTTTTGTTGTTGGCTTAATTTTATTTTGTTTCTAAAGTAATTTTTGAAAGACATTTACTTGATCTTTCATGCAAGTTTCTTGTATAGTCGATGTGTTACTCGCTTCAAAGTGATATTTTGAATTTGGGTGGTTTAGGCTCTAAAAATGTTTTTGTTAAAGATAACTAAGGAAAAATAGTGCAACATCCACACACAGGTACAACATAAAAGGAAAAAAAGGAATAATAGAAGAACCTACCTAAAGAGCTTCCAGTTGTTGTGTCCTTTCCTTTTTTTATTTATCTTTAGTTACTGAAACAAATTATATGATCTTGCTTCCATGTGAATGTGTATCTAATTGAGGAAAGTGTTTTTAAATAGTTATGGGTAAAATGGCAGGGTATAGTATATACGCAAAGATTTGATGGAGTTATTCTCTTTACTTTAGTTACTGTAATTTTTTAGCTCATGGTGTATCCAATTGAGTAGTACATTAAAAGAGGACATTTATACAGTCATTCGACATGAAATTTATTATACGTTAGGATTCTGAGGAGAAGAAATTTAAGGCATAGATTTAGAGTGTACATAAGTACTTTTGTTTTATTACCTTAACATATTGACTTGTATCATGGTTGAGAAGGAAAGAAAAATTTTCTGAAAATATTCATGAATATTTAAAACAAATATTAACACTTACATAAAAAAATGGTTTAAAAAATACATGCCACATATATATATGTGTGTGTGTGTGTGTGCACGCATGTGTGTCTATGTACTTTTGTTTTATTACCTTAACATATTGACTTGTATCATGGTTGAGAAGGAAAGAAAAATTTTCCCAAAATATTCATGAATATTTAAAAAAAATATTAACACTTACATAAAAAAATGTTTTGAAAAATGCATGCCACATATATATATATCTGTGTGTGTGTGTGTGTGGTCTTCCAATTTCCTAACAATTTGAAATTCATGTTTCTAACATTTGTGCCTGTTTTGAACATTATATTCTTACCCTTTTTGGATAATATAACATGCTATCATAACATATAAACTCCCATATGATTGTCAATATATTCATCATATTGTACACATTTTTTGAACCTAGGCATTCCAAAATACTCTACTAATATTGGGTTTCAACTGTACACAAGCTAAGGATAGGAAACTATCTTGATTCTTAACTCCTCTAAGAATCAATTCTTGATAACCATTGCAAATTATATGTCTTATGATTAGCCAATATTGGTACAACTGATGGTTTACTTCAGCACTTTTCTTCCTCCAAATATTATGCTTCTATGAATGTTTAATATAAGAAAATGCATGAGTGTTATTTATCCTACTAATTTGGAAAAATTTCATGTTAGATAGGTGAGAAAACCCTGTTTTTGGATGTTTTTGTGCCTATGATTTCTCTTTTCTAGTAATATCGCTTCTTTATTTTGAGAAATTATTGCCTTGGTAATAAAAATTATAAAATTATACAAAAGTTGTTAATAGTATAATATCAAATTTATACAAATATGAGGGCTTTGTGATGCACCATATTGAATATTATTTATGTAAAAGATAATTGAATTTTTCGGCTACATGAAATAGGGAAATGGGTATGGTTTTCAAAATAGTTGGAGAGTAATAATTTAAAATTTTTAGTTATTAATGAAACATTGGTTTGTCATGTGTTTGAGAGATAGAGATCAAACATTCAAAAGTTATAAACATTTCAATTACGTTTAATAGTAAATAGTCTAATTTTAAGGTCACATCCAAGACAACCACCAAATTTGTGCATAAGAACTCCTTTTTTGGAAAACATGCATTGACACGCTATATTAGCAAGCCAATTTGAAACGAAAATGTGCTTTTATTTGTTATAATTCAGGTAGTAGAAAAAAAATGGTTGGATAGATGATGGATCTCTATTTATAAACTAGGACTTACAATAAAAATAAAATTAAAAGGACATCAAATGTTCTTGGTGAAGAGCTACATTGGAAATCTTCATACGTCATACAAGTACTACAAGCTATGTGTGGTGCATAACTTGAAAATTTTACCGTGGTAGAAGATGAAGTTTCAACAAAACTAAGATTAATTCTCGATTCAAGTTAGGATCCCTAGTATCCACATCAAATCTTTGAAGGCTAGGAATATTGTAATTATATGTTTATGTACAAATAAAAAATATTTACATTAATATGTTATGGATATAATGGTTTTTCTATGGTGGAACATTTAAAAAGCCAAAAGAGATCTGCTTGTTTTTCTTAAAGGAGATAAAGAAAGAATTGTCTGACATGGTTTGTTAAGACATTTGGATTTACCCTAAAAATCATTAACCCCATAAACAATAAGGGTGATAATAATATCAAATATATAAATATGGTAGTTGGTGGTCTTATATGAGAGGTTATAGGTACTACTAGCTACTTGTGGTGTTGAAGCTAAAGAGTTTGACTTAAGATGAGTTATTAGCAAAATTGTGATTAGTGCCCATGTTCAAGTTAGATCCTTAGGATCCACATCAAATATTTGAGGGACAACAATATTATAAGTACATGTTTAACTACAAATGAAAAGGTATCCACATTAATCTGCTACATAAGTGATGGTTTTTGCTGAGGTGGAAAGCTAAAATTTTGCAAGCGACCACCAGGACCTTCTCTCTTTCTTCTATCCACATAGTATTAGAGTTGGTGTGAGTCGCCTATTCCTTATTTAGTGGTTCTCTTTTTATTCTTTGGATTCTACATGTGATTGATATTTATCCTTTGTTGTTGGAGTCCTTGTAACTTGTGTCTCTCCTATTGGGATGTTCATTCATCCCTTTGAACACTTATTATTTTTCATCTATAGGAACAATGATGTAATAAGTGATATTATATTATTGTTCTGAGGGATGAAAAATAAGGATATATCCTATCAAATATATTCCCCAATTGTTGAAGCTATATACTTACTAGAAATTGACAATGTTGTAGTGGTTGACTTAGCTAGTTGGGCCTTCTAGGGGAACCACCACTTGTTTCTTTAATATTTCTACTTCTTTCATGTTAGTCATTTCCTTGAGATACATTCTAAGATTGGCATTGAGGAGTGGAATTAATAAAGCAATTAAAACATTAGTTCTAACCATAAAGGGATAAACCTGAAGTCTATGTCCAAGTCTTGTGCACCTAAACAAGGGATTCTCGAGGTTGATATACCTGATTGGATGTTTAATCACTTTTTCCCAAGCCATAATTAAAATAAATTCCTTGATATATTTTAATTGATAAAACCATAATAATCACATAAATGTAATATAGAAAGCCTTGAGCTTGCATTGGCAGGTTGGGGAATTCCACCCACTCAGAACAACATAGTTGAGAAGATTATTTAGCCGAGAAATTATAATTTGTAAAGTTAACACCACTAAGATGATCATAGAGAGTCAAGGGCCATGGGAAACAGTAGCAACCATGGCTTTTCTTGAAACAAAAATAGAGAAAATCCTTGTGTTAAGGTTTAAGGGCTCAGAGAGTGCCACCATATGGCTCCCAGACTTCTTAATCGAGGCCCTAATAAAGGCTTGGAAGAATATGGTGGATAAAGAACTTAGGAGTTTGTGATTTTTGAACATGTCAAAAACACGATAATGCTCATTCATCATAAATATTCATTGTAATTCTATTAGTGGTAGTCCATTACCTTGTGGAAGGTATTTGGTACAATATTTTGTGGGAATTTTTGATGGAACCATTCTCATAGTTAGAAGATGAAACACTATTATCGATGACAACCATGTTCTAAGTATCAAATGTCTTGTCTTCAGTACAAGGGGTGCAATTAAGACACCCCTTGGCTACCTTGGGATAAGTGTAATCACCACTTGGAGCCACCACAAGCTAACTAAACTGTAATGATAAGTAATGAATATAGAAAATGGACAAGGAATGCATATATACCTAAAACTTTGTTACGGATATAATGAGGCTTCCAATATTTATAAATTCACAACGTACATTTTAGGTTGTTATATTTCCCTTTCTCTTATTTGATGTTTTTCTGGGTATGTTTCAAAGGTTGCAACATTTCATTATTATTTATCATTTTATTTTTTTAGGTAGTCTTCTTAATAAAGTTGAGTAACCAGAATTTTTGTCTACCTTTTTATGCATGTCTAGTATTTCTATTAATTACTTTGATGCATTAACATTGTTGGACATTTTTTCTTCTTTTCTCATTTTAAATGCAAAAAGTTACTTATTCAAAATAAACATCACATTGTAAGTGTTTTATCCAAATAGTTTGTTAAGTATTAGGATATTTTCTTTTGAGATTTTAGATAGATCTAGATGATGAAGTTGAATATTTGAAGGCTAACCCTAAATAATAGATTTTTTCCCATCTATTAACTTCCAGACTCCATTCAATTATTTCATATTTTTTGGGTTTCTGTTTCTCTACTGCTTACAACAATCCACACATTGATGCGATCAAATGTAGTTACAATTTTACTTCCAATTTTTGAAAATTTATTCCATTAACCTTTTTCATATTTTATTGTATGCGTTTCCATGTTTATATTTTTATTGTAAAAATCTCTTTGTATCTGAATTTTATGGAAAAAATACCTTTGGGATGATGCCCTCGCAGTTGTCTGTTGCTTAGATGATTTGAAGAGAATTGTCTACATTGTTAGTTTTCTTTATTCCCTTTACTATGGACATATTTTGGCCTTGAAAATAAATTTATTCTAAACGCTATAAGATAAGATTACATACCCCAAGTCTACTTATTCCATGTACAAGTTTCTCTTTTTTTCTGATATTCGTCAGGTAGAAACAAGTGACATTAATTTTCTTCAGTAATATGATGATACATTTTGGCTCATTTATTTTTATATTTTTTGTTCAAGATAACACATTTCTTTAAGGGTGCTATCTCAATGGAAGAGCACCTGCCTCATAAGTAGGAGGTTGGTTGTTCGATTCAATCATTCCCTAACATAAATTGATCACTAAAGAAACAAAAATATTCACATTCTATATTTTGTTTCTAAAGAGAATGTTTTATTTTCTCTAGAGAGACAATAAATGGGATTAAAGACATATTGTCTCTATAGAGACAATAACGGGGATTAAATACATATTGTCTATATAGAGACAATATGTCTTTAATTGTAGCTATAGTCTTTCAAGAGACAAAAATGAATTCTTTCTTAAGAGACATAAATACTTGGGTTTTATATTGTCTTTGTAGAGCCAAATTTTTAAGTAGAAAGGGGATTGGAAGAGGATCGTCATGCACACAATTCGTGTGTCATCACGCCAAATTCTATTTTTCTCTTTAATTTTCCCTCAACCCAATATTTTTCTTAAATTATTTTAGATCATTTTATTCATTTTTGTCTTTTGGTTAACTTTACTTATTCTTATCATGTTTATAGTTTTTTATATATATTTATCTAGAGCTTCAATTTATTATTTATCATTTTATTTATTTGCTATTATTATATTTTCTTTTTTATTTAATATTCTATTTATTTACTATTATTATTTTTTCTTTATTATTTATTATTTTATTCATTTATATATTAATATTATTTCACTTATTATTATTATTATTTTATTTGTAGCTTACAGACACCAGAGATGGTAGCCTCTTTTTCCAAAAAAATTATCTAGGTAGATCCAACCGAAGGGATCACTTCCCAACAACTCATTAGAAAATCCTAACCCCATGAACATTGATGAGAATTGACCGCGTGACCTCCCATTGGCAAGGTTCTTTATTGACAAGATCTCGATCATCATTATTATTATTGTTGTTGTTGTTGTTGTTATTATTAATTTTTTTATTAATATGGGTCATTACATATATAATTCATGTCGATATAAAATATTTGTAGAAGGGTTCTCATGGATTTCCTGATGTTATGATGTAATTTTCAATGCCTGCGGGTATACTAGTTTAACAGAAGATGTTGGGAAAATGTGAAGTAATAAATAATTAAATGATTAAACTTAACTTTGGGATGAAATTCCTTAAGTAAGGGGATTATGTAATTCTCCATATTAATAAATAAAGAAATAATAATAAGAATAATAATAAGAAATGAAATATTATTAATATATAAATAAATAAATAATAAAGAAAAGGTAATAACAATAAATAAATAAAAAAGAAAATATAATAATACTAAATAAATAAAATGATAACTAATAAATTGAAGTTCTCATTAAATATATAAAAATAAACTATAAAAATAATAATATTAAGTGAGGTTAACAAAAGCTAAAAAGTATTAAATAAGAAAGAATTAAATTAATAAAATCACTGAGTTAACAAAAAAATAAAGATAAAAATAGAAGTTAGCATGATGATAGATGGATTGTGTGCATGAGGATACCCTTCCTATCCCCTTTCTATTTAATGTATGAAAGAGAGACGAGAGGAATTCATTGTTTCCATAGGAGAATGATGAGAGACAAAGGAGTTATTGGATGTAATAATTGATTAAGGGCTCGGGGTGGCCAACTGTAGAAAGATTATGTACTACATAAATCTTGCATCATTTCCTCATACACTTATTAACCTTCTTGGCTGAAATAAGGCATAATATAACATCACAAAGACATGATCACATAATAATTACATGTATATTATATATGCAAAAGGATTCTCATGGATTTCCAATCCCATTAAAATGCTCCAAAGGAACGCGGATAGGTTTGAATAGACAAGTCAGTGTGAGAGAGCATTTAATGAGCTAAAATGATGAATAACAAGTTCTCTAATCTTGAAGGTTCCCAACATGGACAAGGAATATTTTGTATCCACAAATGCATGAGGAGAAGAATTAGGTGTAGTCTTGATACAAGATGGAGGGGTTATCACTTATGATTCATGTAAACTCAAGACCCACGAAATTAAGTATGCCTTGCATGATGTACAATTAATTACAGTTGTAATAAAATTGAAACTATGGAGACATTATCTAGTGGGACATCAATTAGAACTAAGAATGAATCACAAATGCCTTGAGCATATCTTCACCCAAAAGGACCTTATTTCTCAACAATGTCATTGGAGTGTTAGTTAATTGGTTAATATGATTTCAAGGTATCCTACACCAAGGGAAAAGGAAATAAAGTTGTAGATATTTTAAGCAGGAAGTTTAGAGTTCATTCAATACTGTCAGTGAAGCTAGACCTAAGAAGCCAAATTCTAAACCACCTTATTGGAGGCGAACAATACCAACAAATTTTCCTTATAAAGAGTTCTAGTGGTGTCCAAGTGACACAAATACACCATATAGAATGATTTCTTGTGATGATATATAGTTAGTACGTATGTTCCAGTTGATGAAGAAATTCAAAAAATTATAATGAAAGAAGCCCATCAAGTCCCATATGTTGCACATCATAGAGGAAAGAAAATGTATGCGGACTTGAAAAGGTTATTTTTCGGTAACGAATGAAAAAGGGTATAATGTAGTTCATTGCCTAATGTTTGGAATGTCAATAGGTTAAGGCTAGACATCATCACTCTACAGGCCTTCTACAACCCCATGATATACTAGAAACTAAGTGGGAAGTTGTTTCAATGGATTTTGTGAGAGGATTATGTATGACCTCGCAAAGACATCATCGAATTATGGTCATTTTTGATAAATTAACTACGAGTGATCACTTTATTGAAATTAAGAGAACCTTTGAGGTGCCATCCATTGCTTACATTTTCTTAAAATAAATAATTCACCTTCATGGTGTACCATGTAAAATTATATCAGATAGAAATTCACATTTTACTTCCATATTTTGGCAAAACATTTTACATTCTACGGGAAGATGGCTCAACTATAGTATTGTATATTATGTAGAGATAGATGGGAAAACCAAGAGAATAAATGAAATACTAGAGGAGACGTTGAGAATGTATGTTATGGATCAACAAAGTCAATGCAAGAAATATCTTCCCTTAGTGGAATTTATGTACAACAATAGTTATTAAAATTCAAGTTAGGTAGCTCCCTTTGAAGTCCTATATAGAAGACCATGTCGCACTCTATTAAGTTGGGACCAATTAAAGGATCGAGTCATGTTGGGACCTGACATGCTCTAAGAAATGGAAGCACAAATGGCTATAATTAAGAAAAGACTAAAGGAAGCAACGGATCACCAAAAATTTATGCATATGCAAAGGGAATTAATAGAATCTTTGACGAAGGTTTCTAGATTTTTACTATGGTTAAACCCTCTAAGAGTTCGTTAAATTTTTGACATAGGAACAAAGTTATCCCCTAGGTTTGTGAGAGTATTTAATGTTGGGTGTGGAGCCTGATTATCTTCTTTATTCAAAGGTATTGCCTCACTAGACACCAGTTCGTAATGGGGCGGCAACACCCAACACCCCCCGTTTTTGTGCACCACGAGGGGGGTCTAGGGAGGCGACGACCTTGCCTTGTAAAATGTTGTAATTTTGTATTCAATATGGGTTGTTCATTACGAAAAAAATCTAATGGTAGAGGCTATGTTTAATTTAGGCTTTTTTTCCCTAGAAGGAAACCCCTCGCTATATATGAGGGAATCGTATTGCGGCCATGTAGATGTGTATTCTGAGAGAGAAAGAGAGAGTAGATTGTGTGAGAGCAGAGAGGGAATTACAACGGATTTGTTGTAGGTTGTATCTCTTTGTTTGGCTAGATAGTATAAAAGGAAGGACTAGTTGTTTCTTTTTGGACGTAGCCCAAACTGGGTGAATCACATATATCTATGTCTCTCTTTTTTTATGTGTTTTTTGAGTTTATATTTCTGCAATAATTTATGTGTTCCATTTCTCTGTAATATATAATTTTCTAACATTTAAGATCCTAGAGAGTATGAGACCAATTTCTTCTAAGCTCAAGATGTAATCCCATCTAATATGTAGTTGGTTCATTCCATGTATTGAAATTTGAGAAATTATAGGTTTATAGAGAGGGAGTCCTTCACATAAAACCATTATGTACAATGGAATGCAAGGTTCACCAGGCCAGGAGTCACGAATTTGAGAAAGTCAAGGTTTAATGGGACTAATATAGCCCTAGGTTAGCTACTTGGGAGGATGCAAATGCTATTCATCGTGACTTTTCTTATCTTCTTTATTAAATTGTGTTATGAACAAGATGAAACTACATAACTTAGATAAATACCTATCCTATATGTGTGTGTGTGTGTGTTGTGAAACATCTAATCATGACGAATTTCTTAAATTTTATTAGTACTCGACGGTAATATGCGATAGGTTATGCTTTCAGTTATTTGTTTATGTAAATATGGAATTTTTTAAATATAATGTTGTAATAGTGGTGTTTCTTTTAATGATGACATGTGGGATTTAGCTTGTGGATTATTTTCTATGAGATTATGATGTTAATATTATAACTAATGCATTGGTTGCATGTTGAGAGGTGGTGATTGGGAGGAAATCTACTAATGGATTGAGAAGGTTAGTTTATTTGGTGATAGACTCAATCAACACTACTTATGCCAACATTTATTTTTCCTTGTATATTATCTCTCAAGAGGCTATGGGACCATCTTAAGGAGGCCAAGTACCTGATATTGGAGTTGGGATGCCAAAGTCCAGAAGTGATGTGGGGACTTTGATGTCTAGGTATATGCACCTTAGTTATTTGTGGAGGGAGTTGGGCCATCCTTTCGATATTCCCAAACTCATTGAGTACTCGCACCATATTTCTACCTTGGGGTAGATGACACCTAAGCCTTGAGTCTTAGGTATAGACTTATGAGGCTTTATGCATGGTTCCAAACATTAGGAAAAAGGACTTGAGATTCCTTGTGATTTCCCTAGTGCTTTGATGTAACTTTTGATGCTCGCTTGTATACTAGTTTAGTAGAGGGTGTTGGGAAAGCATGAAGTAATGAATAAATAAATAAAATAATAAATATATTAAATGATGAAACTTAACTTTGGGACAAATTTCCTTAGAAAATGGGAGTATGTAATTGCATGTATTAATAAATCAATAATAATAAATGAAATAATATTAATATATAAAACAATAAAACAATAAATAAGAATGACAAGATAATAATTTTAAATAAATAAAACAATGAAAAATAGATTGATGTTCTGAATAACTATATAAAAATAAACTATAAAAATTATAAGAATAAGGAAGGTCAACAAAAAGTAAAATGGAATAAATTAGCAATAATTAAATTAATAACAATGTTGAGTTAAGGAAAACCTAAAGAGAAAACTAGAAGTTGGCATGATGACATAAGGATTTTGTGCATGAGGATCCCCTTCCAATCTCCTTCGTATTTAATGGATAAAAGGGAGATTAGAGGAATTCATTCTTCCTAGAAGAGAATGCTAGAAGACGAAGGATTCATTGCCTATAATATTTGATTGATAGATCGGGGGATGCCAACTGTAGAAACATTATTTGTAGTTGAGCCTAAGGTTTGGTGAAATGTCATCTCCAAAACATTTTTCTCAATTAGAAGATTTCAAATAGTGGCACAACTGCCAAATCTCCAGTAATATATATGTTCTCCTTACATGTAAGTCTTATATTCTCAAATTTTCATAAAATTAAATGCTAAGGAGTTGGATATTTCATGTTAATCATTAATAGCATGGATTGATGTAATTGGTTATACATTTTAATTTTGGGTTGTTAGACTTTTTCAGATGTGTAACGTATTGATTTGGCATTGATGTTTCATGTTAAAAAATTTAAAAAGGGATCAAGGGACCTTACATGAATATAATGGTCCAAAAAGTGCCAACGACTCCCAAGAACATACTCACACAAGCAAAACATCACATTCCTCGATAGATACATGTGTTCATGAGCCTCCAAATTTAATGTCCCTTAAACCACCACTAAGGCTAGAAAATCATAGCTAGGGAGATCTTCTTCAGAATGTGTGCATGTTCTTAGGAATTTGTGCATTCTCTATGAATGTGCACACATTCATGTTCAAAACTTCTTTATAGAATTCCATGGTGGGTCCATTTTACCAACATACCACATTACACACGCTGAGAGTGATAGAGCAATTTTTGGCAGTGAAAATCAAGAAAATATTGACAAAATATTGATAGACTTTTTTGATGTGGTCATCAATTGGTCCCATGTAAGTATTTTGAATGAATTTGATTCAATTTTAATTTCATTATTTGTTTCTTTTTTCCAAGTAAAAAAATGTAATTTTATTCATATTGAGAAAAATTACATGTTGTAGATGCTAAAAAGCATATGCATAAAGACCAAGATCCTAATTTCTCAGGATCTTTAAAAACTCATCAAAAAGCTAGTCTACTCTTTTTTGCCTTTCTTTTTTTCCACTTTTCTCCAACCACCAGTGTTGGGTGTGGATGATACTATAGGCATTTATTTTTCTTTTATAGTAGCTGGTAATTATTTGTCAAAATTTGAGCCTTTTGAACCATGTATTCATTTGTTACCACTTGCTTCTTTTCCATATGTATGTTGCACAGTCTGTTGCTATGGAACAATTCACATCAGAACTAATGCAGAGTTATGCTCAACCTCTTCTTTCTGTGGATTTTATGTTCATTGATGTCTGGTATTTTCTAGCATATATGCATCTTCTGTTGGCTCTTCTGGGGATTCAGTGCATTGGAAACCTTTTGTTTTTTGTGATCTTTTATATCTTGTGGACGTGCACCTTGAAGGTGACCTGTTTGTAGACATCCACGACAAGGAAATGTCATATTCTCATAATCTAGAGGTTGTGTCCATTGAATATTGTTAGGGATGAACATAATTCGATCAGGTAGAACTTGGATAAGATCTAATTGAACATGGATTCTGGAAAATGTGAAGATGCCTTTTGAAACTTGATCTACGTCAATCTTAAGAAACTTCTCAAAGGAGTTCCCAATTCCTTCTAGAACTTTGTGGTGCCAAAAATGCAGTGGTAGATTATGTATCCCGGCCCATACGGGCATTTGGGATACCACCATGGTGGTGGCATCAAATGTTGGGAACCTAGGTATCATGAAGAGCCCTAGATTACGCCAAAACCATGGGCCTTCATTTAAACATAATCCTTATCTAGGACTATATCAAATTTGAAAATAAAAAACCCCTTAGAGTAGAGATTGATATCACAGCTTGATGTCCAAGTAAAGAAAATGCATTGATGAAGAGCATCAGATTTGTGCCAAAAACCATTAAATCTGCGTATTACTGCTTTGGTGTGGAAATCTGTATAAAGTCATTTACCTTAGGAAGAGTGACTGTTAAAGCTAGTATCTCGTATTTTTGCTCCACGATATAGGGCCCAGGTAGATTTGTAAATGAATATGTTTTGGTGTGGGACTCTTCCTTCCCTTTGACTACATCCTTGAAGGAGCTTGTACGCTTTGAGCTAGATCCAGAAAATCCTCCAAGTAATCTCGCATTTAGGATGATAGTCGTATCAGTGGCAATGCCATAATCATATAGCTTGCATTCCTCTTGCAATAATTCCTTGCATGAATCAAAATTTTCATACTTACTGACATACCCAGCTATTTTTGAATCTTGCATTTTAGATCTTGTATCCACATCCTATTCCAAATCCTCTTGTAGATAGTATTCTCATGCAGTGTTCTAATGAAGATTTGGATCAAGATTCCTTTGCGTGCTTCATGAGCCACCTTTTAGAAGAATTACTCATCTATCCATTTTTTATGTGTTCATAATTTGATTTTTGCAGATTGTGGTTCATTCTAAAATTTTTGTGCCACATCTGCTAATTTGGTGCTCTGATGTTATGATGTCATTAGATCTCTCTGGTGTTGACTTAGATCCAAACTTCCTCGATCTAATGTGTCCATGTGTGCCTTTTGATTCACCAAAAGGAATTCAAAATACCCCCATAAAGATCCATATCCACCTTAAACAAAGTTAGATGCACATAAAACTCGTGGATAATCCAGATCTGATATGGTGGATTTAAGAATTTTACATTACCTTACCTCACTAATGGGCATAGATATAGATAGAGGTGTAATAATCTGCATATCTACTTCAGATGACCTAAGGTGACTGGTGAGAACGACAACCCTGATATGTGTATCATCGATGATGTTCTAATTTTCATCAAGGGGGCATTCAAATCGTCTTGGAAAAAAAGCTTCTTGCCCTTAAGATTGTATTCCTTCAAGTCCCCGACACTCTTCTTGGCCATGAAGACAACTCCTTGACAACCCTTGCCATTGTTGGTGCCACCAAACTTTGTTGCAATAACAGAGGTGAGATCATGGTCAGAGGTAAACATGTTGGAAGAAAAGACCAAATCGAGCTCAAATTTCACCTCCGGCAGGGGCGAGGAGGCAATGGAACGAAGCGTATGGGGAGGATACGCGGACAACGATCTGGATCCAATGGTGAGGCGGGCCATGGTAGAAGAAGTGGACTATGATGACCCAACTTGCAGATTTGGTGTTGAGGCAATTTAGACGAGCGTTGTAGCATCTGCAGTTGTAGAAGTCATTTTTAACTCAAGTATCAAACTTTTTAAAATTTCGTTTAGTGTAATATATCCATCTCTTTTCAAAAAACCCATTATTTGTTTATATTATGAAAAAAAACATTAGAAAATTGTAACATATGTAATAACAAGGAACCTAGAAAAAGTCGATACCCAAAATCACCACATAAAGACACATTAAATTCCAACCCAAAACTACAAAACATAAACATTGAAATTGATGTAGGCTTAAGGTGTCTAATAATATTTATACAACACATACGAAATATCATGGAACCCTCACAACGATTAGTAGACACATCCCTAGACAACATTATTTCTTTTACCATGAACTCCCAAGGCAATTTAAGGCACATGTTCAATTATAGTGCTAGAATGTGTGAATATGATGGGATGTGTCTTGATAACAACGAAGTTAAATATATCAACATTTGAAAACAATAACTAATGAAATTGTCTATTGACTTCAAAATTGGATTACAACCACTAGTCCCAAAAAGGTGTACTTGTATGGATTAGTGCAACTAACGATAGTTTTTAACAATTGGATGGATGGGTGGTTTATAGTATTCTAAAAACTTCCCTAGAATAATAAGAAGTTTCTTATGTATTTCCTTGGAAACTTATGTGTAAATTTTCTTTTGCATCACCATAGAAACTACTTTTAGATTAATGAATTCTAGCGGCTGGGTCATGGGTTCATGTAGAATAGATAAAAACATAGGTGTGACCTATTATTAGGTCCTCATTGTACTAAGCGGAGTACTAACTCCCTTCCACAACATCCTCCTACAGTTTAAAACATTAGCTAGACCAAAACATCAATATCGACCTTGACCCATAAACTAGTGTACCTTAGCACATTTATAGAATTATCCTACTAGGTTGGGCCTTCAACTGATGTTTGACGAGGGGTTGGGCCTTTGGGACCTATAGTATATTCCAAATAGGATGGATTGCATTGACAAAACTGATTTTATCATTCTAGTTCATGTAACCCTCATATTTGCTTGAGCTATAGGTGGACATATTATGGGATAATGGATGCCATTACAAATGAAATATCCATGAGGGAAGTTATAATTTTGGTCATGTATGTGTTATATATATATATATATATATATATATATAAATATAGTATTTTATTATAGTTTTTTCTATTGGATAAATAAAATCCAGTGGTCCCTGTGTTTTTCATAACATGTCCCTAACAACCTCTCGAGGATCTGTTAACTCTTGAAATGCATACATTTTCTAAATCTTATAGGCTTTGGTGTAACAAAAATCATGATTCCATCAAATGGTATCAAAGTTAAAGGCCTTGATTTCAAAACACACCCAGATCATGCTAGGGTGGAAATTGTTGGACAAATGAAAGTAAATTCTCCTCGTATGTTTCACAACATGTGCCTAATAGCATCTCAAGGATATATTAACTCTGGTGATGCTTCCATTTACTAACACCTTCAGGTTTTGGTGTAACAATAATCACGATTCCAACATTTTATATATCTAATTTAATGATATTTGCAATTGTGACTCTTGGATTGCATGCTCTTGACACTAGTAGATGCATTAGTGTTAGTTTTCACCATTGATACAATATTAATATCATCCTTCTCATTTAGTGCAGCACACATATAGGTATGGTAGAATGAGAATTTAAGATATTAAAACTATATCTCCTAAAAAAAATATTCATGTTTTAACTCCATCTTCTATATGTGTTTAGTTTGAATGTGCATGTATTGCAAAACAAACTCTAACTTAATATTAGTTAACCAAATATGCACTTCCATTTTGTTGCAATAGTTATATTATGGGGGATAATTGTAGCCTTCATTTAATCTTGTGAAAGTTCTTTGTGAGAGTTGGTATGGAGGTTTGATCTCTTTATTTTTCTATTGGTAGATCTTTTATGTTCACCTACACTAACTATACAATTTCATCAATATAGACTTTTCTATAGAAACATGGTATTTTAGATAACCCTATTTGTACATATTTTGTAACTAACTTTGGGGAGCCTTACAGTGGTCTAATTAGGGAGAATTTATAAAAAGGTGTAAGAATAGGATAAGAAAAGCATTGAGAGATTAGTAGAGAACACTCGACTAGAATATTTGAGTTGTATCTATAGAACTGTCAATTTTTGCAATGGAGAATTTATCTAGGGTTTTTTCATGTAAATATCCTAACCCTTAGTTGAATTAAGGAAATATCTGTCTATTTTTTACTTCTATGAGTCTTCCATGTGATTTTATTTGAAACATGTAGCATGATAACACAATATATAAGGTTTCTTTAATGAATCTTTATATTAATGTTTAATATGTGGATGTTTCTTCCATGATAAAATGCTTCGTTATTTGCACTAAATCATGATCAAAATGGTTCTCCAATTGTCATAATTTTCTTAAGGGATACCTTATCTAACCTATGGAAATTGATAGTGCCAATCCATATGGGTTTTTATTGGTTAAGGAGTAGAAGCCTTAGGTTTGATCTTTGCACCATCAATGTGCACCTATGTTGGTTCATTGTATGTCAACTAAAGACCCTTACCATTTTTCAATTCACTACTACCCCCATTTCACACTTCATTTTTCCTAAGATATAGAACAAGAATCATCCTTTTCCACTTTCCCCATATCTTGGGATAGTATTTTCACCCACAATATGCTACCAATCATATTACAACTCATGGGGTTTTATCGCTACCACATCCCTCAATCTAAAAGCCCCTTTAGACCACCTCCCCCTCCCATTCATCGACAACGGATACACCCATATTCTACCCACTAATATGTTATATTTTTGAACCTGTAATATCTTAAAATATTTGATATCATGTAGGATTTTGAGAACAAGCATAAGTTCTAGTTGTGAAAAAATACTATACTAGAAATATTGAGATAAATAGATAGAAAAGAGAATGAGGTATTACTCAAATATATGAAGTAGGTGAAATACCAACTTAGATTCACTTGTATTACATTTCTTGACATGAGTAGAATTAAATAAATCTCTAAACTAGAGGACAAATTCACACTAATTAAGGTTTTTTTTGCATGCAAAACCAATAGAAAAGCAACTCTCCCTTACTTCCAGTTAAATAGGTTGAAAATGGAGTTACATGGTTTAAAAATAGAGTTAGGGTCATTAATAGACATGAGTAAGGATCAGATGAGACAAAAATTAGTGTTAAGTAAATATAGATCTTAGACACATCATTTCTAACTCTATAAGTATAAATAAACCCCAAAAATAAGACTCAAAATCAAGAGATAATACTTCCTAGAATAAATGGATATGTGAATAAGGAGTTTCTCGATAAAAAACAAGGAAATGTGCACTTATAGATAAGGAGTATATGGATAATTAAGTACACATTTACGAATGACTGATAAGAATATTATTTCCAAATCACCTCCACTTGTTAGCCTGCATGGTATCCCTTACTATAAATAAGAAGAATATAGATTATAATTGCTAAAAATAGAAATACCTCCTAAAGGGTAGGAAAGGAAGGAAAAAACTATTAAACCACAACATGTGTGTGCTCAAAAACTACGTGATGATAATTTTCAAACATGTTAGGTACAAAACTACAAATTAGTTCTATGAGACTTGAAATTTTGTAGGAATATCATGCTAAAAAATGATGAAGGTGAGGTAATGAGGGAAAACCAAATGGGAAACTAAACCCCACCCCCTAAAATTGAATACCATGTTTACTTATGCAGTTATTATGAAGAAGCATGGTTTTTTTGATCAAAAATCCCATCATGGATCTGTACTCAAATATATCCTACCCCATGTTGTGAGAATCCCATGGCTACTAGTTTAGCCTTGTACTTTCTTATAATAGTAGTAAGTGCTCATAAACTACCAAAATTTTGAGATCTAGTTCTTTTTACCTTGGTAGTATCACCCACTATTTTACTAGATACCCATATATGCAACAATTTGGTCATGGAAATCAAATTTAAATTCTAAAATATGATCATAAATCTTATTCAAAGAGTGTGAAAAATCATATCAAATATCTACCTAAGGAAGAGGTGGAAAAGATGCACCAGGTTCCTCTTGGAGTCGATGCAAGCGGCCTTTCTCAAACTTACCTTGTGATATTTATCTACTTTCCTTAAGTGCATGAGTTACAAGAGAAAAATAATTTGAATTTGGAATGAAATGAGATATGAAGAAAAACTAAATTGGTGATCCACTTCAAGAACCAGAACTTTGGAGCCCACTGTCGTCTAAAAACTTATTATTAAATCTAGAGTGAAGTCAAGTCACTTTCCTAGACCAAAATATGTAATTTGGTAAGTACATAAGAGATTCATTAAGAGATTTAGAACATGTAACACATTCTAAAATCTATGATAATCAAGGTATGCACTCCCTTCACCACACATTCTCATAGAAGTATTATCTCCCATCAATATAGGAGGTCAATTGTAAAGTACTAAGGAATAAAAACAACGTGTTGATGCATTCATATGATTATAGGAACCTAAGTATAAGATCCCTATATGGGTTAATGAAGCAATAGTATTCAAAACTATTGGACTACGGAGAAATTGAGAGACTCGGTATGATTTCCTTTTTCATTAAAATGATACACATATAAATAGATTATTTATCACCGTTACAACCACCTTCCAAGGTATCTTGGACTCTTGATTACTTTTCACTTTATATTATTCATATTCCCTCAAGTGATCCCAAAAATATTTTCCTTGTGGTGCATTAATGAATTAAATATTAAGCTTGCACTTATCCATGGAATTACAAGTGCATAAAAGAAGAGGAAGAGAAGAATAGCAAGTCTTGCATAGAAGACACTGGATTGATATCGAAGTTTGTCCAGGAGGGACTACATCTCTGGGCCCTGCTCGAATTAGTTGGGAGGCCCTCTTTTCATTAAATGGAAAAATAATGAAAATACATCAAAAGTCAGAATGACGACCTTATACCTCCAGAATTGACGAAGCTCAAAATTTGTAGAGCTTGATGGATAAATGGATAGTACCGTTGAATTTGTGGCATCGAGAAATGCTAAAACCATATAAAACTTGTTGAAAACTCACAAAGTGAAAATCTGGCCCCCTAGAGAAATTACTTAGATCATGGTTCCGACCCCCCTCTCTACACCGCTAAGGGTTCCACCTGCATAGAAATTCGTGCCCGCCCCTTGGCCTCCCCCTGGCACACTATAAAACAAGGTTGATATATTGCTAAGTGGGCGGATAACCCATTGAGGTCCATTGGTGCATTGGCTAAATAAAAATTTCGTTGAGGAGGGGTCGGGTGGTCAAACCTCGAACCTCCCATTTTTAAATGTGAATTAGTTTGATGTTTAATTGTGGGGCAGCGGGTCCACTATTTCAGTGGCCCGTGCCCCTTTTACCACCAGCAAACATTCTGTATATAGGAGGTGGAGAAGGCAACAGGGTTGACAGCCCGCGCCCCCACCATTACATAAAGGTTTGTTGGAATGGCTCCAGGGGTGGCAAGGCCATGGCCGCCCACCCCTCATTAATGTTTTGGTTATAGAACGCTGAGGGAGGGTCGATGGGGGTCATGGTCCATCGGTCCATAATTAAATATTTGTTTTGGTTTTATGTATTGGGTATGTGGGGGTGGGGGTGTGGCAGGGTTGGTGGCCTGCCACCCGAAAATTATATTTTTTTTGTTTTATAGAAGATTCATTGTTGTTTTGAAAAAGTCAAAAAATTGGCCGAAGGAGACAAATTAACTAGGCCACAAATTCGCCTGGAATCTAGCCTAGGTTGCTTGGAATCTAAGGACCAGGTGTTGAGGTATAAAAGGTGTCTTTCTAACTCCTAATTATCTTCACATTAGTTATCAATCTAGGAAAGACTTTCTATTTCAGGAGTGTACACAGTTTGTGGCGGCTATTTACTTAAGAGTAATGTTTCTAAATTGCAGTACAATGCTTTCAAATACAAGAGTAAATGGATGCAGCTAGTGAACTCAAATTACAATTAAAATAAAGCTTAACTTGCTAACCAAACCAAACAAAACATTCATTCAAGTATCAGTCAAGAATATAGTAACAATAACTCGTTTCTCTTTTAACTAATTGATATTCCAAAAGTATTTTCTAATCTAAATAGCAGGGATCTCGGTCAAAGAGCGTAGACAACAGCAGTCAATGCTCTTTATAGTGGAGAATCTCAAGATAGCACACTGAACTAAATTACTAGATCGGAAATAGAATACTAAACTCAAATGACTAAATCTGAAATCATAATAAGGAAATACTGAAACAGGTAATTGAATAACAACTTGAACCAATACTTCTGCAGCATGTAAAATAAAGTAATTACGCTAAGACTGGGAATATGAAATAGCAAAGAAATGTGATTACAATAAATGGAAATCAAACCAAACCATCACATGGTAGAAATTGTAAAAGAATGATACAGGAACAATAAGTGAATCCACCATGGTCGGGCCCTTAGCGGCCAGTGAACACTGCCGGATTACTTGAATATGATAGAAAGAATAGCAACTGTATTATATATTAATCATTTGCAAAATAGTTACAGCTAGTTCATACTCTGTTTCAACAACGAAAGTCGATGATCAAAGTAAAAATACAATAGTAATTTTTGAATAATCTCCAATCCCCGTTCTCTTTACAATTGCTACCTTTTATAATGGCCAAGTGGTAAGAAGGGTAAAATAGTAACAACGATCCCTCAGGATCAAGAGATCCTGAGGGATTCACGCAATCTTCCATCTTCAGTTAACTTTCTTTTCCTTGCGTTGATGTTGTGATCTCCTTTGTTCTTATCCATAACTGCGTGCTCCTATCCTTGGCTTGCTGCCTATATGCTGTTTCCTGGCTAGGGAACAATAGTTGTTCCATTTCGTCTTTTTCCTTTCCTTGGTTAGGAACGATAGTTGTTCCATTTTGTCTTTTTCCTACATGAAGAAGGACAACAATCAGCTAATTTGTGATAATATATAATTTCCTCGTTTTCACCATAATCCTTTGATATATTATCATTTTAGGATATAAAAGGAATATAACTAAAGAAAAGGATGATGAAATAAGTAAGATATACATACCTTTTCCATAGCTCAACACACTCCCCTGCTCACCCTTTTTCATGCCCTCATGAAAAACATGTAATTTTTATGCAAAGTAGTCAAGGAATAGGTTGGGGAAGGAATGTCATGAAGTGGTCTGAGACCATGATTTTTAGCCAAGGTTTCAAAAATGTGTCCTGTTTGTCCTTTAGGTAATTCATATATAGCTTTATAGTCTTCTACAGGATACCATACAATAGGACTACGAAATCGACAGCCTAGCCAATATGGGCCTTCCCTCAAGATGAGGTTGCTATAAGTAACAAAGCGATTTGCGGCCAATTTAAAGTTTTTATAGTTGAATGGTTCTCTGTCCTGCACATTACGATTGGAAACTGTCCATTTGAATTTAGTTGTTGCCAAGGAGTTATCTTTGATAGAGAGAAAATACTCTACCCCTTGTTGGACAATTTCTTTGTGAATGGGCCCTAATACCTAGATTACTCCTTCCTTTTGACATCAAACTTCCGTGTTTGGCCAACATTTGCAGCAGGTTTTTCGGTTCACCCCTGACCCAAAGGTCCAACACATTTTCCTGCCTCTGGAAAGTATTATGGGCTTTGAACCATTTCAACTCGTTAATAGCAAATGAAATGAAAGCTTGAAATTGTATATCCTCCAGAAAAGGGTTGGGATTCTTTTCCATTTCTCCTTCCAATACAAAATTATGCAAATAAAACTGACAGAGTAATTGTTGAACTTTCATTCCATGGTGTTTACAGAAGTTTATGAAATCTTCCATAGTTTTCAATTCTATGGGATTCCCTGCCCTGACAGCCTTAATTTTTAACTGTAAATACCTTTCTAACAAAAATAAAGCATAGTTCTTGGTAGGGGACCTGCATGCTAAAACTTCTGTGTATAGGGAACAGAGATTATCCCTTTGATGCATGACTGCCTCCAATCTGGTCTTTATTTTTTTAGTTATTTCTTTTGCCCTCTAACATTTCTTGAAGGCCTCACTTTCTGACGTGTAGATATCCCACAATTGTCTCTCTAATTCCAGTACCTTTGTTGGGAAACAGTCTCTTCGTCAAGCCTTTCTATGATCAGCTGAGCCTGTGCCAGATTCTCTTGAAGATTTGTTATACTAGGATCATTGCCTATCAAAACATCTTTGGCTTGGATATATGTCTGAGTGTTCTTATTATGAAACTGAGGACATGTAGTCTGAATACTCTTGTCATGGGATGGAATGCTTAAAGTCTACATTCTTTTATTATGCACAGCCAGAATTTCTGTCTGGGTGGCCGCACTGTTGGAGGATATTGCCTCTGTTTGAACAACTACATTACAAAAATGTACATTCTCTGTTTGGGCAGCCGCTTTTGTAATAGTTTCATGTTTTTGCTTATCAATTTGAATGAATATGGGCTCAGTTTGAGTCCTAGTAACCCTTGTATCGTGGAATTCAGTCTGGATGGATGTGTTCACCATTTCCGGGGTTCTGCTTGAAGCTTTCCCCCTTTTTAATGTCCTTATCGTTTTCTGAAGTATTTTAGTTAATTTTTGCAGCCTCTGTTGTTCCTTTCTAAATCTTTCAATTTTTCTTTTCTTCTTTTTGGGAGGAACAACTATTTCACTAACCGTTTCTGCTCTTATCGAGCTTGGTTGCTCATTTGGGTTTTGTTCTCTAAGGTCTTTGTCTTTACCTTGACTATTTTCTATTTCCTCTGTTTGGCCCACACCTTCTATGTTTAAATTGACCCAACTAGGTTCTTCTAGAAGGGTATCCCTAGTTTGGTCCTCCTTTTCTTGAGTGACTTCTACCCCTATTTCTACTTCACCAATTATTTCTTCTTGTATCCTCCTATTGTGGGCAGAGTTTTCTTTCGACTACTCTGCTTCAACATTGAGGTTGAGCGGGCTTTCGGGCTGTATATATTCACTCATATTGGTTAAAATCTGGGACAATTCAGCATCATGTAGTAAATCTTGTGGTGGACTTGTGCAGGGAGTTAAGGGAGGTTCTATTTCATCCCTCTCTTCTTCAATAGTATGCTTTGTTTCCTCCTCAAGTTTTGACTCTAGGTTATCCCTTCCTTCCAGCTATAAAGGTTGCTTGTTTTCAGGGCTAGATACTTCTAAGGGTTGGCTGCTACTACCCAAAATGTTTTTAGCTATTCCCTTACTTGCCTTGGCATATCATCTGCGTTTTTGTGGTATATTCACTGTGTTGGTAGTTCTTTTCCTCTTTGGGGCAGGTAAGGCTAACCCACCCTATAGTAAACACTAATTCTTCCCAACTAGTTTGCTACTGGGCTAGATTGTAGCTTACTATCAACCTAATTAAACAATGATGACTTACAACAGTCTCTATATGTTGGGATTTCTTTATGCTTTGAGTAGCATCATGCAACAAGAATTTCAAGTATGCAGGAAAGTTTACAGAACATTTATTTTTTAAAACTGCTAATAATTTGAGGTGGTGTGGTCTTACCACATCTTTTCTTCCATCGCATGTGATATAGCTCTAAACAATTCTAGCTAGCTTTATCCATGGTTCTCCCAGGGATGAGTGTTGAACTCCTTTGCCTTTGATAATCAGGTTCTATACTTCATCCCGAAAGGCAAAAATCACATCTTGTAGCCTCAATTTTTTATGCGTCCATATGGGTCCAACTGATGGTAATCTAGTCACCTCCTCTATTACTGCATATGTTATTGTCATTCGCCTTCCTCTTACTGTAGAATGATCATCCTGCAAATTCTGTAAAAATTCGATAGCCACGGTTTCATTGGGTTGCTATAGTCATGCAAAATATGCGACCCATCTGGCTCATACTAGAATTTCTTAGGTAGCATCGGAAACAGCTAATGTTTGTGGAACACTACGTATTGATCGTCCTCCCATTTTGTCTTAATTCTGCACACTGTTAGTTTTAACACAGGTAACACAGCAATACATAGAGCTAGCAATGGAATAACAAATTGTTAAATTCAAATAATACTTTTTTAACATAGATACCAGTAAGAACTTGTTATTATGGGGTATCATGTAGCCCGGTATAACCAAAGAAAAGACTGACACATATGCAGAAGTGATTTGGAAGTCACCCACGCCCCATGAAAAATGATAGGTCGCCTTCAACGGTTAAATGTAGGAACGATGTATTGACGACAATCATACAGTGGTAAAAATGGCAAGCTGTGCATATTTATGACAAGATCACAAAAATATTGAGTTGTTGAAATCGATGCATAGCATGAGAATTACGAATAAATATAGAGATGCCATGTAGTGATTTGAAAAGGGGAAAGGACATCTGACGTAGGTAAGATGCTAAGCTATCATTATTCCATTTAAACCGTTATGATTGACTTTTTATGTGATATTTCATGCATAAAGGTTCAAAAGGAATTGGGAACATAATCTCTTTTGAAATAAAGATAAAGAAATAAGAAAAGGCGTTATAATTACTATTGATGTTGAAAAATATGACTCCAATACCATCAGCAGAGCTCTGTTGCCCATAGGTGTTTATAACCTTGACAGAGTTGCTTTCTCACCCTTTGGAACCGTGGTCCTTTATGTATACTTAGGAAAGTGCCTTGTGATGTCAGAATGGAGGCCATTATGCTGGCTTAGTAACCAGATGGATCACAATGTCATTCATTGGGAAGGAGTGGAAGGTGGGCAGGCTGGCTCGTGATGAGACCTCTTGTTCCAAGGACTTTTATTTTTCTGATATGTCCATTGGATCATATCACTGGTGTGGTAGCCATAGTGGGAATGCCACTTCACTACTTCCTTATGATCATGGTAGGCTGGCTCATGATGAGACCCCCTATCCTCTATTTGACAAATCATAGAATTGTTAGTAAACATATATATATATATATATATATATATATATATATATATTTTCTTTCCTTTTATATAGCACTTCCTATTTATATATAGAGGATGGCTTAACACTCCTCAGGAGTGGGGATGGTGGAAGAAGTCTGAACATATCAATAGAAGAAAATATGCCCTTATTCCTATTCAATGATAATAAGCAAAGAGAATTATGAGAATTAGGGAAGAACCAGCATGGTACAAGTAATCAATCAATTTGAGTTATAGTGAAAATAAGGACAGCAAAGTGATATAGATAGTTATGTCCTCCCCTTTTCTAATCAATACAAAGTAATCTCATTAAAGATGATAATTTCTCTTTGATTTTCTTATTCCAGTAACCTTTAAATTTTGTATCCTTACATATATGTTTGTATTCTTGCCTTCAAAGGATCATGAAGAGTGAAACAATATTCACAAGAAAGACGTATAAAAAAGTGTGTTGTTCTTTAGGAGAAACAACAAAAAAATGCGCACAAAAAAGGGTGTTGTTCCTTAAAAGGAACTGTCATTGTTCCTTAGGAGGAACAACAAAAAGGCACTCACACAAAAAACTATTGTTCCTTAAGAGGAATAGCAAAAAGACAACAAATGGCACATGAAACTATTGTTCCTTAAAAGGAACAACAGTTGTTCCTTAAGAGGAACGGCAGGAAAACAGATGCAAGCGAAAGTGTTGATCCTTCAGGGGAACAGCATTAAAACAAACTGAAGTGAAATTGTTGTTGCTTAGAAGGAATAGCAATAAGCAAAAAATGATGAAATGCTATTCGTTAGAAGGAATGACAGCTGTTCCTTAGGAGGAACAACAACTGTTCCTCAAATGGAGCAGCGTGAACCACTCGCATACCAAACTGCTGTTCCTTAGATGGAACTACTGCTATTCCTTTTAAAGGGAATAGCAACTGTTCCTTAAATGGAATAATGACAACAAATGCAAACGAAACTATTTTTCCTTAAATGGAACGACTGATGTTCCTTAGAGGGAACAACAACTATTCCTTAAATGGAACAATAGGAAGAAACACAGGCACAACTGATGTTCCTTAAATGGAACAACTATTGTTCCTTAAGAGGAACAACAGTTGTTCCTTAAATGGAACAGTAAAATTAAAATACACGCAAGACTGTCATTCCTTAAGGGGAACAGCACAAGAAAATCTGTTGTTCCTTAAATGGAATGGCTATTGTTCCTTTAGAGGGACAACAGTTGTTCCTTAAATGGAATAGCAAAAAGAAAACATCCACAAAACTGTTGTTCCTTAAATGGAACAACGCAAAGAAAACACACGTGAAACTGTTGTTCCTTGAATGGAATAGTTGTTGTTCCTTAAGAGGGATAGCACTTGTTCCTTAAATGGAACAAAAATAAGAAAACACACTCGAAATTGTTGTTCCTTAAATGGAACAACAATAAGAAAACACACTCGAAGCTGTTGTTCCTTAAATGGAACGGCTGTTGTTCCTTAAGAGGAACAGCAACTGTTCCTTAAGAGGAACAACAACTGTTCCTTAAATGGAATAGCAATAAGAAAACACACGCAAAACTATTGTTCCTTAAATGGAACGACTATTGTTCCTTAAGAGGAACAGCAACTGTTCCTTAAATGGAACAACATGAAAATCATATATACAGGGGACTGCTATTCTGTAAATGGAACATCAGTTATTCCTTAAATGGAACAACACGAAAATATGTACAAAATAATCTAGTTTATACAAGAAAAATAGAAAGAAAATTCTATATACAAAATTCAAAAAACAAATGAGTTGTTTATTGGATTGATGATGATGATGGGTTATCCTCTTCAGTGAGAATTTGCATGGTGGAATCTTCCTGTAACTGTTGGCAAAAGGACTCCCTGGTAAGCGGTTTGCGATATAGTCACACTCGATGACCATTCTCTTTAAAATAATAGCCAGATCCATCAATGGTTGCCAATGTAATGGTGCCATTATCATGCACTTTTTGTATCTCATAAGGTCCTAACCATCTGGTCTAGAGTTTTCCAAGGAAATCCTAGAACCTGGAATCGTATAAGAGTGTCCAATCTCCTTCGTGGAAGATCTTCTTTTTAATAAGGGCATCATGCCATTTCACTCTCTGTTGTTGGATTAGTGCAGTGTGTTGAAGAGCAGATAGCCTGATTTCATCTAGTTCATTGATTTACTGTAATCTATTACTCCGAGCTTCATTTAAATTCAAACCCACTTCCTGGGTTATTCTTAATGTTTGTATCTCAGATTCGATTAGGAAGATGGGTTCTTTACCAAATACTAATTGAAATTGCGAATATCCCATGGTATTTCTCCTTGTGCAGTATGCCCACATGGCTTTTGGCAATCTAGAAGCCCAATCACGTCTGTGTGATGCAACTGTCTTTGTAAGTGTTGCCTCAATTACCTTATTAGTACTTTCTACTTGGCCATTTTCCTGTGGGTGGTATGGAGTTGTAATTTTGTGCAGAATACTGTAATTCTTCAATGTTGCAGCAATCTTGTTGCCTATGAATTGTGGTCCTCCATCTATAATTATGTCTCTCGGCAGGCCATATCGCACAAATAGTTGGAAAAGAAAATGTATCACTAAATCCTCAGTAGCTCTTGGTAGCACCTTTGCCTAAACCCATTGAGTAACATATGCTGTTGAAACTAGTATGTATGTTTTTTGATTGGATGATGGGTTAATAGGACCAATAAAATCTAGTGCCCATCGCTCAAATGGCTCGATTACTAATTGCAGGCTCAAAGGCATCTCATGAGATTGTCCAGGGTGTCCCGCCCTCTGGTAGCTATCATAGGCTTGAACAAAAATTTTAGCATCTTTAAAGATAGTGGGCCAGTAATAACCTGATTGTAAGACTTTGTGACCAGTTCTGCGCTCTACAAAATGTCCGCCGCACAGCCCATCGTGGCATGCTTTTAGAATGTCAAACACTTCATCTTCCCAGACGCATTTTCTAATGTGCATATCTTCCCCTGTGTGGAATAAGTAGCCCTTGATCCAAGAGAATCGGGTATTGCACTACACTATTTATTTTCTTTCATTAGGCATTAGGTGCTTGGGTAATTTACCTACTACCAAGTAATTTGCAACATCCACATACCATGGTGTTCTGATAGTAACAGCAAATAAATGTTCATCAGGAAATTGATCCTCAACTGCTGCTGCATCAGCTGGCTTTGGCATTTGTGAGAGAAAATCAGCTACAAGGTTCTCTTTTCCAGGTCTATCCTTAATTATGATGTCAAATTCCTACAAGAGAATCAACGATCTTGTCACTCTTCCATTTGTAACAAGTTTATTTGCTAGATATTTAATGGAAAAGTGATCTGTATATAAAACTACAGGATATCCAGTTATATAATGTCTAAATTTATTTACAGCATATATTACAACTAAAAATTCTTTTTCAGTCATAGTATAGTTTAATTCAGTAGGAGATATACTTTTGCTAATATAATATATTGCATATGGTTTTTTATCTTCTTCCTATCCAAGAACTAATCCAATTGTTGTGTCTGAAGCATCAGATGAAATTTGGAATGGCAAATCCCAGTTTGGGACCCTTATCACTAGGGTTGTTGATACAAACCTTTCTAAATCCTCAAAATCACTATCACATTTATCTGTCCAAATGAAATCAATATTTCCTATTAGTGCATATAATGGTGCAACAATCTGAGATTTTTTTTTTTATAAATCTTCTATAATAACCAGAAAATCCCAAAAAATTGCGTACCTTTGTTTGTGTGGTAGGGGTAGGTATTAATAGAATTATCTGAATTTTAGCCAGATCTACCTGTATTCCAGCTACTGAGATATAATGACCTAAGATGAGTCCCTCGGTCATCATCATATGACACTTTTCATGGCTTAAACAGAGCCTGGTCGCAATGCATCTTTGCAACACTTTTTCTAATGTTTGTAACGCTGGCTCAAAGTCATCCCCATAAGGTGTGAAGTCATCCATATACACTTCGAGCCCTTCATTTATCAAATCTGAAAAAATGCTGAGTACAGCCCTCTGAAATGTGGCAGGTGCATTACACAGCCCAAAGCGTAAGACTCTGTAAGAAAATGTTCCCCAAGGGCAGGTAAAGCTAGTTTTATCTTGATCTTCAGAGGTAATCTGAATCTGATTGTATCCGTTGAAGCCATCTAGGAAAGAAAATAATTTATTCCCTGCCAATGTGTCCAAGACCTAGTCAATGAATGGAAGGGAAAAGTGGTCTTTCTGGGTTGCTTTATTCAGTTCTCTATACTTAACACATATCTGCCACTTTCCATTCTTTTTCGGCACCACTACTAAAGGAGAGACCCACTTGTTGTCATATATTGGGTAGATAAAGTTTACATCTAAAAGTTTTTGCAATTCATCTTTCACAATATACTTAAGATGGGGATTTACTCTCCGTTGGGGTTGGTGAACGGGTCTAGCATCGTTTTCTATATAGATGTGGTGTGTACATAATTGGGGATCAATTCCTTTCATGTCCAGGTAATCCCATGTAAAGACTTCTTTATATTTTCTCAGGAGTTGAACCAGCTTTTGCTCTTGGTTAGTAGTTAGGTTTTTGTTAACGTTCAAAGTTTTTCCTGGCTCAATTTCTATGGTTTTGTTGTTATAAATAGAGGTGGTTGGTATTGATTGATCATTAGTATCTTTTAGGGGATCTTCTTCTACTTCATTCTCGAATGTTGCTTCGATCATGTGACATTTGAGATGGGATCCGGTTTTTGGTTGGTTAATGTAGGTGTTGATGATGTCATCTTCTGTTTGATCTTTAAATTTGAGAGCATCTTCTATGGTTAGGGGTGATCTAATGTTTTCAGTTAGATATGATACAAGTTGTTTTCTGGTTTTGATTATTGTTAAACTTGGTTGGGCAGGAGGATATAAGGCTAAATTCTTGACATTGGTTCCTCTTGTTATGGTCATGTTGCCTATTCGGCAGCTGATATAGGCATCCGTGATCACCAGCCAAGGTCTACCTAAAATGAGTGGGTGTCCCTCTAATCAGTTTCTGGGATTGATGATGAGGAAGCCTGCTAGGTATTCCCAGGAATCTACTGACACCATTACAACTTGTAATGTGCCTTCTGGTTTGATCACTAGCAAGTTGTTGTGGTAAGAATATTGATTATTGCTCCTAAGTCAACTAGTTCATTAGGAAAGGAGTAGCCGTTTATTTGCACAGTAACTATTGGATTGCCTAGGTCCTCATATTTTACAAGCACTTCTATTCCTAATAGTAAATCGGATAAGGTACCGACTACATGGAAAGTTAGATTTGTTTTTATTTTCCTCTTTGGCTTTTTCATACATGATTCTTTAATAGTTTTTATGTAAACTGGGATATCTTGAATAGCTTGGAGGAGTGGTAATTTTATACACAAATTTTTCAATTCTCCCAGAAGATTGAAATCAGGGTGTTCTATTGGGCGAGGTATGATTAGCCATTCTGGGAATGGTGGAGAAGAGGTGGTTTCTTGTTCATGAGATTTTTTTCTAACCAGATTCTCTTCTTGTGGTGTTTGTTCTATAGGTAACGGATTTTCAATTTGAACATTTTTATCCCCCCTCTGTTTCTATTATATGCCCAGATCTTAATTGAAGGTCATTGCACTCCCTTAACTTGGTTTTGGCTTCTGGTCCTTCAATAATTTGCACAGATTGAACCAGTCTGTTGTTGGGGTTCAGGTTGGGTTGGGCTGGGAGCTGCGATCTTAAGTTGGTCTGGGGGTTTTGTTGCAATGTGTAAGGTGCTGGCAGTGTGGGTTGAGATAGGGGGATCATTCCTGCTGGCTGATTTGTGAGGTGGAGGGTGACCATTGTGATGAATATGCATTATTTTGCCAAAATGGTGGACAGTAAGGAAAGTTCGGCCAATTGGTTTGATTTGTTTGATTTGGCCATGGTGACATGGGGAATGGTTGTTGTGACCAGCCGGGGAACAGGTGGCTGATTCTGCCACATTCCATTATATTACTGAGAATTATACTAAGGAGGTTAAAAAGAAGAGGATGGATCAATGGGCATACTTGTTTGTCGCGATTTCCACTGGCGACATTGATTTAGTAGCTAAACCGGTTCTGTTTCTTCTTCTACGTCTTTGTACACTCCTTTTAGTCCTAGGAGTGATGGGCAGCTTTCTGTTGAATGATCTTTCATACAAATGGCACAGATTTGGACTATATCCAGTGGGCACTCTTTGTGGCTATGCTTCTTTTTGCATCTAGGACAGAATATCGCCAAGTTTTGTTCTGCTTCTGCTTGCTTTTGTTTGGCTTGCATAAGTCCAACTACATTGTCAGAGTCCCTAGGATATTAGTTTTGAAATCCTTTAACAGATTGCCAATTTCTGTGCGAGTTATTCCTCCACGAAAGACTTTATTATCCCTTATGATCATGTCGCACTCTGTTGTCTTTAGTCTTGTGCTACCTCTTGAACACCTGATGCACAAATTAATGATGTTAGCAAAGTTTTCCTGATATATGTCACCTTTACCCATAATGTTTAATGTTTCAATCCATTGTTCTTTCATCCCTTTAATTAGTGTATTTTTTAACACATTATTGGGCAAGGGAAAAGATGCATAGGAAGATCTCTGGAGACTGTATTGAAAGCATTCTACATATTCCTCCAGTGTTTCGCTAGGTCTTACTGTCATTTGAAATATCTCATCCTTTAATTCCCTGGATTTGCAATAGTCTTGATATTTCTTTAGGAAAGCAGTTTTCATTTGATCCCAGTCATTTATAGTGCCCCCACCTAATCCCATAAACCATCATAAGGCTACCCCTTTCAATGTGGAGGGAAATAGCCTTAGTTTTTGGGGATCGGTGGTATAGTCATACCCCCAGCACTATACATCAAACTCAAACAAAAATGTGTCTAGATCTTCTGATGTCAGCTCATGAAGGGTAGGAATATTCTGGAGAGGAAAGGATTTCATAGGTGCATTGACTACTGTGTCAACGATGGGATACTGTAGTGTGGAGGTCTGAGGTGTTTGTTGGTTCTGGGCCATTTGATCAAATATGTGCCAATACCCTTCTGGGATTTCCATAGAGTTGTTCCTAGGATGGCTAGAAGGGATGGGAATGAGCTTAACAACACTTCCTTGGTCTGGGACAATGAGTGTTCCTTGCTCAACTACTACCTGGGGGGATCTTGGCTCCTCAATTTCCCCAGTTTCTTCTTGAATGAACTTAACGGCACTCCCTTTATCTAGGGTGCTAAGTGTTCCTGGTTGAATTATTACCTGAGTGGATCTTGGCTCCTCTGTTTCCCCTATTTCTCCTCCTCCTTCACAGAGATTACTAGAATTCCCTTCTTGTAAAGAAATTGGGTGAGAATTTTCAATTTCTTGAAAACTCTGCTCAGTCTCTTCTATTTTGCTGTGTACCTCAGCGAAAGCTATAGATGGTGAGCCTGTGGCTTGAAGGGATCTAGTAGGTTGTCTGGAAGCAACTTTCCTAGGACCTACTGATGGCTGAGATTCAGCTTTCTTTATGATGTCGTCTATGAAGGTTGATCGACCAAGGGTCATCGGTCCCTTAGCTTTGTCGGATTTAGGTAGTGGATTTGGATTGTTTTCAGTTTTTTCTTCTTACTCATACACACAACTCAAATATTTACTTCTACCCTAAGTTCCTAATAATTCTACTGGAAAGTGGGCGAGGGAGCAAGGCTTTTACATGCTCCGTACTCACGTTCTTACCTTCTGTTTTTAATACCCAATTCTCTCCTAACAGGTACTCATCAGATGTACACTACTCCTTAGAAATGGCTACACTCTCCTCAGCAATGGCGCCAAAATGTTGAGGTATAAAAAGTGTCTTTCTAACTCCTAATTATCTTCAAATTAGTTATCAATCCGAGCAAGACTTTCTATTTCAAGAGTGTACACAGTTTGTGGCAGCTATTTACTCAAGATTAATGTTTCTAAATTGCAGTATAGTGCTTTCAAATACAAGAGTAAATGGACACAGCTAGTGAACTCAAATTACAATTAGAAGAAAGCTTAACTTGCTAATGAAACCAAACCAAACATTCATTCAAGTATCAGTTAAGAATACAATAACAATAACTCATTTCTCTTTTAACTGATTGACATTCCAAAAGTATTTTCTAATCTGAACAGTAGGGATCTTGGTCTGAGAGCATAGACAACAGTAGTCAATTCTCTTTACAGTGGAGAATCTCAAGATATCACGCTGAAATAAATTACTAGATTGGAAATAGAATGTTGAACTCAAATGACTAAATATAAAATCATAATAGGGAAATACTGAAATAGGTAATTGAATAACAACTCGAACCAATACTTTTGCAGCAAGTAAAACAGAGTAATTACGCTATGTCTGGTAATATGAAATAGCAAAGCAATGCGATTACAATAAATGGAAATCAAGCCAAACCATCACAAGGTAGAAATTGTAAAAGAATGAGACTGGAACAACAAGTGAATCCACCAAGGCCGGGTCCTTAGCCACCAGTGAACACCGCTGGATTACTTCAGTATGATAGAAGGAACAACAACTGTATTATATATTAATCATTTGAAAAATAGTTACAACCAGTTCATACTTTGTTTCAACAACGAGAGTCGATGATGAAAGTAAAAATACAATATTAATTTCTGAATAATCTCCAATCCCCGTTCTCTTTACAATCACTGCCTTTTATAATGGCCAAATGGTAAGAAGGGTAAAATAGTAATAGCAATCCCTCAGGATCAAGAGATCCTGAGGGATTCGCGCAATCCTCCATCTTCAGTTAACTTTCTTTTCCTTGCGCTGATGCCGTGATCTCCTTTGTTCTTATCCATAACTGCGCACTCCTATCCTTGGCTTGCTGCCTGTATGTTGTTTCCTGGCTAGGGAACAACAGTTGTTCCATTTCGTCTTTTTCCTACATGAAGAAGGACAACAATCAGCTAATTTGTGATAATAGATAATTTCCTCATTTTCACCATAATCCTTTGATATATTATCATTTTAGGATATAAAAGGAATATAACTAAAGAAAAGGATGATGAAATAAGTAAGATATACATACCTTTTCCATAGCTCAACACCGGGTTTGGTCCAAAATGCTGCCTCCTTAAGCCTACCGAGTCACCCAAGTCAACCCTGAACTTTGACTTCTCCTAACATTTGCATATGGACTTGGTGCAATGAACCGTTCACACCACCACGATCACGATGACGAGATATTCAACATGAGCCTGGTTCGAGCATAATCCAAACACTTTGGTTTTTGACCCTTCATGAGTCCTCTTGGACTTCTACATGTGTCTGGAGCCACCTGGATCAATCCTCCCTACTGAGGAGCTTTTGGACCCCAAAAGCATTTACACTTAGCACATTGCTTGTGTTCCTTTCAATCCACACTTTCAATCACCTTCACGTGAAACTAGTACATTCTTTGCAATCATGCACACCACACATGCCTTAACAACCCTTTCCTACCAAGAGTTTATAGCACACACTCCTTGGCCAAGGATTACATAAAAAGCAATCAATATCTCAACTACTACTAAGAAAGGCCAAAATATCATCGTTGTGTTTTGAAGTGATATGAAACACATCATCACTTTTACATTTACTTGCAACGTATGATTTACAATGATGGCCATAACAAGCTACTACCTTAGAAAAGCCAACTTAAAAAAGTATACCACTGTGAATGGAGTGGATTCATTTGTGGAACATGTTCACCTTTCAGCTCCTCTAGCGATGTTTCCATAGCATGGAGCATTGGACACGTGGTTTGTTGGTGTCCCTCTTTGTTCCAATGACTGCAACGATTCTTTTTCCTCCAAATTTTCGAGGCTACCTTGGGGTGCTTTCCCTGGTGGTCCTCTGGTAATTGTTTATGGGGCCCTCACTCTCGTTGGACTGTGAGGAGGGAATTTCATCATCTGTAATTGCCTGGTTACTAGATGTATTGGAGATTTCTTCCATTTCTCTTATGGTGTATTCGATTCCTGCATGACGCGACATTTCCTTGACTTCGATGGGGTTTATGATGCATTAGCCTTTGATGCCGAGGCCCTTTCCCCATTCTCTTCAATAGTTTGGATCCAATCCCTATAGTATGTTTTTCAAAAGCAGCGAATTCATCATCATGAAAATCATATGAAATCGGAGAATCATTTTTTACCTCTGGATAGCGATGTTGCATCTTTTCCCAGGCCTCATCCTTGGCTTCCAACTGGCATAGTAATCTTCGTTTTTCTTCCCTTGCCTCATGTAGAAGCCCCCTTAGCTCAACATTTTCTTCTTGGATGTGGTGGTTGATCTCCTCAAGTTCTTGGAGTCCTACTGCGGGAAGTTCCATTTTTGTTATGTCTATCGAAATCCTTGATTCATGGCTAGAATGAGACCCCAAATCTATGGGTCCTCCTGTCGCGATCCCAAGGGCTACAAACTTCGTTTCATTACTGAAATCGAACCCCAAGTCAATGGGCCTACCTCGTGCAAATCCTATAGCTGCGACCTTTTCATCTTCCTCTGACTCAGAATCTTGGTGTTGCTGCACAGTGGTGACGACCTTCTTCTTCCCCTTTCTGCCACTCCTTTCAAGTCTCAGCTGAGGGTGCAGCTTCCAACAATTTTCTTTGTCATGCCCCACTTTCTCACAATGTGTACAAAAGGGATTTTCTCCCCTTCTCTTGGTTGTTGCAGTTCTCTTTAGGTGGTCATCTCGTTCATGTGTTCCTCTGTTTTCCAAAAGAATGGCCTTTACACTAGCGAAGTCAATGGTAGTAGGTTCAAACAATAATAATGAATGTCTAATGTAACTATGTAATGATCCAATATACTTAGTTACTACTTCAAGTGAGTCAAGTGCAATGCCCAAATTAACTGCTTGTTTTCTAAACTCCTCAGTATAGCTTTGAACATCCTGACCTCTTCCTTGTCTTAAGTATTACCAATCCATTAAATCCTTTTGCTTATAACCCAAGGGATAAAATTGTTCTTTTAATGCAGAAATGAAACTAGGCCATGAGGAAAGAAGATTACCCACACTCTTGCTGCTTCACAATTTTCTCTCCCACCAGATGAGAGTGGTGCCACTCATTCGAAGAGAGGCCAACTGAATCCTTGTCTCGTCCTCTTTGATCTGTTGAATCTTGCAGTAGATCTCAATCTACTTAATCCAATTACTAAGCTTTTCTACATTACTTTCACCATTAGACATGGGAATATCAAATTTGACATCTAATTTAAAGAAAGGTTTCTTAGATGCAGCCCTTGAATTTCTACGATGATGGTGAAGAGAGGAAGAAGAGCTTTCACTCGCAGAAGGACAAGGAGGGGGTTCTTCTCCACCATTTTCATGCATTGATCGTTTTTCTCTGCCTTTCTCCCTTCCACTTTCTCTAGCCTTGAAAGCAACTACCTGACATTTTCTGCCATTGTATAGAAGGTTTTGTGGAAATTGAGCTCCTCTTCGTAACAAGCCTCTTCATCTGCCATGTTTCTCCTTTGATGTGCACGCCCCTCTTCAAGATCGAAAGACCTTAGTTTCCCTTCGCCTCTTCAGAGCCTGTTTCTTGTTAGCATACAAACATGCAATTCACATCTACAAAGACCAGCTTCGATACCACTTGATCCCAAAAATCTTTCCCTTGTGATGCATTAGAGAATTACATATTAAGCTTGCATTTATCCATGGAATTACAAGTGCATAAAAGAAGAGGAAGAGAATAATAGCAAGTCACGCATAGAAGACACCAGATTGATATCAGAGTTCATCCAAGAGGGACTACGTCTCCGGACCCTGCTCGAATTAGTGGGGAGGTCCTGTTTTCATTAAATGGAAAAATAATGAAAATACATCAAAATTCAAAATGATGACCTTATACCTCTAGAATTGAAGAAGCCTGAAAATTGTAGAGCTTTGATGGAGAAATGGATAATACCATTGATTTCATGGCATCGAGAAATGTTGAAACCATATATAACTTGTCGAAAACTGACAAAGTGAAAATCTGGTCCCCTGGAGAAATTGCTTAGATCATGGTTTTGCCCCACCTCTCTACACTGCTCAGGGTTCCACCTGCACAGAAATTTGTGCCCACCCCTTTTCCTCCCTATGGTTCACTATTCAAAAAGGTTGATATACTGTTCAGTGGGCAGATAACCCAATGAGGGTCATTGATGCATTGCCTAAATAAAAATTTTGTTGAGGAGGGGTCAGGTGGTCAAACCCCGCCCCTCCCATCTTTAAATGCAAATTAGTTTAATATTTAATTATGTGGTGGTGGGTCCACTATTTTAGTGGCCCGCGCCGCTTTTTCTGCCGGCAAACATTACGTATATAGCCGGTGAAGAGGGCAGTGGGGTTGATGGCCCACGGCCCCACCATTACATAAAGGTTTGTTGGAGTGGCTCCGGGGGTTACAGGGTCATTGCCGTCCACCCCTCATTAATGTTTTGGTTACGGAACGTTGAGGGAGTGCGGTGGGGGTCATGGCCCATCAGCGCATAATTAAATATTTTTTTTTGCTTTTATGTATTGGGTATTGGGGGGTGGGGGGTGGTGGGGTTGGTGGCCCGCCACCCCAAAATTATATTTTTTGTTTTACAGAAGATTCATGGTTTTTTGAAAATGTCGAAAAATTGGCCGAAGGAGACAAATTAACTAGGCCACAAATTTGCCTGGAATATGGGCCAGCTTGGTTGGAATCTGGTGGCTGGGTTTTGACCAAATTGTTGCTTGCTTAAGCTTGCCCAGTCACCCAAGTCCACCCTGAACTTTGACTTTTCCTAACTTTCACATACGGACTTAGTTCGATGAATCGTTCACACCACCGCGATCACGACAATGAGATCTTCAACATGAGCCTAGTTTGAGCATAATCCAAACACATTGGTTTTTGACCCTTCTTGAGTCCTCTTAGACTTTTGCATGTGTCTGGAGCCACCTGGATCATCAAGTGAATAATAAAAGTTACTATAATCCTTAAAAATTAGGTTTCTGACATTCCACTTAATCCAGAAGTGTTGTTACGTGTCCAATAAAAGATATGAGGAAAACTATAAATGAATAAATGTGTTCTCCATATCTAGAAGTCTTTGGATCACCACAAACCCAATGGATAGAATATGTCAATAAATGGTGGTTTAAGTCCAACCACCTACACTAGAAATTAGCTCTAACGATCAACATTTCAAAATTTACCTAGAAGTTGATTTCATTTGCTAATTGGAAGTGTTTAGAACTAGCCATTTTAATATTTCTATAAACTGATGTCTACTGGAATTTGTAGGTCTTGAACCAAATGGTGGTTTTAGGAAGACATAAAGTTAATCACACACATTCCTTTGAATTGAGCTACAACTCTAACTCTTTCTTAGGCTTACTTATACATTGCTTGAGTTAGTGGGATTCAATAATAGAAGCCTCATTGTCAATCACTTATATTATCCCTTCCCCCCAATTAGTTACTATGTGGGAAGACAAAAATATTTCCACAATTCACACAAGGATGAAGATAAGAAAACATTGATCCTCCATGTGGGAAACTTGATGAGAGTGTATACAAAAGACATTATAACCACTCATGATTATGGAGTTCAATTTATCTTGAAAATTTTATGTATTGAGTGAAGAAGAAGTATATCAACATGAATCTCATGTATCCTGACTATGCTTTGAGGAATGATATCCATTATAAAATTCCAGCTTACAAAAGTTACATCACTCCACATCATCTTCATGCAATTAGTTAAGGTAAGGTAATATGTCTATGATTTAGGGAAATTATCCCTTTCTACATATAATATATCAATATTAAATGTTGTGTCTCAAAATTATTGGGCATACTCAGTATGTTTAATTTTCTTGGAATTGGCTAATACTAGTGCATTCCAAAATTAATTCCCTATTTAATTTTTCTACATCTTCGAATTCACGTCCCATATATCTTCTTTTGAATAATTCCATTTCCAAGAAATAATCTTATAAATTTATTGTGGCCTACTAAGAAACCTTCAATATGTTTGAGAGCACATCAAATTTCTTTATGCCAACCTTGGGTACACTTGGTTGATCCTAGAAGAAATTATTGATAACTAATGACTAGAATTTTGAGCTTAAATTCTTTGATTTAGGGAATGATCCCACTTTTAAACCATGTATTGATTCTCCATCATGTAGTTCCATTGGTAAGAAACCACCAAAGGAAGTTTGGATATATGGAGGTTATGGAGATAAATACTATAAGGAAATACTTTTTAACAAGCATGTTGCTCACAATGGCACAACACTCACAATTTGTGAGCATGGAAAAGAATGGTTACTAATAATTATCAATCCATATATAGTGAAAATTGTAGTCAATCCTTTGGTGGCTTTGACATCATCCTCAAAAAATATGACAATGATTTCAAAGAGATTGACTGCAAACAATTCCTGAAACTCCTTCAATGTGTTGATAATTAGCTTAAAAGCTATGGAATTTTAACAAGTAGCTTTAAATGAATGACTAAGAAAAACAATAGAATGAACTTATGTTTCTCATGAATGAGTGAGTCTATGAAGTCATTTATTGAGGGAGTCTTCGAAGTTGTTCCCATAAAAATCCTTACAGTGTGGAAGGAAGAAACAAACATAGAATGCCTGGATCCTATCTTTTAAAGAACGAATAGGATAGCATGCTTATATTTTCTACTAATGCCACATGTTTTAACCAATAGAAGGAATTTATTGAACTTGGAAAATAAATCCTATAGAGTCTTGAAGTTACATGGGCTTAAAGATATGAGCTCGTTCTTTGATTGATGTCCTCTTATTTCATCCCTCTTTAAAAATAGTCCAACCAACTTATTTCATACTTCATTGGGATTTGGACAAGGTTAAATTAATAGAGTTAAGTCTGTAGAAATAAACAAACCCATAATCCCATAGCCCTCATCCATTCTATTGCTATATATTTCCTTCTTTATAGATGAATTGGGATCTACTTGTGCACCTATAGTGACTCTATAAATCCCCTTACTTCCTGGTAGAAGTAGGATCTCGAGTTTGTCACTCAAAGAAATTTAATGGATTTAAAGTCACACTCACAATGAGTTGGTCCGTCCACTTTGGGTTGTTCAATCTTGTATGGCTTGTAATAATATATATATATATATATATATATATATATATATATATATATATATATATATATATATATATATATATATATATATATATATATATATATATATATATATATATATATATATATATAGATATATATAGTCCTTACAAATTCCACCTATGATTTAATACCATGTTAAATTTTTTAACGCATAATATCATAAAATATCTTATACATGTAGGAATTTAAGCACACTGCCAACATCTAATTGTGATGATATACTACACTAGCAATTGCAAGACAAAAGGAGAGAAGAAGGAATGAATTTCCACTCAAATAGACTAAGTACTAAAAGACTAAATCCAATTCACTTCTATTACATTTTTTTATTGGATTACAATTAAATAACACCATCATATAGAGTACTAATGAGCACGAAGTTGGGATTTTTTATGTAAGCATAACTAGTAGAAAATAAACTCTCCCTTAGTTCTAGTGAAGTGGGCCAAAAATTGATTATATAGTCTCATATAGAGCTAGGTTCGCTAATAGAGTTGATTGAGGATAGTATGATCCCAAAATACATGAAAACTAAAGATAAAACTCACACACATCACTGTTAATTCCATAAGCACATACAAATCCAAAAACTAAGATTAAAACTAAAGAAATAAGGTTTCCTAGAATAAAAGGATAAGTGCATATGGTTTTTGATAATGTTTGTCTCCAAAAATGGGAATAAAATGAACATTTATGGATAAGGAGGTTAGGGACATAGAGACATCCATTAATTGATAAAATATATCCATGTCAATGTTAAGTAACTACCACATGTCAACCCACATGACATACCCTACCAAAAATGGACATATTGTAAATAATAATTGCTAAAAATAATAAGATCTCCCAAAGGGTAGGTATGTTCAGGTACAGCAACATAGTCCAACCTATTTTATCCGCTATTATTTCACCCACTATGGTTGTATCAAGTCACCCTCATGCATCACCCTTTTGATCATCTTATGTGCCTATTGTAGTTAATGAAATAAAAAATGTTTTCTTGGATAAAATTGTACAACTGATGATCCATCTACTATCCAATCTGTGTTGTTTCCACAACTAGTCATGGTGAGACATTGATTGATAAAAAAAATTATTTCACATAAATTTTATTTTATTTTAGGCATTCTCAATTAAATTTCATGCTTTGATTTGTATAACTACTATAGGAAAGAATAATATAGATATTAGTGTTATGGAGGGCAATAACACCCTTGTGACTTATAGTATTTTCTATTGAGTTTTGTTAGCTTGGATTATAAGATATTGTTTTGCAAGTGTATTAATTAATTTTGGAAAAAAAGTTATATGAATGTTGTTTCTATGTCTATTATCCAGAAAAGAAAGCACACTAAGACACAAAAGGGCTCAAGTTTCCACTCAAGAGGAGGATAGGGAAAAATTTATGGATGGAAATCTATCATAATTTGTATAAACCTTGGTGAATCTTAGTACCTAATATTCAAGCTATAAAATGTTTGGTGATATTTTGGTAAAAATATTCAAATTTATAATGATTTTATAAAGTATCGATAAATGTTTGGCGATTTTTAAAGTAAAATAATTTTATCCCATAAAAATTGGGAGAATCATTTTGAGAAAAAATGGAAAATGGTGAATATATTTTTTGGAAAAAAACATAAAAAATAATTATCCCATCTGTGAAATTTACTCCCCTGAAATTTTCCCTAGAGGAGGAAGATTGACTTCCAAGATGCATCTAGTGGTGATTATGGTGGTAGTAATCTATGCATACCAACGAGCACAATTTTGTATCTATGGAAAAATATCATAAGCTTCCATATTTAGGCATGAGATGCCATTTGGTAAAAAGAAATATAATTGAGCCAATTTGAATACATACACACAGACACACATTTCATGGCATATGTTCAATCGATTGAAGTGTTTATTCATTTTATGTTGATGAATCATGATCATGATGTATGAATCAAGAAAAAATTTACATCTACATTTGGTATGCAAAGGAAGTACGTGAAATAGGAAACTAACAACCCTATAGGTGTAGTGTACCTTGTAGTTCTCACTGTTGTTGATTAAGCATTAATATTTTCACAACATCACCTTTAGAACTCACATTTATATCATTGCAACACTCAATTTATAAGTAAGAAAACTTCATCACATAAACATTATGAAACCAATGAACAAGAAACAAATAACCAATGCTCACCATGTTTGTGAACATGAATAACGAAATACCAAAGCATGAGCTTCAATTCAACAATGTAGTATCTATTAAAGATAATTATGTACATCCTTCTATTGTTAATACATCAAATAACATAATAAGCTTGTTTACAAAACTGTGATTCTTAATATACAACTACATCAATTCCAAGCTTTCAAGAAAAATATACATATGCAAGCATATCTTTCTTTTTCTTGATCCATTTCTTCTTTCTCTTGCACATACTTGATGTATGAATTGCTTTAAATCTAGCTTTCTTCCTCACAAATATGCAACACCAACATATACTAGAAAATACACAGAAGGTGGAAGAAACAAGTAAATAATGATGGGAAAAACCAATACATTTTCATAAATCTACCAAGCTTCCATTTTTGTAGCACACAAGATTATGGATGGAAATTTCAATATAAAACTGTAAACCATAAATTTCATTGTTCATTCATGTTGGCATTGCCACTGATGCATCATGAAAGAACATTATTAACTTCCACCTACCCAATATCATATTCATGATAATTGCACATGCTATCTTAGTCACACAAAACAAAACCATAGCTAACTTTCTCCAAAAAGAATATGTAAAATTTTATCTTATTACCAATTGAAGTGGTGATTATATGCACAAATATGGTGATACCACCTATGAAAAAATTGAGGAATTAATTGTATTTTGTTGAAACAAAACATTCAACGTTTTAAAAATATAATTAGAAGAAATTAGAATTTGAATCAAGTCTAATACTTATAAAAGAAGATAAATTTTTGAGTGTTGAGGGTTACAAAGTGAGGTTAAAGGTCTTTTCTAATTATCTTAAGAATCGTAAGCCACAATGTCACCTACAATAATGATATTCCATAGAATAAAACCCATGATAACTAATCAGTTATCCATGTATGTTCAATCTTGTTACAAAGGATATATGTGTCCTTTATAGCTTCATATATATATATACCACAATAATTTCACATATATACACTATGTAATCAATACAACAATTACTGAGATATATTTTGGGTTGTCATACATGTACAATTTGTATCACTTGTTTAGAATTTTAATGTTTTGATCGGATTGTAGGAGGAATCCTAGCCATGTAAAAAAAAAAATATAAGAAGCTATCTCTAAGATTCCCCCATAATTAAGAAATTCATACAATACTTAGCATATCTTTCAAAATTACAAGTTTTCCTAAGCCAAAGATCTAATGAAAATATTAATATGATTATCAATAATATTTTCATGGTTTTCCATTGAGGCTACTCCTATGGTTCCTCTATCCACCCTTCACCATAAGTGGATTCTCTTGTTATCAAAACTACAATTCGGTTTGGGATTTATTCATTACATGATTCATCCTTGGGTTAATAAACATTTTGGGATCCCTCTTTCTTATATATTGGTCCCATAAACTCTAATATTATTGTATTTTACCTCTTTAATCAAACAGTCATTTGCTATGACTAGCATATGGGTACACCAAACCACCCTTTGTATCTACCATATATATATATATATATATATATATATATATCTATATATATATATATATATATATATATATATATATATATATATATATATATGTATATGTATATGTATATGTATATGTATATGTATATGTATATGTATATATATATATATACACACACACCACAAGTTAATATTTGTGATTTGATGTCGTTATTCCAACATAGATGACAATTCATCAATTTATTCCCAATTAGAGACTTATCGTGAGGTGCGACTTGCTTCCTGAAGCCTTTTTGAGACACATTTAGAATTTTGTCTAGATGCATAAAATAAAAATAAAAATGTATAACTAAGTTTTTTAAAATAGGCTACAAATTGGTTTGGAAAATGGACATGTGAACATGTTTCCCATAATTTTCCAACCAAACATACTATAGATTTTGTACCTTTCTATACTTGACCATATCATCAATAGATCCTCCATTTATGACCAGCTTGCATACTTTATTCATAAATTTGCATTTCTTTAGGAAGGAATTCTTCCCTCTCCATTAAGTATTTCAAATTTCCTTATTTCAACATTATTTGTGGCATTAACATCTCTTGAGTCTCTACATCAACTTCTTGTGTTGCATGCTCCTCTTTCCATACAAATGCCCTACTAGGGACACAGTAATAACAATATGGGGCACAGTAATAACAATATGGGGACAATAGGGGCACAACAATATTAATAAGGGATACAACTACAATAGCGATGCGGTAATCACTAGTATTATAGGGACCTAACATGCCCCTCTCCTTCAAAAAAAGTGTTGTCCTCAACGCTTGAGTAGTTCTGGATGCTTCTGTATAAAATTCTCATCCTCCCATGTGGAATCTTCAGTGGATAAGTTATTCCACTTGATGAGATACTCTGAAATTGATCGATTTTGTAGCTGTCAAGTTCTTGCTTCTATGACTGCTTCTAGTTCCAATATAATTTTTCCTTCCTCATCAAGTTCTGGCAATATTGTTTGAACTGGGATCTTTTTGCCTATAACCTTCTTTAAACATGAAACATGGAAAACTAGGTGCACTTGAGAAGTTGCAGGAAGCTCCAATTTGTATGCCATAGTACCAATCTTTTGCAACACCTTGTACAGACCATAATACTTTGGTGATAATTTATTATCCTTCTTAGCTTGCTTGAGGGACAGTTGTTTATATGGTTGTATTTGTAGGAATACCTAGTCACCTACATCAAAACTTCTTTCGTTACGATGTTGATCTGCGCGTTGTTTCATTCTATTTTCCGCCAACACGAGGTTTATCCTTTAAGAGTTGGATAACTTGTTGTTGATGCTCGATGTGATGTTCCATTGCTTGAACTGTAGAATTTTCTCTTAAATATGATGTGATGGATGGTGGTTGATATCCATAAAGTGCCATAAATGGGGTCATTTTTGTTGCAGTATGGTAGGAAGTGTTATACCACCATTTAGCCAAAGGAAACCATTTGACCCATTGTGTGTGTTTATCAGATACAAAGCAACGAATAAATCCTTCCAAACATTTGTTTACTATCTTAGTTTTCCCATCAGATTGAGGATGATAAGATGAGGTATGAGCTAACTGAGTACCAAGACAAGAAAATAATTTTGTCCAAAATTTCCAGTGAAAATGGGATCTCTGTCACTTACAATAATCTTTGGGTTTCCATGTAGCTTTTGAATTGTTTCCATAAATGCAGTAGAAACTGTACTGGCTTTAAATGGATGTGATAATGCACAAAAGTGTGCATACTTGGTAAGTCTATCAACTACCTCCATGATGACACTCTTTCCCTCGAACTTGGGTAAACCTATGATAAAATCCATTGAAACCTCCTCCCAACATTCACTTGGAGTGGATAAAGGTTGTAATAGACCTGGTGTCTTAATTGTTTCAACTTTATTTTGTTGGCAAACCAAACATTCTGCCACAAACTTTTGAATATCCGATTTAAGGCCATCCCAAAAAAATTCCTTCTTAACCTTGTGGTAAGTTTTAAAAAATCCTGAGTGCCCTCCTAAGGGAGAAGTGTGCAATTCCATAAGAATCTTTTGTTTGAGTTGGGAATTCTGACAGAGGTATAAACGATATTTGTACCATAACGAATCGTTTTTCCAGCTAAATGTATTAGATGTACTAGAATCTTGTTGTAAATTTTTAATGAGTGCCCACAATTCTTCATCATTCTTCCATTCCTCCTTTTCTTCGTTTATCCAATCTAGTTGGATAATAGAAATGACACACAACAATGCTTCTACATCCTCATCCTTTCTTGAGAGTGCATCTGCCACAACATTTTTCTCCCCTCTTTTGTAGATGATTTCAAAGTCATAACCCAACATCTTTGTGACCCATTTTTGTTGCTCTTTAGAGGATAATATTTGTTCTAAAACGTATTTAAGGCTATCATGATCCATTTTTACCTTGAAGTGTGTTACAGGGAAAAGTGTCTATGCAGAACTGCTAATTCCACTAAGGCGTGGTAGCTACCTTAGAAACAAACAAAGTAAAACTACTTTTGTTTTCCTTTATGAAAGATAGATGAGAGAAGAATAAAGGAGACCAACCTCTGTCTTGCGCTTGGTTCCTTGTTCGATTCCTCTCTCTTCTAATAGTCCTTTGCTACTTGCTTCCTTGTATACACAGCTTTACAGAGTACCTATAGAATCAAAGCATCATAACACTATACGAGAACATGGATCTATTATCATAAACAATCTAGGATCAGATGTAAATTGACCATACAAATGCACAAAACGTAGATTACACAAGAGTATGGAGGAAAACTTGAATAGCTTTATTAATAATCAAGAAAGAGCCAAGAGAGTTACAACCAGTTGTTCTGACCCAGCATCATCATCTCAGCAGGTAAGCCCTTGTTCACCACATGCAAAGCTTAGATCACCCAACACTATGATGTTGCCTCAAGAAACCAACAACAATTCCTTACAAGATGCAAAATTCTAGCTTCTGGATCTCTAGGATGAGGGATCCATATATAGATATCTGTAAGGGAGATGAGTCAGCTTGTGATTTGATTAGTGTCTTCCCTCTGATAGTTCTTGCTTCCACTTGGAGATTGAGGATCTCTTACTCATCCCTGGTCGAATTTAGAAAGGCAAGTGTCACAGGAGAAGTTTCTGGAAGATTCCATGCTTCTCCACCTCGCGGATTGACACTGCCATTTGTCTCTTCTCGCCCATCGCACTCCATAGAAGGGATTTCTGAAATGCAACGCACCCACTGAGTGTACTTAGGTGAGATGCAACGCACTTTGCCTATGGAGCAGGTGAAATGATCCTGTTTTGACCAGTTCTGAGTAGTTTTTCATGGAGAACTTCTAGGAGAAGCTGTAATCAGTTGACCTTGTTCCTTTAGGGGTTGGAAAAACACTTTTAGGGACTTAGGAGCCCTTGGTTTATGGAAATTTTATGCTTGGAGTTGCAGTGCCCAAAAATGTCTATAACAGTTTCCCCCTAAAGCATGAGGTCGTTAATCTTTTTGATGTCGGGTGAAATGCTTTATCATGAGGATCCGAAGTTCTTTCAAGCTGGAAGGAGACCTGTAATAAGATACAATACAATACATTATCTTCATAATATTTTCATGATCTAGCTGACGCAGGCATTCCCATGCTCAACTTTATAAATTCATTTTCATGTACATAGGACAGACAATCGTTTGAGTGTAGACTGATGATTCTGGTAGAGCCATCATCCCTTTGATTGGATGATTATCTGTGTAGCAATGATGTACATTTGATGTCTTTATTTTCTTGAATATATATCGCAGCCCGGATGGATGAAACTAGATCTGGGGTCTTCAGTCTCGTTCGATCTTCACTCAAAGTACAAGTCGATCCATGTGAGAGATGTTCTGGAGTCGAACATGGAAAGACATCGCCTGATTACCAGCGAATGATGTAAGATGTTAATAGGCGCGAGAGGAATCACCGATAATGATAATGATCTTCAAGGTACTGCAGTACAATTCACGTGGTGTGAATAAAAGACTTGGTGTCGAACACCATGCAAAATCTTTCGGTCTAATGTCATTGATGTAAACCTGTCGCCGAAAGTGAGAAACTTGCCATTGAGGCATGCAAGCTTCAAAGTACTGAAAGGGTTGTCCCTAGATCGACTTCTTGGATAATGAGCTGATGTCGACAAGAAGCAATCCCTCATAGGAGGGTCTTAATGAATCCCACATCAATGACACGGAACAGAGCAAATGATTTTAATGGAGATGAAAATGGTCTGGTGATATAAGGTTCAGGGTGGCGGTCATGAAAGAATGGAGTGTAAATGTATTGCAGCGGGTGAGACACAGGTGAATTCTCTGAGTGACTTCTCTTGAACATATCGGCGACATTGACATGATAGATTGGTAGCATTAACCCCAAATGTGGATGGTGTGATGTTACCATGGTGATGTGACCAGTGAATGAAACAACCCAACCCGACTTGGATGCAGAGTGAAAGTGTCATGTTCAAGAGCAACTTGCTACCAACAAAGTTTCTTCAAGTTTTCTTCCCAATTTTTCCCCAGTCATTGCTGACCAGTACCTCTTTATTTTTTTCAAGCTTGAGGAGGATAACATATGCTTGTTCTATAATTTGCCCTTCGGGCAAACCCATCGCTATGTTTTAACGAGCCTAGCGATAGTGAAACTCGTTCTTGTCTGCTATGGACAAGTTTGTCGCTATTAGGTTTTAACGAGTTTAACGACAAAGATAACTCGGTCCTTTTCAATTTTAGAGATTCTGAAAAGAGATGTAAAGGAAACTCCAAAAATCCTTTTTCGTCATCTAATCACTTAAGTCCGAAAAAGTATAAAACAATATAGAAGGGATGAATTTTCGATACTTTTAATGAGCCGAACAAAACAAGCGCTCGATATTTTTGCGTAATAATCCCTCAGGTCCAAAAAGATTAAAATCTAAAGGAAGGATATCACTTCCGGTCCCTTTAACAAGCTGGAGAGGCCAATGGCTCGGCAATCTTTTCATATTTTATGAGTCAGTTGAAAAGAGCTTAAAGGAGACTTGTTTTTGAGGAACGAGTGATAAATTTGGGTAGCAGCTGATTCCAGGTAAGGTTTGGAATTTTCCAATCACGGCAGTGTTACAAGGATGGCTAATAGGATCACTCTTCGCAGCTATTCCTCAAAAGGGGTAAACAATCAAATGGAGGTGAATGATCGGCCAATACAGAGTGGAGGTGATGATGGGAACACGACCAAGGCTTTAAAGGCTGAAGTATTACGTTCACGATGGTTATTTACCAGGAATTGGTTCATTTTTTATTGAGCTTAAACGTTGGGGGAAACATTTGCTCATTGCTTATGTTTATTTTTTAACGAGCATGAAGTCCGCGTTAAAACTGCTCGATATATCCAGTCGTATAATAAGGATGTCTCATATATAAAAACGACAATTTTTCAAATCTTTGCCCCACATCCTTTCTTTATGCAAGTTAGGAAATGACCAATCCTACGAGTTTAAATGGTTAGAGGACCTACAAATTAAAAAAATAAATGGTCACTCTTCGCTTGCACGCGAAAAGGTTTGCATGCCCCCAGGTATAAAATATAGTTTCAAGGTCACCTCTCAATCTACCGACAAAACATTTGTTTCATCGGGAAAGGTTTACCTCTTTCAGGTTACCAAAGATTGTTCTATCTGCACCGCAAACAAAACACTTCTTCGGCGATGCCTACCAAAATAGACAAAGGCGAGTGGTGCAGACGCCTCCACCCACATAACTTTGACAAGGGAATCTTATTCCATTCTAACCCCCTTTTCCAATCACGGACGGGAGTGTCAGACTAGTCATATATCTCTTGCGGAAACCTATCCTATACCTGAAGTTTTCCTGCCAAAGCAGACCAGGGTGCATGCCCCCTGGGTTTTAGTCATGTCCCCCGAATCACTCGCGCTCATCAGGTGGACAGACTGGGGATTGATGAGACATTCCTTGCGTGAAAAGACCATTTAGGGATGGTATATGACTATTTGCCATGTGTGAACCGGGAAATGAAAGCTGGTCTACGAGCTTGACCACTCTTCCTTCGTGTGGAAAACACATTACTCTAAAGAGTGATGAGACAATGGCTCCCATGCAATAAATATAGTCTCGTCCAAGGAGTAGATTATAATCCAGGGGTCCTTGGACAACCATTACATTCATGTGAATGGTTTTCCCTCTCAATTTTATGGGCACATTGGGAAGGATCCCTAACGGTCGACTCGTTCCTTTGTCAAAGCTTGTTAGATTTCTCATCTCAGGCAAAAGCGATGGCGAACCAAGCACTTTCCAAGCAGTCGAGGAAAGGATACTCACAGAATCCCCTTCATCTATGATGGTACCGGCCATAACCATTCTATATACTTGAGCAATGATTCAGAATGGTACACTAGCCAATAAACGGGGTCTGCCTAGCTGATTCCAGTCGTAGGAAACAACTAGGTTGCTTGGAGGTGGGACCGAATAGACGGCCGGGTACAACTTTGACGAACTTCCTTCCTACGGTAAAGGAATGGGTAAATTGCCCCCATGTTCATCGGAGTCTGTGTTTACGAAAAGAATTTGGACGGTGTCATCCTTGTTCTCTTCGGTGACTGTATCATCTGAAGATGGAACCTCTGAAGGCAAGACCGGGTCAATTGCCACCTCGACCTTTTGAATTTCGTCTAGTATGGGTTCAGATGGTTTATCTTCAATGATGGATGCTTCGGCTGACCACTTGGGCGGGTCAGCCGGATTTTCAACTAGTGACGGACTCGGCAAGAGTTTCTTATATCCAGGAGGAAGTTGTAACGGTGAAACCGGATGATCGTCCAAAACTCTTTTAGCCTCGTGTAAGAAGGGACAACGGTGGATGGCGTGATTGCCTTCACACAGTTTACAAGGAAATTTTCACTTTCCTTTTTGTCCAGGGGCTTCACTTTCACTAGTGGATGGTGTGTTTTCAACATGATCATCAGAGGTTGATGACACCGGGTTGTGCAAATGAGGAGACCAGTCCCTTAAGATCTGTGGGATGCAAGCACAATCTCTATGATAGTGGTCTCCCTTGCAAATGACACATGGCGATTTAGGCTTGGTCGGTGCAGTGTGTGGATTTTCGCTAGACGACGCTTGGTTGCCCCTTTTCGCCTTTGGCTCCTTCTTCTTATTCTCTTTCTTCTTCTTTTCCTTCTTCTTCTCAGGTACTTGATTTTTGGCTTTACCAGCCTCATCAAGCGAAGAGGAAGGAGGAGAGGAAGAATTGGACAAAGTAGAGGGTTGGGAGGTAACTCTGGAATTGTCTAGTTGTTGACTCAATTGTTCAGGAATTGCAGTGTTCTGAATGACGGAGGTCGAGAAAAGCCATACGGGCAAGCCGATTGTCAATCCTGGAAGTGACAATGTGGCCATATGGGGTGCACCAACATCTCCCCAAGAGGAGAAGGGACTAGGATTTCCTCCAAGGGGAATTCCTTGGTTGGTGGACTCCATTTTCTCAACCTAAGACCAACATAGGAAAGGTGGTGATTATTCCATTTAAAATAAATTTTAGATGCTTTGACATAACTTGTTTTTTCAATTTTAAAGAGTCGAGAAAAAACAAAAGATGACTCTAGTCGCCTTCGATTTTTAATGAGCCTGAAGTGACAAGTGCTCAGATGGACCTTTTCCGTTAAGGAGTCTGAAAAAGAACGAAAGGGACTGTTCTGGAAATCTAGGCAGAGGGATTACCAAACCAATCGCAAAACTGTAGAATACTTTTTACGGTACGGCAGTCAATCTTCCCGAATGCTGTGTTCAGTGCATTGCAATCGATAGGGCAGTAGACACGGCTTCCTATGGATAAAGGATTAAGCCTATTGTGGTCTCCCAAAATATACTCGATGGTACGTGGGAGCACAAGTCCATACTGGCACTTATCGTCTCAAAGTGGACGAATCACCCAACCAACAGTGAGAACAACAGTTACCAGGCTTTATGATGCCAGAATACGTCTCTAGCCTACACTTCTAGATGTTGTGCGTTAGGTTCCAAAGCGTTGTTAGATTCATTAAATTTATTTTATAGTTGATCTTGCTTAAGAAATTTTCCTTTCAGGTTCACCGTGTGATGTAGATGTACAATTCCTAAAATGCAATCTAAGATGATAAACAGTCTTTTTATCTTCTTTGTGCAATGAAAATCCTAGCTACTAAGGAAAGAGAGACAATATTCGTTCAACAAAGAGCAAAGAGCACACACTATATGCATTGTCCTAAATCAAACCAATCAAATAGTCTAAATGCAAATGCACATGCATGTATTTTTTTCAGCCTTCTTAATATGTGAATGATAAAAAGAAAGCTAATGCGCAAATCTGAATTATTTTTCAAAGCAACAATTACTAACAAGTTTCTTTTCAAAATCAAAATGAAGACAATGACGACACTTTGCGATTTAGAAATGACAACCTGCTTTCGACACTAGAAAAACTACTAATTCAGATCAAATACAATAGTAACAGGGCAATCGACTATCAAGAACAATCAGATTCTCTTCTATGACTGAAAAACGACACTTGCGACACTTTCAAATCAAGAAACGACAGTACGATTACATTACTTTTTTACAAAGGAGAACTGAAAATGACTCAACAAATACACAAAAACATTTACAGTTCTTTGCACAATGGAGGCGGAATAACAGCAAGGAAAGGGGTTTCAAACAGAGGTGTAGTGACTACAGGCAGCAAAATTCTTGAATAGATCTAAAAAGAGTGAACAGAAACCAAAATTTAGGAACAATGTCTAGTCTGATCAGCGCACCTGTAACATAGTGAATTTGAAATGCAGCGCACCTACTACACTCGGGAAGTGCGCTGAATTTGAGATTCACAGAACAGAGAGTGCGCTGGGCCAGGGACGAGACTTTGCTTGGGTTCCAGGTCACAGTTTGCAGTTCAGTTCAGGGATTTTGGCCGAGCAAGTGGTAATCAGTAAATAAACAACAGGGGTAGATCTAAGGAGGTTACTAGAGCCACCACAAGGGCAATTAGAGAGTTTGTAAATCAGTTGTTTAATTCATAAACAAAACCCGGAGATTGACTGAAGCAGCATTTATCTACTTTGCATTTGCATAGAAAATGCAGTTAGAAAGCTACCTCGCTCAACTTCAGGCTTCGTCTGTAAGTTTATAAAGTAAACAAATGAAGATAGACAAACAACCTATTCACTCCCCAGTATGGTCGCCATTTTGTTACAGGGAAAAGTGTCTATGCAGAATTGCTAATCCCACTAAGGCGTGGTAGCTACCTTAGAAACAAATAAAGTAAAACTACTTTTGTTTTCCTTTATGAAAGATAGATGAGAGAAGAATAAAGGAGACCAACCTCTGTCTTGCGCTTGGTTCCTTGTTTGATTCCTCTCTCTTCTGATAGTCCTTTGCTACTTGCTTCCTTGTATACACAGCTTTACAGAGTACCTGTAGAATCAAAGCAGCATAACACTATACGAGAACATGGATCTATTATCATAAACAATCTAGGATCAGATGTAAATTGACCATAGAAATGCACAAAACATAGATTACACAAGAGTATGGAGGAAAACTTGAATAGCTTTATTGATAATCAAGAAAGAGCCAAGAGAGTTACAACCAGTTGTTTTGACCCAGCATCATCCTCTCAGCAAGTAAGCCCTTCTTCACCTCATGCAAAGCTTACATCACCCAACACTATGATGTTGCCTCAAGAAACCAACAACAATTCCTTACAAGATGCAAAATTCCAGCTTCTGGATCTCTGGGATGAGGGATCCATATATAGATATCTGGTAAGGCCAAAAGGCATGACCAAAAATTCATAATGACCCTCATGAGTTCTAAATGTTGTTTTCAGAATGTCTTCAGTCTTCATTCTGATTTGATGATATTATGAACGAAGATCCAACTTGGTGAAGGAAATTGATCTATGCAATTCATCCAATAATTAATCAATGACAGGAATGGGAAACTTATCTTTAATAGTGAGCTTGTTGAGCTCCCTATAATCCAGACACATGCACCATGATCCATCCTTCTTGTGCACTAATACTACTGGAGCAGAGAAAGAACTTTGACTAGGTTGAATTATACCAGCCTCTAGCATTGCTACAACCATACGTTCAATTTCACTCTTTTGGGAATAGAGATATCTGTATGGCCTGATGTTTGGAGGAACACTTCTGGGAATCAAATGAATAGCATGATCATGATCACGAATAGGTGGGAGACCTTTGGGAGTCTCAAATACCTTGGAATGATTTTCCAAGACTTTTTGGAGATATTGAGAAATAGATGATTTCGATGTGAAAACATCTAGCGAACATAATTGTGTAATTACACCTCGTTGTTCTTTTTTTAGAAGCTTTGTCATACCATTAGAGCTGATTATATTTCCCGATTTCCCTGCAATACCCCTTAATTCAACTTCCTTTCCTTCCACAGAAAATTTCATGAAAAGTTCTTGAAAATTAAAAGTTATTGTACCCAAGGATTGTAGCCATTGGACTCCTAGTACAACATTAGCACCTCCCATTGGAATGGAAAGCATTGGGCTATTCAATACATATTCTTCCATGGATAGCTTGATATTATGGCACTTTCCAGAGAAATTTATGGTTCCTCCACTTGCAACTAGCACTTGAGACTCTGGTGCTGGATATAGGAAGCAATTCAATTCTTTTGCTATCTTACAATGAATAAAATAGTGGGTACTTCCTGAATCAGTCAACACTATTACCTCCTTCTTCTTTATATGTCCTTCTATCTTGATAGTTTGAGGAGTGGTAATTCTAGCCAATGAATTACAAGATATGGTCGAATTCATTACTTCTTTATCTGGAGTTTGTTCCTGGAGTATATCCTCTTCTTTTGACATTTCTTGTTCCTTTTCTTCCTCCTCTTCACAATCTATGTAGAATAATTTCTTCTCAGCACACTTATGACCTTTAGTGTATTTGCTATCACAACTGTAACAAAGCCCTTTTGCTCTTTTTTCTTCCAATTTTTGTGGTGTCAACCTTATAGGTTTTGAAAGGCTAGGGGCAAAAACACTTCCATGTTTATAGTTGTGAATGGTAGGCTTCCAGGTTGCCATAATTTTTCTTTCCATTTCTCTTGCCAACCTGAATGCCTTCTCCAATGAATCAGGTTCCGAAAGGCGAACCTCATGTTGGATATTATCCTTTAAAGTCCCTATGAACACATCAATCCTATGCTCCTCTGGAATATCTTTTACCCTTATGTTCAATTTTTGGAAGTCCTCAATGTGATCCATCATTGAACCCTTTTGTTTGAGACTTATCAATTGGCTAAAAGAAGTGTTGCTTTTTGTATCCTCGTAATGTGTTGTCATTTCTTCCGTAAAAATTGCCCAAGTGACAATTTGTTTATGAGAGCAAAGCCATCGATACCATAAAAACTGATTTGGTTCCAAATATAAAGTTGCAATACGTACCTTTTGTGTGTTTTGCACATTATGGAGATCGAAAAATTGCTCCATCTGTAGTATCCATGTTGCGGGATCCTTGCCATCAAACTTCCTCATATCAATTTTTGGAATATGGTGGTTCTTCGATCCAACGTTAGAGTCTATGAAATCATGATTAACATTTATTTTGTTCTCATCATGAGTTTCCTTTACTACCCTTTCACCATTAGTAAGCATTTCTTGTAGAAACTTTGTCAAATCTGTCTTCAAATCTGTCTTCAAATCTTCCATGCCTATCTCCAAATCTTCCATGCCTATCTTCAAATCTGTCTTCAAATATATCTTCAAATCATCCATCTTAGCTTCCATGTCATTCATATTAGCTTTTACAACCATCCATCCTAGATTCTATTACTTTTTGTGCGAGTGACATTTGTTGCACTTGGTCTCATAATTTTGATATATCATGTTTCATTTCTTCCTCTTCTTCATGAGTCATGCTAGAGATTTCAGGTTGCTTACTAGGTGTTTGCATTTTCTTTCCTTGGGGCATCAGTTACCAATAATAATGCTTCACTATGCCCTTTGAATTTCTTCAAACTAATTTTTCAAACCAAGCTTATGCAAAAAGTTAAAAAATCTACACACCTTTTTTCACTTTGTAGGAGCTCGATATTTCATCTGATGTATCTCTGTAATTTCATATCTTCTAGTTCTGAAATTGTGACCTGCAGTAGCTCTCTGCGTCCACTTTCCAATGCCACCAGCCTGATCGAATTTGGATTCTACAAGAAAGAGTTATGCACAATCTCCCAAGATGACCTAATTATATACCTTTTCAAAAGAGTGAACTTTTATGAAGTGCCATGTGTCACTATTTTGACCTTAGGATCTGAAAAATATACACAGGAAACTACAATCCGTCTTCTTTTTATAACTTCTTACAAAAGTTTAATTTGATGCTCAAAACAAAAGTTATGACTCTTTTCCCCAAGTCACCTGTTTGGAATGTAATTCGGGAGTCTACAAAAAGGCCAACTTCCTCAGATCATATCTCTGTAAATATAGTTCGAAAAGCTCTGAATTTTGGACCCGAGGTTCAGAACAATTTCAACACAAATGGGTTTTGTTTTTAGCATCTGAAACATCACAGAAAAAAGTTGTAGTGCAAATTCCACGATGACCTATTTGGAGCAGCGAAACCCTAGAATCCAAAGCTTTGATACCAAATGTTATGAAACCACCTCACAAAAAGATAGAAAAGATAGATGAACGCCTTAGAATTTAGCCTCTTCGAGGGGGAAACCTCCTTTACATTACATAAATGAACAATTCTTTGATGATTCAAATGACAAAGCCTCCATTCTATATATAAGAGTCTAAGAGATCACAATATAACCAAGTCGACCTAACAATAATAATATAAAGGCACAAAAATAACAATAGAGGGATTCTATGGGGCACAATAATAACAATATGGGGACAATAGGGGCACAATAATATTAATAAGGGATACAACTACAATAGTAATGGGGTAATCACTAGTATTATAGGGACCTAACATAATGTTTAGGGCTTTAATACCTTCAACATGGATGAAACATTTCAAATATTTTCAACAACTAAATGTTTATCTTCTTCATTTTCCATCAAAAGCCCCTCTTCCTCCTAACTTTGGTTTCACTTCTATCCCTTCCTCGTGATCTTCATTCTTCCTATATTTTTTAGAAGATTTATATTCCCTTAAAGGAATATATGTCACTCTTTTTTTCTCAATGAGTTACTATTTTCCCAATTTAGTGTTTCTTCAACATTCAATGCCTTGTTGATATGGTTCATCCATTATTTTCATTGTAATTAGGTTCTATTCATCATGGATTTGGAAACATAATTTGTTGACATATCTAATAGAAATATACTTAATATTTTCTTGTAAGTTTCTTACTATAATCTCATCATATGAATATTCCAAAATTGGTAACCCCATATACCTAAATTTTTGGAATTGTTTGGAGACATTATAGAAATAATATAGAAGAAAATTTTCTCTATTGGCACTTTTAGAATATCAAACCTTAATATTATCTTCTCTTTACTTAGTTTTCCAAATACCATCAAATAATAACATTCCAATGGAATGTAATCACAAGGAAAGTGTTCCCTAGCTATAATATAATTTTAGGAGTCCAATACAATCAACGGTTCATTGATCCAAGTCCTAGTTAAAGTTTTATCATGAGTTGCAACTCACTTCCTGGAGTCTATTAGGGACACATTGAGAATTTAATATGGGAAATAAAATTGAAATCAAGCGACATGATTGAGATCTATAAGCTCCTGAAAGTATATTTGGTCATGGGTCATATGGGCATGCTATCTACAATCACCCAAGCTAGTGTTTCGCAAAAATTGAATCCTATTGTAAAAAGTAAACTATATCACAAAGAGAAACACTAGTTCCATATATTGTCCAAAAAAAAAATCTCAGGTTATGAAATCCTAGGAGATAGGTTCAAATAGTTGTAATACAGTGTAAAGATTCCATCACAATGAACATTTCATCAATCCTAGTCCTCGTTATAGTTTTATCGTAAGTTTCAAGTCACTTCCTAAATATATTTAGGACATTGGGAATTTGATATGGGTGATGAAATCAAAACAAGTATCTGAATTGAGTTTTTAAGGTATTGTAATCATGCTTGGCCAAGGTCCACATAATTACACTACCCATAGTCATCTAACTGAGTGTTTTGAAAAGTCAAGCCTTAGTGCAAAAATTGTGTTCTCCTACTGAGAAAAACCCTAGTTCTAGAGATAGATAAAACACTTTCTAGGAAATAGAACCAAGGAAAGGAATGTCCTTGTTAGTATTTCAATTTCAAAAGTATAATTTAATTAATGATTCAATGATCTAAGTCCCAGTTAGAGTTCTATGGAGAGTTACAACTCAATTCCTAAAGCTATTTGGGACACATTAACAGTTTCATTTAAGGAGAAGAAACTCCAAACCAAGTAGCATAATTTAGTTTTTTAATATCCTATAAGTGTGTTTACAAAATCCTGTTACAACAACACTTCCACAATGACCTTACTTTGTGATTTATTAAATCCACCCCTAATGTGAAAATTGCTCTCTCTTACTAACAAAACCCTAGTTCTAGAGATCATTCTCTAAATTATTTTATGTCAGATGGAATTAGAGGAGAGGGTAGGCCATATCTATAATTTGATGTCATGAGTCCAATTCAATTGATGGTTCATTCAACCAAGTTCTAGCTAGTTTTTTATGGTGAATTGCAACTCACTTCCTGATGTCATTCAAGGACACATAGAAATATCGACTTAGGGGTATAAAACCCAATCGGAGAAACATAATTGAGTTTCATAGCTCCTACAAGTTTGTTTTTCCAAGTCCCACTTCAACACAATACACAAAATTTCCCAAGCTAGTATTTTATAAAATCCAAAAAAAAAAACTTTTTCTATCTATCATAAAATGAGCGAATTTTAGGAAAATGTAATTATGAGAGAGTGATTGTTATAGCTATACTCCAATATAATGATTCCAATGCAATAGATGTTTCATCAATCTAGTCCTACTTACATATGTATGGACTGTTGCAACCGAGTGCCTAAAGCCATTCATGGGCACATTGAGAATTTGGTAAAAGGTAGAAAAGAAAAACGAAGGAGCATAATTGAGTTCCCTAAACTATAGAAAGTTTTTTGGTGAAGGCCCATGTGAGAACGCTACTCACTATCACCCAAACCAATATTATGCAAATCCAACCATACTACAAAAATTGCATTGTCTCTTACTAAAGAAACCCCTAGTTCCAAAAATAAATAAATAAAACATTCTTTTGGCAATGAAACCACAATAAAGGTTCTCAAAGCTATAATATAATGTCATGGGTCTAATAAAATCAACCTTTGATTGATCTAATTCCTAATTAGATTTTTATGATAAGGTATAACTTGCTTCCGAAATCCATTGAAAGATAGACTCAAAATTCAATTCAATCCTTAAAAATTCAACCAAATATTGTAATTGAGTTCCATAAGCTCCTATAAATGTGTTTGGAAAAGACCTACCTGAACACTCTGCCCATAATTACCCAAACTGATGACATGCAAAATCCACCCATAATACAAAATTTGCATTATCTCTTACTAAACAAAAACTTAGCTTTAAAATAAAACATTTTTATCACTAACATAATTGATGATTCACCAATCTGAATTGTTACCATAACTATAAGAACACTAGTTTTGAGTGTGTTGGATGGTCCATTTAACTATACTGAGCACACACATATATGAGTAAACATACATGATTTCTGACGTTCAACAATATCAAAGGCATAAAAAGGTTAATTCATAGATTGAAAGGGATTCAATCTCCTGGCTCCATTACAATCAATGATTCTAGATACACATAACTTGGCTTCCGCGAGATCTCTTGATATCCCATGTCTCATTGCCGGTTAAATGAAGTCCCACTAGAAAGAGTTTCAGAGGGGAATTGCTTTCATGACCGTCATGGCACACAAACTTTTTCTTTATGAACCTAGTCTCCTGTGCTTAATAAGGATCGTCCAACTGGATGTGTCTACGAAAAGATCCCATCACTCCAAAAGGTTCGGGTGGTGTGTATTGGGTCAAAAAGGTTAGTCAATATTCTTGATTCACTGATACTAATTAACAGGAAATTAACTGAGTTGTTTTGATTTATATTGATTTCGATATCATTAACAAGGGAGCCACTGCCGTGGCGGTAGTCCCTGCTGGGGTCTGCGACAACAACAATACAAACGCTTGAGAATAAGCAAGTATACGCTGATGGAGCTAGATTGCTAAAGGCCTCTTGAACATGAAAATCATTTCGCAGAGTTTATAAAAACATAACTCTATGTAGTTGTTTGCAAGGGATGACGAACACTCGGATATTTATATCTCGGATGGATATAAAAAGGGGTTTAAGCTAAGAGCTGCCAAATTACAATGTGACTCGGTATTTTGAAGCAAAACCTTCCACTCGCACCAAAGGCTTTGTTCCATAAGAAGCTCCACAAGCAGTATTCATCACCAAAACTTATGCGTTGCCTCATCATGTCTATGACATATTGGTTGGCTTTCTTCGTCACGGGTTGTTGACCAACAGATAGCTACTTGGCAATAATTCTAGAGAGTGAGGGCAGGTAAGCTACTTTACCTCCACTCCCGCTTAGGCGGGTCACCTAGCTACAACGCATGTAACATATAAGAAGGCTAAGACTTTTCACTTGCACTGTTAGGTGGCTTTGGTTACCAAGACCAAACAGTTTTGTTGTGAATGATTTATATGCATTGCTGGGCCTGGCTTTCCAGTGATCATTAAGGTAGTGGAATAATTTTTACGGTACATTCAGGCACGCAACAATTGCTTCACAGATTTTGCAATTTATATTCATTTACTATATCTGAGCATGCTATGTAAATGAGTCTATTAAGCTTTATTATTAGCAGGACCAGCTGAGCCGCAAGTCCATGGGTTTTCTATAATGAAATATATACACAAAGTATATATATTCCCATTATCGCGATGGGCCAATATGAACAGACAACTTACTCCTGCATTTGCCTGAACACATGTCGAGCACTTTGTCTTCCAACGACAAAACAAAGGATTTGTTTATCTCTGAAAAAAGGAGCTCTAAATGCATGAGTGATCAACTATTCCACTTTCATGTGGCAACTAAATGTCTATATTCTTCTCAAATGCAATAACATGAATAACATGCCTGATACATTATTCCTGAACTGGGCTTTTTCTTTGTAGAACAAAAATATTGTTTGCAGGCTCTCATCCCTGAAAATCATTCGAAAGGATAAACGATGAAATTCTCGCTTAATTTACTTTTCTTCATTTGTGATAACAGTGAAATAGAGTTACCAATGTATTTGGTGGTGAAATCCATCTCTCTGTCGATACTCACCTCTCGACGCTCTTCAGTTTTCACTGCCAGTGACCAAATTCAATTTCTCCATTAGTAAAGTATTTTTCTTATACTCCCTATAGAATTACTTTGCCTATGTTTGTTTATTCTCAATATGATTATTTAGTGAGATTAATCGGGCATATTAAAAATGTAGTTCTTTCTACTTATACAGAAATGGTTTTGCAAGGAGCATTGCCATCGCGAGGGAGTCGGTGCCATTCATTCTGTGAAAAATGGTATTTCACTCATTTTGTTTTATGAGTTTATCCAAAATGACTACATAACCGTGGCTTTGGAAAGAAAACCAATAGATGGTATGGCTAATTAAAAGCTTTAAACCCAGCGATTATATACTCTGGGTCTACTCAATTGGCAGGAAATCAACTTAGGAAAAAAAAAATACAGAGCATGAGTGTTAATTTACTAGACCTTCATTGAATAATTGAAAACTTTTGCCTTTAGGCCCATAAAGTATAAAAATATAACATGCAGAAATACAGAACCCACCTTGTTTCTGAAAACTAAAAAACATAAAAATAAATAAAGAAATATGGTTTGTTGAAAAGTAATTTCAACCGCACATCAGTGGACCCATGCAGCAGCATTAAGGAAATAAACGTGCAGCATTTAATTTGCCAAAACCGCTTCAGCAAAACCACCAGAGCATATCGGACCGCTTTCGATCAATAAGCAGTTTCCGTATAATCGAGCCCGATCCAATTATCCTCAGCCACGTGGTCGTCTGTTACGTCAGCAGAACTGACATTTCGGAGCCTAAAGTTCAGCATAAAAATGCCTCCCGAAATCCTCCACCACCGTCCGATCCGCTTCATCGTTCTTCGTCGTTGATTGTTTCAAACCTGCATACGAGCCAACATTAAATACTTGCATGGAGTAAAATCAAATTTGTTTGACCGCCATAATAGTATTTATTTCATAGTTATTGTGATAGGTAATAGGTTGGTGAAAATTTAAATTTTAATGTTTTTTTTATATCGGAGGTATGGGCGCATATGCATGTTACGTAATTTTTGTATGGCATATGTGTACTATGTAAGTTATGTTTTTCAGCGTACGTTGACCATTGTGTAATGGAAACATAACAAGTGAAAACGTGCTCTGTATTGTTGTTGTATTTTGCACATGCGATGAACCGGAAGCTCGTGGCAGCGAAAGAACAAGGGAGCAGCAGATAAATTTTTATGTGTTGATTTCCTGTGGTAAGAAAATATATGAATGCACAGCAGTGCCAATAGAGAAAACGAGGAGGAAGTATAAAAAATTGTAAGATTTACTGCACATGTAAAAATTTATTTTACAGTAGTAAATGTAAAAGGGTTTTACAGCAGTAAAAGAAAATGAGAATTTTTCCCAGCAGTGTAAATTCTCAGGAGGAGACAGAGTAAATATTTTGTTGGATGAATGTTGTTTTTGGTGAATCCCTCTCAGCAAAGAGGATGAATATGTATCAGGCATTTTGTTTTAATGAATAGAAATCTTTTTCTGGGTATGTAATACTCTGTTCTCAAGAATTTTTTTTTTAAAGCTTCCCTGTGCAAAGGATCCTGAGGAGAGAAGGAAACAGAGCATTGCCTCTGTGTGTGTTTTTTTTGTTTTTGGGATTTTACCAGAAAAATCCCCAACAGTGGTATCAGAGCAGGCTCAGGCTCTTTGAAGGTGTTCAAGAAGCTGAAGGGAGGAGTTTTTTGTTGCAGCAGTAAATCTTCTCCAGCAAAGTGAAGTCTCGGGCAAAAGATTCAAGTATTCCTCAAAGTTTTCTTTTTGTTACTGCTGAAACAGTCAGTGTTTTAAAATACACAGTCAAGAAATTGAAGCATAGTTGAGGATGCAAGGAATGGCTAGCACCAGCACTAGTATGGGTATGTTTAATACCCAGCTCCCACAGTTTAATGGGAAAAACTATGACTATTGGGCCATAACCATGAAAGCCCTGTTTATCTCTCAAGATTTATGGGAATTAGTTGAATATGGGTTTGAAGAACCAGCAAATGAAAATCAATTTAACAACTTAACTCAGGGAGAGAGAGATCTGCTGAAGAGCAATAGGAAGAAAGATGAAAAAGCCATTGTATTGTTGTATCAAGAAGTGGACCAGAGTGTGTTTCCAAGGATAGCAGCAGCTAAGACATCCAACGAAGCATGGCAAACCCTCAAAACAGCCTATCAAGGCATGGAGAAAGTGAAGACATCAAAACTACAAATGCTGAGGAGAGATTTTGAGAATCTGAGCATGAAGGAGTCAGACAATATTGACTCATTCTTCACACATGTGATTGGATTGGTCACACAGATAAGGACTCATGGAGAAACCCTTGAAGAAAGGAGGATTGTGGAGAAACTGTTGAGGGTTCTACCCTCAAAGTTTGATGTGATTGTCACCACCATAGAAGAGACAAAGGATCTCTCAAACTTTTCAGTTGATGAGCTTCATGCATCACTGATAACACATGAGCAGAGGTTGAGTAGAAATGAAAACTCATCTCTAGAGCAAGCCTTCAAGACCCAGATGTCTTTTGGAAGAGGAAGAGGTCAAGGCAGAGGAAATAAGAGAGGAAGAGGCAGAAGCCAGAACAGAGGTGGAAGGAATAGTCCAGCAAATGCTCAAGGAAGAGGCAGCAATCCAAATCAGAACCAAGGCCAAGGCAGCAGCCAACAAAGAGGACATCATCATGCTCAAGGACAAAGGTATGAAAAATCCAATGTCCAATGCTATTATTGTAAAAAATATGGGCAGTATGCCAGTGAATGTAGGAAGAAGCAGCATGATATAAGTAATAGACCAAATGCAAATGTCACTAGAGAAAACATTAGTCAAGATAATGTGTTGTTAGCTTGTAACATGACTGAAACAAACAGTGATGATATATGGTTTCTAGATTCCGGTTGTAGTAACCATATGACAGGAAACATAGCCCTGCTTTCAAACTTAGATCAGAGTGTGAAATCAGAAGTCACACTTGGGACTGATAGCAAAATTTCTGTTATGGGAAAAGGAGAAGTCAAAATATTTACAAAGAAGGGTGAAAGGAAAACCATAGCAGATGTCTACTATGTCCCTGGAATGAGATGTAACCTCTTGAGTATTGGACAGCTTGTCCATAAGGGGTACAATGTTTTCTTTGAGAATGATGTATGCACCATCATGGATATAGCACCCAGCAAATGATGCATTGCTGAAGTGAAGATGACAAGGAACAAGATGTTCCCTCTCAGAATAAGGGCATATTTGAAAAGCAAAGGAGAAATTGCAGCAGTTACCCAAGAGGCTTTTCAAAGTGTGCCAAAGGATGAAAATTGGTTGTGGCACTTGAGATTTGGGCATCTCAATTTTGGAGGTCTAAACTTGTTAAGCAGAAAAGGAATGGTAAGAGGATTACCATTGATAGAAAAAATAGACAGCCTTTGTGAAGGTTGCATTTTGGGGAAACAACATAGAGAAATTTTTCCATCAGGTAAAAGCATAAGGGCAAAAGCACCCTTAGAGATCATCCACTCAGATTTATGTGGACCAATGCAAAATCCATCATTAGCAGGCAGCCAATATTTCCTAACATTCATTGATGACTTTACAAAAAAAACTTGGGTATATTTTCTTAAAAACAAAAGTGAAGTGTTTGAAAAATTCCGAAATTTCAAAGCACTAGTGGAGAACCAAAGCGGGCTGCATATAAAAGTTTTGAGAACTGACAAAGGAGGTGAGTATATCTCCAAGGAATTCCTACGATTTTGTAGAGAAAATGGAATTCACAAACAGTTTACAGCTAGGTACACCCCACAGCAAAATGGAGTTGCTGAAAGGAAGAATAGGACCATCATGGATATGGCGAGGAGCATGCTGAAGGCAAAGCATTTGCCAAATGATTATTGGGCTGAAGCTGTAAATTGTGCAGTGTATATTTTAAACAGGTGTCCTACAAAAGCAATGTTGAACAAAGTGCCGGAAGAAGCATGGAGTGGGAGAAAGCAAGGTGTCACCCACATGAAAGTTTTTGGATGTGTGGCCTATGCACACATACCAGATCAGCTAAGGAGGAAGTTGGACAGCAAAGGGGAGAAATGTATCTTTATTGGATACAGTGAGGAATCCAAAGCTTACAGGTTGTATATCCCATCTACCAAGAAGTTTTTTGTCAGCAGAGATGTTCAATTCATTGAAGAGGAAGCTTGGGGTGGAAGCATAGAGAAAACAGTGAATGTTAAAAACTGTTTGTCTCATGATGAAGATGATGAGGAGGTGGCTGAAATACATCCCCAAACAGCAGCGCCAACACAAGGACAGCAAGGGACACCATTGAGGATAAATGAAAGTACTTCTTCAAGCACACCACAAGGAGGAAATTCAAGTGCATCTTCAAGCACTTGCACACCAAATGAAAGAGGTAAGAAGTTTAGAAATCTAAGTGACATTTATGATGAAGGAATGAATTCCTTATTTTCCTTGTATTGTCATGTTGATGATCTTATTCATTTTGAAGATGCAATTAAAGATAAGAAATGGATAGAAGCTATGGATGAGGAGATGAATGCCATAGAAAGAAACAAGACATGGGATTTGGTTGAGCTACCAAAAGGTAAAGAAGTCATTGGAGTGAAATGGGTTTACAAGACCAAGAGCAATGCTGAAGGTAAAATAGAAAGACACAAGGCAAGGTTGGTTGTCAAGGGATACAAGCAGCAGTATGGAAAAGATTATGAGGAGACTTTCGCACCGGTTGCAAGAATGGAAACGGTGAGAGCAGTGCTGTCCATAGCAGCATAAAACAAATGGAAAGTTTACCAAATGGATGTGAAGTCAGCATTCCTAAATGGAGTGTTAATGGAAGAGGTTTACATTGAACAACCTCTAGGCTATGAGAAGAAAGGTGAAGAGCACAAAGTGTGCAAATTGAAGAAAGCTCTTTATGGGCTGAAGCAAGCGCCAAGAGCATGGTACAGCAGGATAGATTCCTATCTATTGAATAATGAATTTGACAAGTGTGAAGGAGAACCCACCGTCTACATCAAAGAAAAAGATGGTAAAATTTTAATTGTTGTCTTATATGTTGATGATGTTATTTTCACAGGTAATGATGATCAGCTCATTGAGAATTTTAAATCAGTCATGAAAGAGGAATTTGAAATGATTGACATGGGTTTCTTGAGATACTTCTTAGGCATAGAAGTAGATCAAAATGAAAAAGGAATTTTTATCTCACAAGCTAGATATGTAAATCAAGTGTTGGGCAGATTTAACATGCAAGAATGCAAAGCAGCGATCACTCCCATAGTAATGCGATTAAAACTCAGCAGAGAGGACAGCAGCAAGGATTTTGATCCTAGTTTGTACAAGAGTATCGTTGGCAGCCTTATGTATTTAACAGCTACTAGGCCTGACATTATGTTTGCTGTTAGTTTAATTTCCAGATTCATGGAGAGGCCAAAGGAAGCACATTGGCAGGCAGCAAAAAGAATTTTGAGGTATGTCAAAGGTACCAAAATGTTTGGCATTTTATATACTGTCTCAGAACATTCAGATTTAGTTGGATATACTGATAGTGATTGGGCTGGAAGTGTAGATGATCGGAAAAGCACTTCCGGTTATGTTTTTCATATGGGTTCAGGAGCCATTTCATGGGCTTCTAAGAAGCAGTCCATTGTAGCATTGTCTACAGCAGAGGCTGAATATGTGGCAGCTACAGCAGCAGCATGTCAAGCAGTTTGGATGAGAAGAATGTTGAGGAGCTTAGGCCAAGAGCAGGCAAAAGTGACAGTGATCTTTTGTGACAATAGCTCAGCTATTGCATTGTCAAAGAATTCAGTTTTCATAAGAGAACGAAACACATTGATACAAGGTTTCACTACATCAGAGAATTGGTGAACAATGGAGAAATTATCTTGGAACATTGCAGGACTCAAGAACAGGTAGCAGACATTTTGACAAAGCCATTGGATCAGAAAAGCTTTGAATTTTTGAGGAAGTGTCTGGGTATGACCGAATGCCCAGCAGTTGAAATTAAAGGGGAGTGTTGAAAATGTAATTTCAACCGCACATCAGTGGACCCATGCAGCAGCATTAAGGAAATAAACGTGCAGCATTTAATTTGCCAAAACCGCTTCAGCAAAACCACCAGAGCATATCGGACTGCTTTCGATCAGTAAGCAGTTTCCGTATAATCGAGCCTGATCCAAATATCCTCAGCCACGTGGTCCTCTGTTACGTCAGCAGAACTGACATTTCGGAGCCTAAAGTTCAGCATAAAAATGCCTCCCGAAATCCTCCACCACCGTCCGATCCGCTTCATTGTTCTCCGCCGTTGATTGTTTCAAACCTGCATACGATCCAACATTAAATACTTGCGTGGAGTAAAATCAAATTTGTTTGACCACCGTAATAGTATTTATTTCATAGTTATTGTGATAAGTAATAGGTTGGTGAAAATTTAAATTTTAATGTTTTTTTTATATCGGAGGTATGGGCGCATACGTAATTTTTGTATGGCATATGTGTACTATGTAAGTTATGTTTTTCAGCATACGTTGACCATTGTGTAATGGAAACATAACAAGTGAAAAAGTGCTCTGTATTGTTGTTGTATTTTGCACATGTGATGAACCGGAAGCTCGCGGCAGCGAAAGAACAAGGGAGCAATAGATAAATTTTTATGTGTTGATTTCTTGTGGTAAGAAAAGATATGAATGCACAACAATGCCAATAGAGAAAACGAGGAGGAAGTATAAAAAATTGTAAGATTTACTGCACATGTAAAAATTTATTTTACAGTAGTAAATGTAAAAGGGTTTTACAGCAGTAAAAGAAAATGAGAATTTTTCCCAGTGTAAATTCTCAGGAGGAGACAGAGTAAATATTTTTGTTGGCTGAATGTTGTTTTTGGTGAATCCCTCTCAGCAAAGAGGATGAATATGTATCAGGCATTTTGTTTTAATGAATAGAAATAATTTTCTGGGTATGTAATACTCTGTCCTCAAGAAAAAAAAAATTAAAGCTTCCCTGTGCAAAGGATCCTGAGGAGAGAAGGAAACAAAGCATTGCCTCTGTGTGTTTTTTTTGTTTTTGGGATTTTACCAGAAAAATCCTCAACATGGTTGAGGCTAGAGAACATGCCTCTCAATTACCCCTTAGTAAATAGAAAGTGACAATGGCCATCAACTGTTTGGCTTCTTTGTGGTCTATTATTCTTTACAAATAATCAATTAGTAAACACAGAGAACAAACCCTCTAATATTATGAGCAGATAATTATGATGCTAAGTAGGAATTTTCGTTATGCATGCGTCAATTTAATCATAAAACAAATAGTTTGGTTTTAAAACTAAGCGGGAAAATCCTCTCAGGCGATAAGGCCAAATTCCATAAGAACGTCGACAAACTTATTGCAGAGCCAAGAAAAGAACTATTGAGTACATACAGAAAATGATATAGAGAAGGCAATGTCAAAAACTCCTTTTAAAAACATGTCGAAACAATAGTGAACGTTGTATTAAAAAAAATCAAAGGAGCTGCCATATACATATAAACTTTACAGTCAATATAGAAGTAAAATGGTCGAAAAACCTCTTGGATAATAAGTATACATGTCAACTGTCTAGATATTCAATTATACACTGAGAATAACAGAGGTTTTGCATAGCTCAGTGTAAAGAAACCCCTTCCTTCGAGACGCAAGCCAATACTATCAATCGACTTGAAGCATCATAAGTCTGAACAACCCTCGAATAAGTTATTAAACTGTAAATTGTTGGGACTACTGAAAACAGGTCGAAAGTAGCACCTGGAGGAAACAAGCACTTTATATAAGCATGAGAGGCCCTCGAGAAGATTAGAAAACTCGCCCAAGAACCAGTCAGGAAATTTACCTGTAGAAAAATATTCACCACACTAGTGGAATCAATTAGTTTGTTCTAGGCATGCAACTAAAAAAACATTTGCTAGAGTTAATTTTGTAAACAAAAAGCCCCGGACCTCCCGTCGCCGTGTTGGTGTGCATGTAGCAAAGGGTGTCAGTGTACTGCAGTCACCCTCAACACAACCACCAAAGACTTTAACTGAAAAGAAGGTAGTGTGTCCGCTCATGGAGAGGCAAAGACCAACAGTCACCCTCAACACAACCACCGAAGACTTTAACTTTAACTGAAAAGAAGGTAGTGTGTCCGCTCATGGAGAGGCAAAGACCAACAGTCACCCTCAACACAACCACCGAAGACTTTAACTCAAAAGAAGGTAGTGTGTCTGCTCATGGAGAGGCAAAGACCATACCTGGAATTAACAACAGAACTTGAGGGAGTTTGACTGTGCAGTTGATGGACCTGCAGTCAATCAATAGCTCACACTTGGATTAATCACTATAGATGAATAATGCTCATGAGATTCATTTATTATATATTTGATATTTTTGTATTTATTAGTCTTGAATGGACAACGAACAGGATTTTTTAGTGCTGACTTTGTTGTTCCATATATTGGTGTTTTGTTCCATTTTTCTGTGCCAATGTGCTTATTTGATGTTGCTCTTAGTTTATGACATGTATATATATATATATAGATACGGAAAATAAAATTATCTTTATTTGTATTTTTTGATTTGTGCTGCAGTTTGCCAAGATTTTCCAATGTTTGCGCCAACTTTTCCAACGACTCAATGTCTGGACCCTCAGCAATTGTTTGCCAACACCAATTTTTTGAACAATGAGATTCTGAATATCAATAATCTGCATTGAAAGATCCTTTTTTTCAGGCTTCCTGCCATTCTCTTTTAGTTATTCAAAGTAACATATAAAGTATAATGGTCCAATCTTTTTGGGGTAGGCGCCTACAGATCACTGCTTCAAAAGACTAAAGCAGCCATTGTATTTTGTTAGAAAGGTTTAATTTAAACAGACTCAGCTACAGGCGTACAAAAAGGAACAGTTGATGAAATATGACGAAAACTGACTGCAGAATAAAAGAATGTGGATGAATATTATTAGGATGTAGTTCAACACAGCTCTGTTGAGAATTGACTCCTCATAAGCAGATTTGTGTTTGTGTATGGATCACTCACGGATCACTACCAGAGCTGAGTTTGAAATGACAACATGTGGCCAGATATTGCTAAGATTTAGTTCATTTTATTGATCTTGGATCATTCCCCAGGGCCGACATTGTGATTGTGAATTAGTTTAGCACAACGCAGAAGTGGTGTACAGAAGACGGTGGATTTTACTGAACCATAGTTCAAGCTAACAAGACAGTATTATTCGGTCCAGTATATCTGAAAAGATTTAGTTTCATGTTACCAGAGGTAACATTCAGAATCTAGATAGATCATTTGTTTGGCACTATTACATCATGTCATCAACTAACTTTGAGATTAACACCACAGGTATTTAGTTGAAGTTGACAAAAACTGATCATTTGCATATTTTTCCAAATTTATTAAACATAACTAGAGGTGGGGGTGCTAGATCTTTTGCCAAACCACTACCGAAAACATTGCAGAAAGATGTGAGTTGACAAACAGAGATATGATTGGACATGACCAAAAGTAGATTCATGGTACAAAGATTTTATTTGATATAACAAGATGCCAGCGGATGTTGCAGGAGACTTTGATTAAGTTGAATATAATAATGTGTCGGTGAATACTACAGGGATGTGGGAGGAGGCTTCTGATATTCAGTTCAAAGCAAGAGAAGCTCAGTATTTGCTCCTAAGACGTAGGTGGATCATTTGCTGAGTGATTACCAGGATTGCAGTCACATAACAATATACTGCTAATAGTACGGTGATGTAATTAAAGACAAAAATGGAACATCCTGTGTAATTTATTACTGAAAGCATTTAACATAACCAGAGAATAGTGTGTGGGCAGAACATCTGTTAAACTGTTATGCAGATTTTGGGAAAGATAGCAAGACAGGTGCTCATTTTACAAAGATTTAATTCGATCTTACAAGATATGGATTAGTAGCATGATATATCTAGTTTTACTGGACATAGTATTAAATAAGATAGGTGTAGGCGTTACAAAGACTCGATTCAAATTAACAGGTTGTAAGAGGAATGACAAAATGTCGCCCGACTCTAAATAAAATTAGTTCTAATAGGCAAGGTTTGGTAACTTGTCCCAGATTAAAATTTAAAATCCATAGCATGAATATGCGGGCTGGTTATCCTCAGATTGTGTTGTGTTATGAGAGACAGATATGCGATGTCGGGGGTACTACTGAGAATGAGTTTGCAAAACAAGATACCAATATATGTCGATGAATTTCAGTTTAAAAGATCGAGTGTGGGTGGATCCAACAGAAATTGGGTTCCTAAAAAACAGGATGTTGACGTATGCCACCAGTATCGGGTTCGGAAAAACACGATGCGGGTGAAGGCTACCGAGATCCAGTTAACTAAAACATGATGTGTGTGGCTGATGTTCGATGAGTTCAACCTAACTTGATATAAATAGATATCAGAGAATTTCAAATACCAGCACTGAGATTCTGCTCACAAAACAAGATATGGGATGAATTGCCCAATATATAGCTTAAATCCCTTTCAAAATGTGGGGATCGACCCTAAATCCTACGCTTCCTTTCGATAGCATACGAGCCAAAAAAAAACACCCACCAACCATGGTGGACCATTAAGCAGACCCACAACTCCAAAATCAATAACATGTCATTGAGCAATCTAACAGTGATCCATACCATACCATATCTGAAATAAAACAATGATGGGTTTTACCAGATTTGGAAGCGAGTAAGGTTAAAGGTATTGAATAGAAAGAGAAGAGCAGGGATCTAATTTGATCTACCTGCACTGTGCGAGTTGCGAACTCCACGCCTATTGTAGATTTGGACTCGAGGCAGCATTCATTGCGCGTGAATCTGGAGAGCAGATTGGACTTCCCTACTCCTGAATCTCCAATCAGGACCACCTTGAATTGGAAGAACTGAAGGGTTGAACAAATTTCGGAATAGGAAAACTCTCTGCGCAGAATTGATAGCCCGAGCGAGGAGAAAAGCCCATGTTGAACTACTCTCCCAAGCGGCTGGTAGCTGTCTTCTGCGGAGAATTGATAGCCCGAGCGAGAGACATCTGGCACTGGTGGCATGTAAGGCGTTCATGCAGGGCACGGAGAAGAACATGCAGGAAAGGAAAATAGGCACCCTGAACATAAAATTACGGTAAAATAATTTGTCCCGGCTGAATTAACATTGAAGCATGCAATAAGATCTCCAATTCACAACTTTAGTTATAAATTTCATACACGGATATTTGCAAAAATAAACTTTGGCTAAACACATAAATTTTTTGGTCAAAAGACCGGTTAATGTATGGTAAACGATGGCTATTAGCCCCAGGCAGGGACTAATAAGAAATGAATTCATCTGTGTTAATGTGTTAATTTTGTGAGAAAACAATATATATACATACACGTGTCTGTGGATGGTTTTTTATATTCCTAATATTACTATCACTATGTTTATAGAGGTGACGCAGTGAGGTGTATGATGTATGAAGCGAGGGAAAGGCTATGGGATCCCGTCTATGGTTGTGCAGGTGCAGTTTCCCAGCTGTAGCATCAGGTGTATGATTTGCAATCCCAGATCCTCAATTTCCACATCCTCAATTTGCAAATATGCACAGGCACAGATCCTCAATCTGCAAATCTTCTGGCTTTTTTCACAGCCAATAATTCCAGTTTTGGCAAGGGAGAACCAGCTCATTATAATTATGATGCGCCGTTGGGCTTTTCCTGGAAAGACAGCCCAGCATCCCAAGTAACTGATGGAGAACATCCCAGGATATTACTTTCGGGTTGAAATGTCTACTTGGAGAGACATTACGGGAAATAATATTTCCATACTTGATCGGAGCCACCACTACCACTAGGACTGACCAGGCCCATAGTTGACTATGGCATCATGGCCCAGGCATAGCCATCTAGTGAGCCATGACCGCTGCACTGGAAAGTATTTAGTCATTATAGGGTTATCATAAGAATCATATGTCAATAGTAGATAATAGAATTAGATGTGGGTGAGTTTAATGTACTGTTGGGAACTTTTGATCGAAATAGTGAAAATCAATGGGTGAAATAGAAAGTAAAATTAGAGGACTCTGGAGTTGATTGAAAACTAGTGAACATTTTGATTTCTTGGTGGTTGGATGGAAAATGTTGCGTGCTCTCTTTTCCAACCTGACTCCTTTTTCACTTCCACATGTCTGGAATCATATGTCACTGTCATATTTGTCATATTTGGTAGGGGTTGGACTTAGGGTAAGAGGATGTTGCAATTGGATTTTACAAAACAATGTTATAAAGATATTAAATGTTTAATTTAATATCTTAGTTGTTGATTAATTAATGAGCAATCACAACGAATGCTTATTATCACAAGTTGTGTGAAGAAGAAATCAGAGGACTTTTGAAAAAGGGTTTTATCAGAGAATCCCGAAGTCCTTCGAATTTTCAATGGATCCTATGTAAATAAATATTTGCAGCAAATTAGAGGAGTTCCAAGATCATAAATTACAAGCTCTTAAATCAAGTATTCGTTGATGAGACTTACCCCATACCACATAAATCCAATCTTGTGAAAAGGATTATTGGTGTAAAGATCTTTTCAAAATTTGATTCTAGATTTAGGTCGTTGTAAAAGAAGACAAATTTAAAATAGCATTTAGTATCCCAGGTGGCCACCATGAGTGGATTGTCATGTCATTTTGACTTAAATGCACCTGCAAAGGGCGATGGATAAAGTTTTAAAATCTTGTTTTTATTGGTTGATTTTATAATATAGATCATATTTTAGTTTTTCCAATTCCATTGAAGAACACATAAAGCATCTGAAAATGTTTTTAAGGGTAGTCGAGGATGTTGGCCCAGTAATCTATAACAAAAAAGATGGAATTATTCTAAACATCGATGAAATTTCTTGGTCATACTGTTTGAAATGGCGAAATTCTATTATAGTAGCATGTTATAGACTTTGCAAATAAATTTCTTAACAAGATCATTGATAGAACCCAATTGCAAATATTTTTGGGCAGCCTAAATTATGTAGATCACTTTTACAAAAAAAAATGTGTGGCAGACAGAAAGGTCCTGAATTAAAGACTAAGGAAGGATCTTGTGCCATGGACAAATAAGCATACAAAAATTATAATAAAAATCAAATCCAAGGTAAAAACATTGGCTATACTTCATGTTGCAAATGATGAACTGCCAAGAAAAGGTAGGAATATATATAAGCAATACTGGATGGGGAGTTGTTTCTTAAACATGTAAGAACCACAAATACAGGTAATATTGAAGAAATCATCCAGTTTGCATCAGGAACTTGGATGGAATCAAAGATAAATTATCCATCCATTGATAAAGAAATTATAGATGCATTGAATGCATTAGGCAAGTTATTTTTGATAAATAAAAAATTATTGTTAAGAACCTACATTGCCGTCATGAAAAAAGTTCTAATAAAGTAAGTGAAAAAAGCTAGTGAAGCGAAATTTGCACGATAACAGAGATTATTTGCAAATTTTGACTTTGATATTGAGCGAGCAAAATATTCAATCCCTAATTTTTTGAGCCGAATACATGTGTAGAAACCATGGCGGAATACAAGTGAGCGAGAAAAATTAAAAACAAGCAAATTGGAAAATTTGAAATCAAGCCAGTAGAGTGTGTTTCACACGATTGAGATTGATGCAACTGTTTAGAATTGGGCAAGCCTGACCAGTCTGGTAATTTTTATATAATGGGCCAATGTACAGGAAGAAATCAGAGAAAATCCTAACAACATGGCTTGGAAAAGGTACAAGATGAAATGGAAACCCACATGCCAACTTCGCAGTACATAGCTCTTATATCTAAATCTTGAGTCTAGTACTACACAGATCCATCGAGTACCTAAAATACGCAGAGGCCCAAATCCACGATTGAGATATTGGATATGATCTATGAAAGATCCATTCGAAAAGCAGTGTGAGTTGAAAATCATTACGGACTATATTTTAAGATATTATTTTTTCTTTTTTTGATACATGTGGTGAATTGATAACTAGCAGGCTTAATTTAACAGAGACGGAAGATCAATCCTGGTAGTTGCTACTATAACACCAAAAATACATCCAACAACTTGCAAACTGAATATATTAAATTTATATTCTTATTTGATAAAAACTTAATAATAAAAATAATATAGTACACCAATATTTTAGTATTGAAAGTTTGAAAACCCATAATGAATATGGAGGACTTATTTGGTAGAAAATTAATAATAAAAATGGTATAGTAGACCAGTATTTCAGTATTGAAAGTTTGAGAACCCATAATGAATATGGAGGACAAAATCTCACTCTTAAATTTCAAGGAATAGATTACGAAATAAGGATAATGAAGTATATTTCTTTAATGGGGAGGTGAATAAATGCTCTTTCACTTAGGAACAACTTATTTTTCTATTTATGAATGCCTTATTTTTATTGACATTTTTTATAATATATATTTATTTAACTATTTCTCATGAATTATATATATATATATATATATATATATATATTATCATTTTCATTAATTTTTTTATTATTCTTATAGAGTTTCTTTTAAAGATAATAGCATACTAATATATATATATATATATATATATAAAATATTTTAATTTTAATTTTAATGTGAAGATATATTATTTGTGAATAAAGTTTAAAGATAATAAAATAAATGGGAAAGAAATTTATGATTTATAATTTTAAAATTAAAAAATATATAACCTCTGCTATTTCTATAAAAGTAAGAACATTATTCTATTAAGAATATTGTTATCTATTTTATATACAAGAATAAGATAAAACAACGTCAATAATAAAACACTTCCTATAAATGCTTAATCTATTTAAAACCACTTACAGTTTAGGTAAAAATAGTTTAAAGATACTAAGTCTTAACTAAATCATTAAAGTTTTTGTAGATTTAGCTCAAGTGATTATGAAAATATTTTGTTGTTCCCGCATTGGATGATGATTTCTAGATAAACATATTTCGTAAACTCTTAAATAGTATGTCTCAAATATGTGACCTCTATTTTTCCCAAGTTCAAAACTTATAGTAGCCATAAAAACCACATGGAGAGAGATATTATTTTTAAACCAAAAAAATTATATAAATATATAAATATATATATATATATATATATATATATAAAATTAGAAATATTATGTGTGATATTTTATAAAATATATATATATATATAACTTAGTAATTAAAATATTTTTTTAATTAAAAATAATAAAATTTTAAATTTTAAATTACTTATTTTATAAAATATTAAATAAATTTATTACATTTACTAAAATAAATTTATTACATTTACTTGTATAGATAATGAATATAACCACTCACTAAATACGAAAAAATCGAAGAAAAAAAGTAAAAGCAGTTCATCTTAGCTACTTTACTTTCCATCTCAATCGTATAAATGTATTTCTTCTTTTCTAATGTGACTGGAAACTCGAGTTCATAGCATGGATTAGAAAAATGATCCCATCTTACAGTTTTCAAATCCCATCATTTTCATTGATATCTTTTAGAGCATTACGTGTAGTGAAATTATAATGTGTGTGGTGAGCATGCTCTTAGGACCTAATTATGGACAGTGAAAAGCCTTGATCCCATCATTTTCATTGATATCTTTTAAAGCATTACGTATAGTGAAATTATAATGCGTGTGGTGAGCATGCTCTTAGGACCTAATTATGGACAGTGAAAAGCCATCGCACGACATTTTGACTTTGCTTAAATTCACACTGAAGAATTTGCGTTATATTATTTAGCACTATTTATGGAATGCCCTCGCTAACATTATATTTTGCTTAAAATATTTATGTTTTTATATTGCTTAGTACTCACGAAAGTTGTCATGAGTGGAAGGGTGGAGATAGATAACTATGAGTAAGGCAGAAGTGTATATTTTAAGTTATTAGAATTAGAGTGGAAGTAGGGATTGCTACATGAATTTTTATTATTCATTGATATTTTTTTTAAAGTTACAATTAGGAGCTTGTGTAGGTTTTTCACAAAAATGACGGTTAAAAAAATAATAATTGATAATCAAGAAACATATGTTTTTGGAGTATGGACACATTAATAGGAATGGGCATGCTTTTATATTGAAAGAATGAAAAGAGTTAAAATAAAATTACATGCTAATTTCATTTTAGGTTTTTGTGTTAACTATTTTAGTATCTTTGAATTCCAAAGTTTTATAAGGAGATATCAACGAATGGATTGGTTTGTTGAGGAATCTTCGGCGAAAATCACATAGAAAAATTTTTGTCGACGGGTTTCGAACCAGCCAGTGTGGTTCATCGTCAGGACAAGTTGAATGAGAAGATCTTACTAAGCACATTAAATAGATAGGGCAGAGAATCCCATGACTTAATGGTTAACAACCAAGAGCTAGAATTGACTTGATAACGGCTAGATTGACTCAGATAAAAGGTCAATTAATATATATATATATATATATATATATATATATATATATATATATATATATATATATATATATATATATATATATATATATATATATATATATTATTATTTATTATTTTTTTTTTCATTTTATTATTTTAATTAATTTTAAGTTTATTTTTTATTTTTTTATTTTTTTGGTTCTTAATATTAAAATTAAAATGTAAGGGACAATGTTAGAATTAATATATAAATGCTGTAAATATATTAATGAATATAAACTAGCAATTGTACCAAAAGGTACAAAGAGAGGCCGATAGATTTATGAAGTTGGAATTGTTGAATTTTTATAAAAGGTCGGGCCACCTTCTTCACTGCTATTGATATTGTACAGTTTATTAAATATGAAATAGAGTAAAAGATATAGGAGACAGTACAAACTGGGAATGTAAGATCTTTATACTGGAAGTGAAAAAGAGAACAAAGCTATTGATATTGTACAGTTTATTAAATATGAAATAGAGTAAAAGATATAGGAGACAGTACAGACTGGGAATGTAAGATCTTTATACTGGAAGTGAAAAAGAGAACAAAGCAGCATGTCAAAGCAAAAATACTTAAAGAAAACCACAAGACTTTCTATTCATTCACATGTATTTAAAAATGCTGACATGACTGAAACAGAAAAGAAGAGAATTAGAAAATTTCATGTAAATGTATTTTATTTTAAAAACAAACAACTAACCACTCTATAAATGTCATTGCAGAAGCCCATGTAAGGTAAACATATTCCTATATAACTTTTTTGAAAAAAGAAACAAAGATAACTTAACGTGAGTAGCATAACATCTAGCATTCCATGAACAATAGAAACCACACTCAAAAGCCCAAATCTATGTAAACTGAGTTTTTTTATTAAAATTGTAGGTACAAAAAAAATTATGACACTCCATAACTATGCATCATGTATGGTGGAACATAGTAGACTTATTACACTTGAATACTTCTAAATATTTTACTTGGTATTCTGTGTTTATCACAAGCAATTATACAGGAGATAGTTAAATGCTTTGCAATGTATTTTTTGAAATTTTACATATGGTTTACACATAGAGACATGTTTGGTAGCTAATAACTAAACATATATACAATGAAAGTATTAGTTGGCTTCTAAACATATGTACAATAAGAGCATTTTATTACATATAGATGTAATTGACAATGATCAGGTAATCATATAGGCATGATGGGGCAATGTTTGCTGGGGCAGGATGCTGAATTTCTTGGCAATACTCATACAACAATCATAAATAGCCTGTATCCATACCTGTTTCCATCAAAAAATAAAATATTGTAAGTGACAATGGATGTGTTTGACGAACGCATGTTTTTTAAAGCGCTGAAGTAAAATAAATGATTTTTTAAAGAAATTTCTAATTAAAATGAATTTACACTAGTGCCATACTCCATGCATCTAACGCACCGCATCATCAGCCTCACTACCTAGTCACCACCTATAGTACCATGTGTAGAACCACCCCATAAAGGCTGTACAATGCATTACCTTTTGTCAGTGCAATTACATATTAAAATGTATAAATAATATACAGCAAAATATGCAATTACATATTAAAATGTATAAATAATATGCAATTACATATTAAAATTTATAAATAATGTGCAGCAAAATAAAATTATGCATAACAAATATGTTCAGAAAGGTCAATTGGGTTTGGTGGGGGTGGTTGGAAGAAATGTTCTTATCTTCCCTATCCCAGTTCAATCCCTGCTTCGGGTTCAATGCAGGTCTCAGGGTCAATTCCTCCCTGATTTGATACGGGACTTCTTGTCTAAACAATCCCTCAGGCACCGAAAACAAAACATGCACATTCCTCAGTGGGAATATAAAAGAACAATTCCCTTTAAAAAGCGAAAAACAAAAAAATGACCGAGAAGAAAAGAACGAAGAGGACGAAGAGGAAAATTGAGAATCCATCTTATTTCACAGCCTTCCAAACCCTTGAGAAAGAGTCTCGAGATGTGACCCCAAGCGAACACCCGGTCTTGATACCAGGGGGATAAGTGGGGTAAGTGGAAAGAATGCATATCATGAAAATGAGAAGCAATGAGTTTAGTTCATGGGAAGATTCGCGCACAGCTTAACTTACTCTGTATTGATAGATAGACAAAAAAAACACATATTAGGATCTGAAGTTATAATTTCTGGCAAATTCTCATCCAAATTGACGCCTAAAACCAAAATTGATGAAGGTACCTTAGAATTGATGACTGGATTGAGATCTTCGCTGAAGAGAAATTGGAAAAATCCGTAAAGATGGAGGCCCTGACATTGGAAGACGCTCACGTGCCTGCGCTGCCGCAGCACTTCGATGACATGCTCGGCGTCCTTCTCAGTGGCGTCATTCTGCCCTTGAACTTCGAGGAGAAATCGGTGGAGAGACTTGACGGTCATCTGCCCGCCGCTCTCCGAGTACTCGTTGAACAGATCTTTGACGTCCCCGGGCGGGCTCAGGGCGTCAGATTTGAACTTGCGAGTGAAACAGACGCATACCCTATAGTTCCCCATTCAGCGCAGGTTCGATTCTGCACCGGATCGTCTTCTGCCACAGTCACGGGATCACTGCGATGAGATGTATGGTCACTATTCTCCGTTGGCACAACGCTTAATTCAAATGCTTCAAAATCCCGAGCACACGGTCCGAATTTGTCGAGACTTCGTGTTACGCAAGGAGGATACGCGGATTAGCCACGGAGTACTATGCATCATGATTAATGGTTAGTTCCGTATTTTTTCAAACCGACTTAGTGACCGGCCGTCTAAAAACCTGTTGCGGGTGGAAGAACCGTTCGGACACATGATTAATTCCATATTTATTGACAGCTACTCAGCGTAACGGTCAATAAAAGGGCAATATGAACTGACGCTCATATCTTCCACAGTGAAAATATCTTCAAGAGACAAAAGAATTGGAAAAAGCAGTAATGCAACTCATATATTTGGAAAAAGTAGTGAACTTCAAATCAACAGTTGAAACTGTCAAACTTGATCAAACGGTTCAGGTTAAAAGTGTTGACAATTGTTGATGCATAGGAAGGCCTATCGGCCTAATTAAAATGAATTAAATTAAAACTTTATGTAAAATAAATTAATTTCAAAAATATATTAGTTAGTAATAAATAAAAAATGGACTAATAGTTAATTATATTATAGTGTTATAATATTAAAATTAAAATAGTAAATTAGCTTTGAATTATAAAATAGATTAATTCTAAATTTATTTTATGTGAATTAAAAATAAAATTAGTAGACCAAGAGTTTAGTTAAAAAATATTAGTTGGTAATAAATAGAAATGGTTAATAATAAAAAAATATATATATTTTTATGAATATTCCCCAGAAATATTATAATATTAAAAAATTTTAAATTAGAATATTAGTTTTAAATTAAAAAAAAAAGGAATAGTTTAAATTAATAATTGAAATTAGTAAATTTATAAATAAATCAAGTTTAAATAAGAAATCACCAAAAAATAAAAAAAAAAATCACAAACATAACAAAAATAAGGGTGGAAAAGAAAGAAGACGACTAGGAGGAGAGGGTTGGGACCCAACAACTGCTAATCTTCCAACCATCTTCTCTATTAAGATTGTTCGGCCTTTTTTCAATCTCAAGGGCTTCCCTAAATTTCTGGTGATGGAATTGGGACACTCTAGCAACCACACTAGCCTCCTCAATGCAGACATGATGTTTGGTTTTCTCCACATGTTCTGCTAAATTTATATGGATCACAGAAGTCTCAATTCAAGAATGGATTGGTTTTTTTGAATCACTTATCCCTTATGCATTCTAGCAAAGGTTTTTGGAAAACACTCACAATCATACTTTTTACTAGATCTCTTTTTTTGTTGTTGCATTTAATTATGCAAGGAGCTATTGCTCCACGATATCATGTGTATTGAGATCACTCGACAACAAAAGAGAATGGCTAAGACAATCTAATAATGATCCCCAATCCAGATGGCCATACATGGAGTTTCGATGCAATTTCTGATGCTACAAAGTATGAGAAAGTACCTTGCCTCCTCACAGGTTGGTGAAGGGTTTTGGGCCTAATGCAGAATCCTTACGCTCAAATCAAGCAATCTCTTTCATCCACTCTCGATCCAAAGCCTACACACAAACGAAACCAAACATAGATGACAAGTGATATTCTGTGGAAAATTGTCAACTCAAAACATCTAGAAATCACACATATAAATTACTGTAAAAATGACACAGGGGGAAGGAACATGGATTTCTATTAACCATATAAATGAAAGTACATCAATATATGATCCAGGTGGATATTGGTGGCCACCTGCCAAGTCGACCTAGACCCCCACCATTGTTTCTCTCAGCATTTTCAGTTTCCTTAATTGTAGCACAACTTACTATTTTTAGTAGTTTTTCGGGTCCTGAACTTCTGGACCCGTTTTGAGGCCCTAAACAATGTTTTTTGGGAAATCTGGGGCAACATGGGTCCTTGGATTGATGTTTCCTCCCAAAGTCGTAGTGCTCAGATAGATCTTTCTAACGAGCTATTGTACGCGTCAAACGGAGATCGTATGCCAAAGTTACGACCCCGGGAAGTTGGTGTACCAATTTACCCAAACGGGGCCCACAGTTTGGTGTTTCATCTTCTAGGGTTAGGTTTTGGAATGTTAAAGGTTTTCCATTGTTTCTCCACAATAAATAGGCCTTCGAGCCTCATTGTAACACAGTTCAGAGGCATGTAGCCACCACATCTCTTCTCAGAGATAAGCTACCATTGCCCTAGCTAGTTTATTCCCATTATTGTTTGTAAGCATATTTCAGTATTTTACATTAATGAAATGAAGTATTATTTCCATTGCATATCTGTGTTTATGGTTATCTCTATAATTTGTTGCGTTCCTGTTTAAGTCTGGATCAGTGGTATCAGAGTGGTCTGCTTTTTCTTTGTTTTTCTTTGCATGTCCCCAACACGGTCGGGATATAAGGAGTTAGGGCTTGAATTGGTCGAACCTTTACAAGACCAGCCTCACAAATCCCGACGGCCTCCCATGGTGGATGAGAAGAAAGACGAGGGGGCAGGAAATCCTATCAAAATCTTGCTCGAAGAAGCCCTCAAGCGACAACGGAACGCGATGATGGACAGCTTTGCCCAGATCCTTCAGCGGCTACCCAGAAGCGATGCATCAGCTTCCAGCAGCTACTCTAGAAACGCCACGCCATTTAAGGTACAAGTTAATTTTGAAATCCCCATATTTGAGGGTCAGATAGATGGAGATGCTGTAGATAAATGGTTAAATCTGCTAGAGGGTTATTTTTCTATTCATGAATTTTCGAGTCGGGAAAAGATTGTTTTCGCTCTTCTCAAAGCAGCCCCCCATGTCAAGGATTGGTGGGAAAGCTACTGCGAGTAGAAGGATGAAAGTACTGGCTCACTATTTTCAGCTGCACCCACCTGGAATTCCTTCCGGGATGCCATCAAGGAGCAGTACTACCCTGTCGGAAGCTATGAGGATGAATACATAAAGTGGACCACGCTGCGGCAGGGAAGGGACCAAGACGTGCTGGAGTTCACCAATCTTTTCCATACCCTTCGCACAAAGTTGGGTATCAAGGATTCAGAGCAGCATTTGATACTCAAATATCGTGGCTGCTTGCACAAGTACATCTAGGAAGAAATACAATTCCTGAACATCTCCTCGCTCGGCACAGCATACTGATATGCCGTCAAGGTCGAGCAGAAGTTTAAACAAAAGAAGCGAGACTTTGGATCTGCGAATCCAAAGTAGGGGAAAGGTGCCCCTAAACCATAGAACAAAGGACAAAGCCAAGGCGGGGCAGCCCAAGACAACCCGTCGAAGCTGCAAGCAAAGAACAGCACCACGAAGCCAAAAAAGGACACAGGAAAATGGTGTGAGTTCCATAAGAGCTCCACTCACAACACAAGTGAGTGTCGGGCCAAGCAGTCATTGGTGGCTGAGCTAAAGGTTTCAGAATCAGATGCATGTTCTGACTCTGAGTCAGAACCCGATAAGGGGAATGACAAAGGGAAGCAGATCATTGATGCGGATCCCAATGCCAATGTTGCTACCGCCAAGATCCAGAAAAATGAACCTGAAGATCCAGAGGAAGAGTAGCGTTTCTTCCACTCCTAGATGTGGGTAAAGGGCTCCCCGATACAGTTCATTGTTGATAGCAGGAGCCAAAAGAACCTCATTTCGGCAGAGGTCATGAAGCGGTTAGGCTTACCGACCACAACACATCCACAACCGTACACCATTGGGTGGCTTCACCAAGGACGAGATCTTCGCGTGAGCCAGCAGTGTCGCCTTCCATACAACATCAAGCCCTTCACGGATGAGGTATTGTGTGACATTGCTCCCCTTGAAGTTTGTGATGTATTATTAGGACAACCATACTTGTGGAAGCGACATGCTGTGTATGAATCAAGGCCCATGCTGTTATTATTACATTGGGAAATAAGTTGTACAGGATACCAGAGGTAGCACCACTTACCGCCATCTCTTTGATTACTACAAAACAATGCAGTAAGCTCATTTCCAAAACTAGGAAATTTGATTTCCTGATGATACGCCCTCAAGGAAAGAAGAAGATGGTGGCCGTGGCCTCCAGACAGGGCCCCTCTGCACGACAACTACAGATGGACAAGGTCGTGGAGGAGTACGACGACATCTTCACCTCCCCCGCAGGGGTTCCTCTGCACTGTCAGGTCAAGCACTCCATCGATCTAACCCCAGGCGCGCCGCTACCCAATGGACCAATTTATTGGCGCTCTATTCTGGAGAACGATTAAATCAAGAGGCAGATTCAAGAGCTCCTACAGAAAGGTCACATCCGTCCGAGTTCATCGCCTTGTGGGAACCCGATCATGTTGGTACAGAAGAAGGATAGGACGTGGAGACTTTGTATTGACTATCGAGCGCTGAACAAGATCACTGTCCATAATAGGTACCTGATCCCGCGGATTGATGACCTCCTGGACCAACTAAAGGGGACGAAATATTTCAGCAAGATCGATGTGAAGTCAAGATATCACCAGGTACCAATCGAACCCTCTGATGTGTGGAAGACTGCCTTGAAATCCAAGGAGGGCCTTTTCGAATGGTTGGTTATGCCTTTCTGATTGACGAATGCTCCTGCAACCTTCATGAGGCTAATGGATGACATCTTGCGACCATTCACCAACTCATTTGTAGTAGTATACTTGGATGACATTCTGATCTTCAGCCAGAGTTGGGAAGAGCACCTCCACCACATCCCACAGGTTCTCCAAACACTGCAGCAACACAAGCTATGTGCCAATTTGGAGAAATGCACTTTTGGCATGACCCATGTTCAGTATCTGGGATACATCATTGATGAACAGGGGGTGCATGTGGATCCAGCCAAGATCCAAGTCATTTGGGATTGGCCATCTCCAACCACTCTAACAGAGCTCCGTAGCTTTCTAGGTCTTGCCAACTTCTACCACAGGTTCGTGTTGGGGTTTTCTCATATTAGTTGGCCCTTGAGTCAAGTCACCAAGGGAGGGGCGAAAGCAAAATTCTTTTGGTCTGAATCTCAACAGAAGGCATTCATAGAGTTGAAGGATCGCCTCTGCGCGGCACTAGTGCTCGTGTTACCAGATTTACAACAACCATTTGAGGTCGAGACAGACGCCTTTGACTATGCTATTGGGGCAGTCCTTACTCAACATGGACATCCAGTGGCATATCACGGTGAAACACTTTCAGACACAGTCCGAAAGTACCCCACTTATGATAAAGAGATGTATTCCATAGTGCAAGCCTACCGACAATGGAAGCATTACATTTTGGGGAAGGAAACGGTCATCCACATAGACCACCGACCCCTGCAGTTCATACAGACCCAAGGGAAATTGCAGAATGATCGCCATCATAAGTGGTCTACATACCTGCCACAGTTCCACTTGAATATCAAGTATAAGAAGGGCAGCACTGATAATGTTGCAGATTGCCTCAGTCGACCACCGATCATGGCGTTAACCATCGTGCTCAACTCTTGTGGGCACGAGACTTCTAATTTGCCACTTCTCTACAAAAGTGACCCAGAATTCGGCCACATATACTAGACACTCTTGGAGGGTCGGCATGTTCGAGATTTTCACCTCCAAGATGCCCTGTTATGCCACCTGGGTCACCATTGTGTTTCTTCAAGCGAGCGTGCCAAGATGATTTGGGAAGCACACTACAGTCGGGCTGCTGGGCATTTCGGGGTCGAGAAAATAGTGGCAGTACTGCAAAATTATTTCTATTGGCCGAATCTTCGACAGGATGTTGGGAAGTACATCAGATCATGTACTGCCTGTGCCATTACCAAACCAACCATCAAGAAGTAAGGCCTCTATGCCCCGCTGCCTACCCCTAGTCGACCTTGGGAATCCATCTCCATGGATTACATGTCAGGCCTTCCTTCCACTAGGCATGGAAATAACTGTGTTTTTGTGGTCATCGATAGGTTCTCGAAGATGGCCATTATGGTGGCCTGCAAGAAGAATATCACAGCAAAAGCCATTGCTAAACTCTTCTTTGAACGAGTGTGGGTGCACTTTGGGATCCCACAGTCTATCATCTCAGATCGGGATAGTTGGTTCCTCAGTACATTTTGGTCCAGTCTCTGGTCAATGCTGGACACCAAACTTAGTAAATGCACAACCTTCCATCCTCAAACTGATGGCCAGACAGAGGTCGTCAATAGGATGATTGTGCAAATTCTACGCATGTATAACTCAAAGCATCCACACACATGGGACTAGAGCCTCCCCTATGTTCAACACAGCTACAACCGAGCTCTTCACAGCTTGACTAGCCACAGCCCTTTTGAGTTGGGTTTGGGATTCTAGCCACTATGCCCCATTGATGTGGCCATGCCACTTGCAGCTACTCACATAAATTCAGCTCATGTCCAGTCCGAAACAGATAAGGCCGCCAGCTTCATTGAGCGCATCCAACATATTCGCCAGTAGGTCCATGAAATTATGGAGAAATCAAATGCCAAGTACAAGCAGCGACATGATCAACATCGGGTGCCACACAAGTTTCAGGTGGGAGACAAAGTCTGGTTGCATTTGCAAAAGGAACGCCTTACTGGAGCCTATGGGAAACTGAGACCACTCTGATATGGTCCTTACACAATTACTAAGGTTGTGGGAGATAATGCATTTGAGCTCTACATTCCCCCATTCCTTGGCCTGCACCCAGTGTTCAATGTGGACCGCCTTCGGCCATACTTTCCACCATTGCTAGACACATCTGACATTGCAGAACAGATCACACCCATAGAACTAAATCCAGATTGCATGGAACAAGCTGCAGCTGATCGGATCATGGACACATAGATCAAGAACACTCGCCAACAAAATATCCAAGTGTATTGAGTTGTCAAAGCAGGCCAACTCCTTCACCAGGGAACAAGTTCAACAAAAGTTTCCTCATCTCATGGAGGAACTCAACGCAATGGGGACCATTGCTTCCTAAGGGGGGAGGAATGATCCAGGTGGATATTGGTGGCCACCTGCCAAGTCCACCTAGACCCCCACCATTGTTTCTCTCAACATTTTCAGTTTCCTTAATTGTAGCACAACTTACTATTTTTAGCAGTTTTTCGGGTCCTCAACTTCTGGAGCCGTTTTGAGGCCCTAAACGACATTTTTTGGGAAATCTGGGGCAACATTGATGCATGGACTATTGTTGCCTCCCAAAGTGGTAGTGCTCAAATAGATATTTCTAACGAGCTATTGTACGCATCAAACGGAGATCGTATGCCAAAGTTACAACCCCGGGAAGTTGGTGTACCAATTTACCCAAACGGGGCCCACAGTTTGGCATTTCATGTTCTAGGGTTAGGTTTTGGAATGTTAAGGGTTTTCCATTGTTTCTAAACAATAAATAGGCCTTCGAGCCTCATTGTAACACAGCTCAGAGGCATGTAGTCACCACATCTCTTCTCAGAGATAAGCTACCATCGCCCTAGCTAGTTTATTCCCATTATTGTTTGTAAGCATATTTCAGTATTTTACATTAATGAAATGAAGTATTATTTCCACTGCATATCTGTGTTTATGGTTATCCCTGTAATTTGTTGCGTTCCTGTTTAAGTCCGGATCAATATACCTTCAACAAATAAGATCCTCTCCTCTAGCTTGTAGTATGATCTCCTCTCTCAATACAACAAAGTTCTCGCGCTATAGTTTGGATACCCTTCCCTTTCCCCCTTTCCTCTTTGTGAGATTGTAAAAGTTCATTCTATCCTTCAAGAGAATGTATTTAGAAACCTAGGGGCTTGAGAAGTTATGGAACTTCTACAATAATGGAACCCTAGCCAACTCATACACAAGTGGGTCAAGTTGATCACCTTGGGAATGGAAAACTCTGGAAACTTTTTTCACAATTATGAGATTTTTCTCAATTATCTAAAGTATGAAATAAGTATCATCTCATAATTATAATATTTTTCCAAATTAATTATGAGCAATAACTCAATCATGTAATTCCACCATTTTATCATGGGATAAATCTCAGATAAGTAAAAGAAAAGGTGAAAAGCGATGTACTTTATCCAGACAACTAAGGTAAGTTCATATTGGGTTTCTCTCACTACAATGGAGTAAAAAATAGGTTTATAATAGATGTCCCCTAATGCACGAGGTAAGAAGAGAAACTGATGGCCGGAACGCATTACAATAATACTAAATGGTTAAAATGGGAAGAAGGATCCAAGACCATGAAGCTGGATTGGAGGAACGCAAGTGTTGAATTCTGATCTGTGTTGATAACATCCCCGAGGCAGGAATACCCATGCTCATTCATAAAGAAATAATGAACATTGCCACCAAAACATACATTGCCAATCCATGAAATGAAATGCTAGAACATGGTCACAACAACATACATAGTGGATCCATGTGAGTCAATAGATGTAACATAGCCACCAAAAAATACGATCTGGATCTATGTCACAATATACATTAGTAGGACTATGGAAACATAACAGATAGAGAAGTGTCTCAAGATAGTTCTCAAAGTACATGAATGATACATAACTCCACCTCAGCCTGTGAAGGTTGCCATATAAGAGTGAGATGTCCCTAACCCACGGTCTTCGACGTAACCCCTATGGTATGAATCTACATCATGTGAATATGTGAGTTGAGGTCGAGTAGGTTAAAAACTGTTTGATTACTAGCCAATGAGGTAAACTAGTAACAGATGTGAGGGAATCCACCAATGAGGAAAATGGCCTCAATGTACCTAGTACAGTTCACCATGTGTGAATAAATGAGCTGACGTCGACCATCAGTGAACTCGATCAATCACGAGCAAATAATATAAGCCCACTGTCCATCATAGGGAAGCCTACCACTGAAGACTACGTGCTCCAAGGTACTATCGTTTCCTAGATCAAGCTCCTGGATAATGATTTGAAGTCGATCGGAGAATATTCATCAAAGGAGGGCCTTAATGTATCCGCCATCAATCAACATGGAACAGACCATGATGATTTGATGTATGAATGATGTGATTAAGTGATGAAGTACAACTAACATAGGGATGGCCAACTCAAAAAGGTCAACAGGCTACTGCAGATGACTAACATAGGTTCAAACTTCCCTTGAACACATAGCGGCATGACATAAGAGTGACTAGCAGCACGACTAATGAGCACCATTTTATATCATGCAACGATGTAGGAGGCATCGAAGCACGCTCCATATGATTGGAGGAGTAAAGAGACTCGTATGGTTTGTACTACTTTTAGGCAAGCTAAAACCCAACTATGAGATAATGAAATAGACAAGTTCCATGTTCAAGGGTGACACAAATGATGCTTCCATTTGATAGCCAATTGAAAATATGTTCCCTCCCTTCTCTTTTTATAAGTTCATTTTTCATAAAGTTGTCCCCCAAGCCCAAAAAAGAGATAAAAATATACAAGGTGGAACCTCTTAGCCATAGTAGACTAGGTTATTCCTTTTTCGTAATTAGTCCATCCCATTCTAGAAAAGGGTTAAACTTATATTAGGTAGAAGGCATTTCATGTACTTTAACGTGTGTGAAGTAGACAAGTTCACTCCACAATATTTTCTAAATTAAGGAGTCTGAAAGAGGTTAAAGAAAACTCCTCTTAGAGGAACGAGCTATATAAAGGATAGCAACTAGTTATGTAGTGTTGGAACTACTCATGATAAAATGAGGACAAGAGGCTTGGATAACATGACCACTCATCACAGTGGTTCCACCAAGAAAGAGTAACACACCAAGTGAAAGCGGATGGTACTCCAATCGTATGGTGACAATGGAAGAGAGAAGACAAGGCTCATTGTGCAGAAGTAGGATGATAAAAAGTGGTAATCACAAGGGATAAAATGTGGAATCCTCCTGGGGTATGGCCAGAAAAGAGACGAAGAAGAGGACATGAGGCTCAGATTCTAAGTCATGGCGGTTCAGAATGAAGGATTTTGAAAAGGAGTAAAAAAATGACTACATGGACACCAACTCTGTAAAGTGGTGCTAACTAGGGTATCCATGAGTAGGTAAGCTCTACTACCAAGCGATAACATGCAAAATGGAAAGTGGTGAGTGTCATTACTTGACGGGTTTGGACTTAAGGCATAAAAATGGCGCTGATAGTCAAAATGAAATATCGATAAAAATGGCATACTTCTATATGCTAGGCTCAAGAGAAACGTACCTAAGGTCCAATAGATGTCACAATAGAAATGCCACCGTATCCTGTAAAAATTATCCAAAAAGACTAGACCCATGGTTGAATCACATAATGAAAGAAATAAACATGGAGGAGGTAAAAACATAATCATGTTTTTTATTTTTTATTTTATAATTTTTTAGGATTTTTGGCATAAATAAGGCATGGAAAATACTCATGTTGCACACCAAACCAAAAAGGGTAAAAACATCACACTACTATGTAATATATGTATAAGCACAACATAGTCCAGTAGGTCACACTAATGTGTGCCCAAAACCGGGCACAGGCCAAGGGTTTCTATGGCACAAACTCATGGAGGGTAAAGGTACCATATGGCTCACCAATGTGGGGCCATGCCAAAGGAAATAAAACTCCTCAATCTATAAAGATTTCCCATGCCAAGGACATCCTAACATAGTCGCACTCTCGAAATCAACATGAGGACATAAGGGAGAATTAAGACATAAAGGATGTACAAGGTGCTCGTCAATAGGTGGTAAGGAGTTGGATAATTCTCTGGCAACTTTGGTAATAAAATCCCAAGGCTTGAATCCATCCATGGGTGGAAATTCCAAGGAAGGCCAAGGAGATGTCACCTGGGTCAGTTTAAGATTTAAGTTTTTGATCTCTATGTGCTCCAAGTCGGGGAGACTGAAGAAAGAAAAAGTCACAACCTACTTGTGATTATTAGTGGATAGATCCATGACCTCCACGTTGACAACCAGGGAGGCTCATCATTAAGGGAGACATGTGGAACAAGCGAAGGGGCGGCCCATGTTGGAAAAAAAACTTGATCATATCCCATATTGGGAGGGATTTTTTTCCCAGAATTAGGAGGTACTGACGGAACTTCCAAGGAGGAAATATCTTCCATAGTAGGTGGCAAAGGATGCTCACTAGCTTAATCAACTTCCATAGGAGTAGGAGGCACTACCCAAGGATCAAGAGGTATAAGGGGTCCACAAGTGCTAGAAGAGATCTTATGGATAGAAGTCTTAAAAAGAGTGTTGGATAGAAGGAGTTGAGGAAAAACTCCCATAAGAGATGAGCTTTTAAACAAGTGCATGGCAACACTCTCATACTAACCAGAGTTATCTCCCACAAGTGGGACTAAATTCCCTATGGTGGAAATTTGGTTTGATGACACACATAATTAATGTTGATCGATAGTGACAATTTTGCCTTCATGAGGAAAAAAAGTAAACAGAAAACAAACAACATGATTGTAGTCATCGCATAAAACCAAATACGACCAAGGAATAGGTTGTAATCTAATGTGGCATCAACAACTTCGAATAAACATATATAGTTCCCCCCCCAACTGAATGGAAAATTTTGGAAGAAGCCCTTTAGGTACAAAGTTGTGTCCATCAAAGTCTTGAAGAAGCATGTTGGACATGGTGAGAGTTGAAGAGCTAAGAGCCTTCCAATAGGATACAAAAAAGTAGGAATATGGAAACATAATAGATAGAGAAGTGTCTCGAGATAGTCTTCAAAGTACATGAATGATACATAACTCCACTGTAGCATGGGAAGGTTTCCGTATAAGAGTGAGATGTCCCTAACCCATGGTCTTCAACATAACCCTGATGGTACGAATCTACATCATATGAATATATGAGCTGAAGTCGAGTAGGTTAGAAACTATTTGATTACTAGCTAATGTGGTAAACTAGTAACAGCCGCGAGGGAATCCACCAATGAGGAAAATGGCCCCAAGGTACCTAGTACATTTCACAAAGTGTGAATAAATGCGTTGATGCCGACCATCGGTGAACTCGATCAATTAGGAGCCAATAGTGTGAACCCATTGTCGATCACGAGGAAGCATGTCACTAAGCTCTGCAAGCTCCAAGGTATTATCATTTTGTAGATCAAGCTCTTGGATAATGAGTTGAAGTCGATAGGAGAATATCTGTCAAAGGAGGGCCTTAATGTATCCGCCATCAATCGACATAGAACATACCAAGATGATTTGATGTATGAATGAAGTCATGAAGCACTGAAGTACAACTTACATAGTGATGGCCAACTCAAAAAGGTCAGCAGGCTAATGTAGATGCCCGACATAGGTTGAGATTTCCCTTGAACACATAGAGGCATGACACAAGAGTGGCTTGGAAGCATGACTAATGAGCACCATGTGATATCATGAAATTACATAGGAGCCCTCGAAGCACACTCCATATGACTGGAGGAGTAACCAGTCAGAACAATAGAGGGACTCATATGGATGTTATAGCTCTTAGGCAAGCTAAAACCTAACTATGAGATAACGAAACAGACAGACACCATGTTCAAGTGTGATGCAAACGATGCTTCCATTTGATGACTAATGGAAAAATATGTTCACTCCCTTCTCATTTTCTAATTTCATTTTTCGTAAAGTTGTCCCCCAAGCCTGAAAAAGAGATAAAAGTATACAAGGGGGAACCTCCTAGCCATAGTAGACTAGGTTATTCCTTTTTCATATTTAGTCTCCCAGTCTAGAAATGGGTTAAACTTACATTGGGTAGAAGACACTTCAAGCACATTAACAAGTGTGATGTAGACAAGTTCACTAGACAATATTTTCTAAGTTAAGGAGTCTAAAAAGAGGTTAAGGAAAACTCCTCTTGGAGGAACAAGTGGTATAAATGATAGAAACCAGTTAGTTAGTGTTTCAACTACTCATGATAAAATGAGAACAAGAGGCTTGGATAACAGGACCACTCATCATAGACGTTCCTCCAAGAAAGAGTACCACACCAAGTGAAAGCAGATGGTACTCAAAGAGTATGATGATGATGGAAGAGAGAAGCCAAGGCTCATCGTGTAGAAGTAGGATGAAAAAAAGTGGAAATCACAAGGGATAATGTTTGGAATCCTCCTCGGGTATGGCTAGAAAAGAGATGAAGAAGAGGACATTAGGCTTAGATTCTATGTCATGGCAGGTCAGAAAGAAGGATTTTGAAAAGTTGTAAGAAATGACTGCATGGACACCAGCTCGGAAAAGAGGTGCTAACTAGGGTATCCATGAGTAGGTAAGCTCTACTGCCAACCGATGATATGCATAATAGAAAGTGGCAAGAGTCATAACTTGATGGGGTTGGACCTAAGGCATAAAAATGGTGCCGACGGTCAAAATGCAATATCGACAAAAATTACCTACACCTTTATGCCAGGTTCAAGAGAAATGTACCTAAGGTCTAATGGATGTCACAATAGAAACACCGCCCTATCTTGTAAAAATTGTATAGAAAGACTAGACCCATGGTTAAATCACATAATGAAAGAAATAAACATGGAGGAGGTAAAAACAAAATCATGTTTTTTTATTATGAATTTTATAATTTTTTAGGATTTTTGGCATAAATAAGTCATGGAAAATACTCATGTCACAAACCTAATCAAAAAGGGTGAAAAAATCACATCACTGTGTAAAATGTGTACAAGCGTAACATAGTCCAGTAGGTCACACTAAAGTGTGCCCACAATCGGTGAGAGGTCAAGGATTTCTATGGCATGAACCCATGGAGGGTAAAGGTACCATATGTCTCACCAATGTGGGGCCATGCAAAAGGAAATCAAACTTCCCAATCTCGAAAGGTTTCCAATGCCAAGGACATCCTAACAGAGTCACATTCTCGAAATCAACCTGAGGACATAAGGGACGATTAAGACATAAAGTGTATAAAAGATGCTCATCAAAAGGTGGTAAGGAGTTAGACAATTCTCTAGCAAGTTCGGTAATAGAATCCCAAGGCTTGACTCGCTCCATGGGTGGAAATTCCATGTAAGGCTGAGGAGATGCCACCTGGGTCGGTTCAAGATTTAAGTTTTCAAGCCCTATGTGCTCCAAATTGGGGATATTGAAGAAAGAAAGAGGCATAACCTCCCTATGATTATTAGTGGATAGATTTATGACCTCCAATTTCACTAACCGAGGAGGCTCATAATCAAGGGAGACGTGTGGAACAAGCGAAGAGGTGGCCTGTGTGGGAAAAATAACTTGATCATATCCCATATTGGGATGGATTTTTTGACCAACATCAGGAGGTACTGACGGGACTGCCAAGGAGGAAATCTCTTCCACATTAGGTGGTGAAGGATGCTCACTAGCTTGATCAACTTCTATAGGAGTATGAGGCACTACCCAAGGATCAGGAGCTATAAGGGGTCTACAAGTGCTAGAAGAGATCATATGCATAGGGGTCTTAGAAGGAGTGTTGGGCAGAAGGAGTTGAGGAAAAACTCACATAATAGATGAGATTTTAAAGAAGGGCATGCCAATGCTCTCATACTAACCAAGGTTATCTCCCACAAGTGGGACTCAATTCCCTGTGGTGGAAATTTGGGTTGAAAGCACACAAAATCCAAGTTGATCGATAGTGACAATTTTGCCTTCATGAGGAAAGAAAAGTAAATGGAAAACAAGCAGGAAGATTTTTGTCCTCGCATAAAGCCAACTACAACCAAGGAGTAGGTTGTAATCGAATGTGGCATCAACAACTTCAACATCAACATATACAATTTTCCCCCCTAACTCAATGGAAAATTTTGGAAGAAGCCATTTAGGTACAAAGTTATATCCGTTAAAATCTTGGAGAGTCATGTTGGATGTTGTGAGTGTTGGAGAGCCAAGAGACTTCCAACAAGATACAAACATAACACATGTGGAAGGGCCTTCATTTGTCAAAGTGCAATGAATATTCTGATGGAAAATACACACAATGATTTGAAAAGATATCTGATGGGAAAGGTGACGAATGGCCTTGTCAGTGTTAAAAGTAATGAGACTAGATTCATACAGGTCAACTGTACTAATGGAAAGAAACAAGGCTTTGCATTGCTGACAACATATTTGCAAGACCTCCAAGGCAGACATGACACAAGGAGCTCGAGAAAGATCTTCAACAATAACATAATGTTGAGTAGCTCTGGAAGAAGGATTGTGTGTCGTTTTTCAGAGAACACCCTTGGGAGGGAAATAAATAGATTCCACAGGCCTATCCAAAGTGAGAGGTTGAGTGGATGGTAGTGGATTTCATGAGAACTTAGAGGGAGAAATTGACTCAGGAACATCGTAATATTTGACTCATGTAGTCATGTTGACATCTTCCTTGCACATGAAGATGGATTAACTATGAGGACGATGGGAAGATGCCCCCTCATTTCCCCCTTGCAGAGGTCTAGGAGGTTGAGAAACCATTTGTTTTTGAGGATGTGTAGGGAATAGATGAGTCAAAATGCTAGGCTATTGAGTAGATGGTGGTGAAAGAAGCCTATGAACATCATCCATTTGAGGGAACTCATGAGTGAGGTGGTTGCATTGACAAATTTTACAAGGGAATTTGATTTTATGACGACATTCATTAGTGCCACCTCCCTGACTCGAGGGGTTGGTTTGGGATTCCTGAGAATTTTGGTTATTTTTATTATTTCTCTTATTATTCTTTTTACCACCAGATTGTTGTTTATTCTTCGGTTGAGTGGACTTCACCATCAGAACATTGGTGGACTGCTCAGGAGGAGGTGATTTAATAGAGCCAGACGCACTTCCTGGGGCTTGAGTGTAACAATAAATTTCCCAAGTTGGGTAGTAAGTTGGTTCATGGAATTAGAAATAGACCCAATCACACCATCGGCATGTGGGCAAGGAATAAGTTTTCAAAGGGTCAATAAAAGGCCTAGGGGCATTAGGCAACAATTTGTAGAGCGTACCCAATTATGAATAGATAAGGTCCAACTGTTGGGTGGCTAGAATGGCTTGTTTCTCATTAACATATCAAAACATTGACACATCATTGGAAATATGAGGTCAGAGATATTGGAAAAACCATTTACGTAATATCTCATCAAGTATCTTGGTTCTCACCAACCTCTTACGATTCCACCACTCATGAATATGATAAAAAATTAGCGTGGTACAATCTTGCTTGAAATTAGACAAGAGGTCAAAGTCGATGTCATACTGATTAGGCAACTAGAAGTGTGTCAAAAATGTTTGAGCTAGGGAGGCAAACTCACCGTAGGATGCAATATCTAACTCAATGTGCCACTTTGCAGCATCCACAATCAATGTACGTTGGAATAAATGAATTTTAACAGAATCATCCATTGAAGAATTGCATGAGCACCACAAATGCTAAGTGGTAATGTGAGTGGATGGATTCTCCCCGGGCTTTCCTTCAAACTTGATAATATTCGACGGAAATTTGGCGAGCATCAGTGGCCACCAGGGATCATAATGGATGGGGTAATTAGTCAATTTCACCAAATCTGGTAAATTAAGAGAAGATAAGAATGGATTGTGAAGTTGACTCAATGGGTCATAGGTAGGAGAAGCCGCTAACCAACCACGTGGTCCCCCCATATAGGAGTAGAATGATGTACTTGTTGGGGATGAAAAGGGTTTGCCTAGCATAAGACTGTTGCAGGCCAACATGATTGGTAAGTGGATGCTAGCCCTTGGGGTAAGTACTACTAAATAGAAAAGCATCCCCAAAATCCTAGCTGCTCATGAGGTTGTACCGAGCGATAGAAGAAGGACCACTCTATGTAGTAGGACCGACATAAGGGGGATAACCAGTGCAAGAAACGGTACTAGTAGCAGGGTTTCCCCAAGGTAAACTAGCCCCTCTAGTAAAAGTATTAGTAGGTGGCACCACTCCAAAGTGTGAACTGTACCAAGATTGTGACATACTAGAAGAAGCATTTCCCCCGGGCTAACTAGGAACAATTGGTGATCCCCCCCACATACTACTAGAAGTAACCATGCCTAAATAAGGAACCAGAATAGTTAGTTGAGAAAAATGCCGTGCAAATGTTCCTGCACCTGTTGGCTTACTACGCTGAGGCACCATGGTCGGCATAGGAGATGGTGTGGGAATGGAAATGTTCGAGAAATTTACGGTATTTATAGAATAAACTGGTGGAATGACCCAAGAATAAGTGAGAGGTGTGGATGAAGGAGTGGGTATAGCCATGCTAAGAGGTGGAAATGATGACATGGCAGTTAATATCATCGATGCAGAAGGTAATGAAGTTTTAGACTCCACCAAAGGGTAAATCACATAAAAAGGCACGTAAGTATAGATTGGTGTAGAACTATCAGGATTTAGCCACAATAACTTTGTTCCTAATGGATCAATCAAAGGTAGATTGGGTGGAGCGTTAGAGTCATCTGCCAAAGTCTCAATAAAAATCAAATCGCTACTAGAAGGACCAGGTATAAACTCCAAGACAATGTGTTGGTCTAAGTCTTTAGCACCATCAAGCGCTCTACGTGTGGAGTAACAAGTCCTCCTCATTCAGGAGGTAAACCGTGAAGATGACATGATCGTCAATGAAAAAATTCAACTAGGATGATAAAGTATAGTTAAACACAATTATGTTGGTGTAAACACCCTAAGGCCAAAAGTACTGACTCAAACCAAACAACACACACTAGAAACATCTTAAAAGATAGCACATACATCTAGAATACAAAGAAGCTGGAAAAGGAACAATTATAATAGCGACCTCCTTCCCATCCCTTTTCGTTGCGAACTTGGCACAAGTTCCCTCACAAGATGTGGAACACTCCCCAAGAGGACTGAAAGAGTATGATTAATAATTGTCCTAGGTATATAGAAGATGACCCTGACCCTGCAACTACGTATGAGCCCTAAGAAGATAGGCCACTATGATCACCACCTAGAATAACACGACCTGGAGGGATAGTCGCAGGACAAATCCACATGCAAAGGTAGGACACTTAACTCCAAAAAGGAGCTAGAAAGAAAACCCCCTTGAGAGTTGCCTCCTAAGCTGTCCCCAAGTGATAATAACACCATTTGTATGTGTGAAAATTCCTTTATATCACACCACCCCGAAACTAAGAGAAATGGGTCATGTCACCCGTATTAGCATCATTCTTTGAAGCCTTCCACCAGTGATCAAACATGCTCTTACAAAGTGGTCTTAGGGCGTCAAAGTAAAATTTTGTCATTTCAGTGAGTCTTCAAGTAAAATTTGGTCACTAGGTATTAGGTCTAGGATTGTTTTCACTCCTTCCAAAGTTTTCCAAGTATTGGTCCATGTCACCATTCGGCTTAGTGTACCATCATTTAAATAGCTTTCATCATTTTTTCAAGTTCCAATGGGTCATTTTACACCTTGTTTGTGCTTTAGTGACGGTTAGGTAAGGCTCATTTCCCTCTCCTAGGGTTTTCAAGGTAATTTTTCTTGGATGGTCAAATCATCAACAAAAATTGTATCCTGATGCTGATACACCTTCCCCTATCTTTAGTATACATTCTTAAACACTTCCCATCACTGATATCCCTCAAATTCATCATTTTGCCACAAACCCTAGCCTATTCCTACAATTTGACACTTTTCTAGGTTAGGCCTATGTTTTTCCCTTTTGGATCCCTTCCCCTCACTAAATTTCTAAAATTCCACTTTCCCCTGCTTCCTAACATCCCTCCCTACTTCCCAAAATTTTCTCAAGAATTTAGAAGCCCCTCATCCCCTTCATTTCCCTTCATTTCTACAAATCCCCTATTCCACATATCAGGATAGGTTTTATTCAAATGATGTTTCTGAGAAATAGAAGATACATTTGAAAAATGTGAGAGAGGTTTTTTTCCATCACTAACCCAAGAAGAAAAACCTCCTTCATTGTTTACATAGGTCTCATGGTTTGGGAGAAATGTTCAAAACATCATTTTCCTCAGGAGAGTTAATGCACTTCCAGAGTGACCTTGGGAAAATCAAGATTTCTCCTAGCTAGGATGACCACATAACTTACTTGATACATCAAATAATAACTAGACACAAAGATATTTCCAAGAGCTATCATTAACTTAACTTGGAGTTGACAAAGACCTCCTAACGTTGACTGCAAAATCACTATGCATTTTGGTAGCCTCATTCTGCACATTTTGACCAGTCTTGGGAGATTGAGCTTTTGACAAGGAAAATGAACTCCAAATTCAAAAATTCAAGATGTTCTAGAAATTAGACTCAACAAGATTTCCAATGAGCTATCCCATGCCCAATTTGGACACCGGGAAGGCCTCCAAAAGTGGCTTGAAAAAGCGTTGCATGTAGGGAAGGAGGCGTTGTGCGTAGAGCAGTTCGTTGCCCATAGGGAAATTTTCTCCAGTTCAGAAATACAAAGGTGCTACGCATAGGAGCAGGCACTGCACTTCTGGGTGAAAGTGTTGCACATAGGGTAGTGAGCTACCAAATCACTTCAAATTCCAAAATTTCACCAAATTTTTAGCAAATTCCTCTTCTACAAGTTGCCCTACTCCACTTGATTTTTAGTTTGCACATTGAATGTTTTAGACATTTCCTTCACACTTAATATCAAACCCTAATTTCCACTACAAACCCTAACTAGCTTGTTTTCCCATTACCTATCACTAGAAGCTAAAACCTTTTACACATCACTCCCTCTCCCCTCATCTATATTCCCTCATATATCCCTCATTCTCAAAACCCTCTCTCTCACCCTCATGATTCAAGATTTACCCATAAGTATCTAAATTGACTCAAAACCCATCCCTACAAACCCTAAAGCATCCCATTCATTCCCATCATCTTTGTCTAAAAGTGTAAAACTAAGGAGCTTGTAAACATGGATAGAGGAGATTATGAATATGATGAGTAAAATACAGCAAGTGACAGTTCAGTAGAGAGAACCAGGCAGCATAGAAAACCTCACAAGGGAGGCAACATCACAAGAGAAGAGCCAGCTTGAAAGAGTAAACCTAAACCTTGAGAAGCTACTACAAAAGGCCAACTGAGATAATCAGATGCTCAGACACATGGCCTATCATTACAGGACTCGCAATATGATTTGCAACATAAGAATCAAGAAGCTGAAAGCTAGGTTAAGGCAGGCCTTGAATGGCAAGAAAGAGGAGGATAGACTTAGAATGTTGGCTGAGGCTTCCTTGGCTCATCAAAGCACATGATGGTGGTGCTTCACACAAATTTTGGGCAAGTTTTGGGCAAATTTTGTCCTTTGCAAATTTTGAATTTTTACACACAGGAGAACTGCCTAGAAGCGGAGCGCCACCGGCACTACGCTTTTCCTAGTGGCATCCAATGGAGGAATGGCTTAGATTTTTGGATTCAAGGTAGTGAGTACATGCACCCTAGCAAGTTTCAAAATTTTTGGAGCAGAACTGGTCCAAAAAAGGGTCCAAAAACACCCTAAAAATGACCTTTGTGCCACTTTTTGGACACACAGAAGCAGTCTTGGGAGAATCAAGATTTGTGTTATCAAATCAGCTCCAAATGCATAAATTTTAGGCGTTCTAGAACGTAGACTTGAATACCTTTCCAATGAGCTATCATGTGCTCCATTTGGATGCTAGGAAGGCTTTAAAAGGTGGCCTGAAAGTGGCGTTATGCGTAGAGCTAGTGGCACTGTGCATAGAGCAAATTTTGCTTAAGATGCCTATTTTGACAATTTTCGACTATGATCATAATTTCTCTCTCATGGTGGATGATTTACTGATGTAATTGATGTCACGGTTTGCAAATATGACGGTTAACTAGTTGTAGAGGGTAGATTCATTAGATTAAAGGTTGTTTTGAGGGCAATGAATCAGTTTCCCCTCTTTTAGAGGCAAGTTGTTTGGTGGCCTAGATTCCAGTTCCTTTTTAGAGTTTGTTGAAATAGCTCCTCTTTTCATGAATTTGACCCCTGAGGCTAGGATGAGCTGTTTTGATGCCTATATCATGTGTTTTCTTAGTCATTTGTTGAGGTTGGACTCAGTTGGATGCTTATGCATTGACTATACACCATTTTGTAGCAGTTTGGCAGGAAACTAATAAAATTGCAGCTATTTTTATGGGATCCCTGTGGTATGGACTTCTAGCATAGTTTCTTCTTCTGTAATTATGTTTTCATGTGTTTTATGTATTCCTCATTCATGTAATTGCTTCTAGTTGGATGTTTTCAAGTCAGATAGGTGGAATCCATTAAGTTTGATGCTCTGCCTTGGGAAAACACCAATATTTCATGTTTTTTCTACTGTTTAAGAAGGATCCATGACTTCCACATGCCCTTCTTAGCTTCTCACCAATCAAGCACTTCACCTCATCAAGCCTAAGAGTGCTAAAGCCTATGCCTACCTTGCCCGATAGAACACCCTGCAATTTTGACCTAGTTTCCTAGACCTAAACTGCCCAACTCCTCCTAATCAAGTGAAACCTCTACAAATTCAATCAAAACCTATGAGCTACTATACCTAGCCTAAAATATTGTCCCTGATCCATTCATCTTGACTGAGATCCTTACGGAGAGAGCCCTCTCTCGGCCTACTAGGGCTAGCTACTAGGTTAAGCATGGTTTGTGGTTACCCTGGCTTGCCTCCCTTCAGCGTGAGGTCAATCTAGGTGATAACATAGTGGCGACCATACTAGGGACGTAATTTTATGTTCCTCAGCAAATTGTATCAAGTTCAGATCTGATTGTTGATGGACAATGATCAGACACCGGAAGGCTAAAATCATTCACCTGGCGACTCTAAATAAGTTTCGAGATCAGATCCAAGGACTCCACTAGAAGATGAACCTAACCAATAGAAACATGAAAGGAAAATATGGAAAGATCAGGTATTCAAGTTGGAATTTCAACCAAGACATTACGTTGTTTGTTATAAATTATTTCTTCTCTTTTCCTGAGAATGTTGAGAAGGCTTTACAAAGATATTATATTTGAGAAAAGATCCTAGACTTGCATTTGATTGTTTCCCTTTGAATATTGCGAATACAAAATATTTGCATGCCTTCAATCTTGATCAAGGCCCTTCTTTTGAATCTTATGATGGCCGTCTTCAAACTGATGAGCATCAAGAGAACAAGACTGATTCTATAGCTTTTGTATATACTCCTATACCTTGTAAAATTCCAGATAGATACAAGCCTCTGATTTTACCTCCTATATCCCATGCTTTCCCTAAAAAACATTACCTATATCTACCAAAATTTGATGGTGAATGCGACAACATCACTGTTGAGAGACATGTACTGAATTTTGAGTCTTTTCTTGACCTTTTTGAAGTTGATGAAGAGGATGTCAGTATTAGGCTTTTTTCTCTTTCTTTGCAAGGCAAAGTTAAGAGTTGGTTCAAAATCCTGCTTGATGTGAGCATCTCATATTTCCAACAGTTCATCAAAGTTTTCCTCGACAAGTGGGTGGTCAGACAAAACCATTTCTTGATTTTGGAAGAATATAACCAACTAAAAAGACTGTCAGGGGAGACAGTACAACAGTTTTCTACCAGGTTTAACCAAGTCTATTTTTCGATGCGTGCTAATATAAGGCCTCCTCCCAGATCCTCTCTCTTACACTACCCAGAAGCCTTTGATCTGGAAATGGAGTTTCAGCTGAGAGAAAGGAACCTTGCGACACTTGAAGAGATGAAAAATAGTGAATAGATGTAGAGGCTAATCTGCTGATCAGAAGGGCAAAGTTGAAGGAAGAAGAGAGGAAGAATGTAGATCCAAAGGAATCGACATCTTTAGAGGTAAAGCTCAACATTTTGGTAAGTGCAGTGGAAGAGAAGATGCAAAAAATCACCACAAGGAAAGAGTATGATGTTCAAGACCATGTCTCGCTGATTGAAGAAAAACAAGTGGCTAATCCAAAACATTTTCTTTCTTATCCCAGTTGTCATAGACCTGATAATGATTGTTTTATAGATCATATTGGAAAAGATAGATCTGTTGATCTCGTATGTATGCTTGATGATGTGTTTTATATTGATGATTTGCCTAAGTTTGATCAGTATGATGATGAATATGTTCTCCGAAAAGAAGCTACTCTTGCAGACAAATCATAGCTAGTTTGTGGAAGGAAGAAGTTCACTTTCAGCAGCTCAGCGATGAGCCATTGCATATCAGCTATGGAAGGGAGGAGGAAAGTGCAGAAAATTTTGAAGTAAGTGAAGGATCTTTGCCTTTTTGTTTTACTTCATTTCAATTCATCAGAGACAACTTTCGTACTATCAGAAATCAACCATCGATAATTTTTTATCTGGACCATCTTGAGGGCAATTAAATCCTTGTTCAAGACTTGCCATATCTAGATTTGTAGCCTTCGAATACCATTGAATGTCTGGATGCAGATGAAGACTTGGAAGCTGCAACATATGATCAAATTATGCAAGATGATTCTGTACCATTATGTTTTGAATCATTTTATTTTTTGAAGGGAATTTTGCATAGTATATCTTCAAATCAGCATCCTGTAGAAAATCATGCAATCTCATTGGAACCAATAGAAAATGGGTTGCAACAGTCTTTTCAAGTTTTTCATGATCTAATAGTTGATGTGTTGGATGATAGCTGTAGTCAAAGTCCTTCTCCATTAGCTAACTATGAGCTTGAAAAAAGTATTGATAAAAACTTGATCTGGCAGTTGGTTTCTTTGCCATTTTTGGCAGGAGTCTCATCCCAAAGCTTAGATGAAAGTTTGCATTCATGGTATAAGGAGAAGCAAAGTAATCCATTGGATGAGCTAAGTCCTAGTGCACATAAATTTCAAGATCCTTATGCAGTATTTTTGGAGCTAAATAGAGAATCCATAATATTCAATCTGGGAAAATTTGGATCTATTTACAAGTTTTCATGGGAGTTTCCTTTCAGTACTTCTCTCTTGTTGTTCATAAACAAGCAGTTGCAAAGAATTCAAACAACAGCCATAATGCTTACTTGGTTGCATTGGTTGTTTCATTTCACTTGATCAGGTGATGAATGGAACAATTAGAGTAGGTTTTATTGAATAAGCTCCATTTTGAGCATCTTTTCCAGTTTTTCAGTTGTGTTTTAGTATTGAGTTAGTTTTTAGGTGAGTAAAGGTTAGTTTGTGTCTTTCAGTCATCAGTATTCAATCATGTAATTTCAGATTGAGTTTTTTTTTTTTAACTCCATGCCCAAAGGATAAGGCTACTTGGTCTATGGTGTTCGTGGCACCTCCAAGGAGCTACCATCCCCATTGGATCCAATGCTAGTGTCAATCTTTGAAGGCTTCCACCAACGATCAAACATTCTCTTACAAAGTGGTCTTAGGGTGTTAAAGTCAAATTTTGTCATTTCAGTGAGTCTTCAAGTAAAATTTGGTCGCTAGGTATTAGGTCTAGGATTGTTTTCACTCCTTCCAAAGTTTTCCAATTATTGGTCCATGTCACCATTCGGCTTAGTGTACTATCATTCAAAGAGTGGTAATCATTTTTTCAAGTTCCAATGGGTCATTTTACACCTTGTTTGTGCTTCAGTGGTGCTCAGGTAAGGCTCATTTCCCTCTCCTAGGGTTTTGAAGGTAATTTTTCTTGGATGGTCAAATCATCAACCAAACTTATATATTGATGCTAATACACCTTCCTTATCATTAATATAGATTCTTAAACACTTCCCATCACTGATATCCCTCAAATTCATCATCTTCCCACAAACCCTAGCCTATTCCTACAATTTGACACCTTTCTAGGTTAGGCCTGTGCTTTTCCCTTTTGGACCCCTTCCCTTCACTAAATCTTTGAAATTCCACTTTCCCCTAATTCCTAACATCCCTCCCTACTTCCCAACATTTTCTCAAGAATTTAGAAGCCCCTCATCCCCTTCATTTCCCTTCATTTCTACAGATCCCCTGTTCAACATATCAGGATATGTTTTATTCAAATGATGTTTCTGAGAAATAGAAGATGAATTTTGGAAAAGTGAGAGAATTTTTTATCCATAAGTAACCCAGGAAGAAAAACCTCCTTCATTTTTTACACAGGTCTCATGGTTTGGGAGAAATGTTCAAAACATCATTTTCCTCAGGAGAGTTAATGCACTTTTGGAGTGACCTTGGGAAAATCAAGATTTCTCCTAGCTAGGATGCCCACATGACTTGCTTGATGAGTCAAATGATAACTAGGCACAAAGATCTTTCCAATGAGCTATCATGAACTTAATTTGGAGTTGAAAAAGACCTCCTAACGTTGACTACAAAACCACTCTGCATTTTGGTAGCCTCATTCTGCACATTTTGACCACTCTTGGGAGATTGAGCTATTGACAGGGAAAATGAACTCCAAATTGAAAAATTCAAGACGTTCTTGAAGTTAGACTAAAAATATTTCTAACAAGCTATCACATCCCCAATTTGGACATAGGAAAGGCCTCCAAAAGTGGCCTGTAAAAAGTGTTGTGCGTAGGGAAGGAGGCACTGCGCGTAGAGCAGTACGCTGCACATAGGGAGATTTTCTCCTATTCATAAATACACAAGCACTACGTGTAGGAGCATGCGCTGCACTTCTGGGTGAAGGAATTCTATGTAGGGAAGTGAGCTACCAAATTGCTTCAAACTCCAAAATTTCACCAATTTTTTTGCAAATTCCTCTTCTAAAAGTAAGTTTCCCTACTCCACTTGATGTTTAGTTTTCACATTGAATGTTTTAGACATTTCCTTCACACTTAATATCAAACCCTAGTTTCCACTACAAACCCTAGCTAGCTTGTTTTCCCATTACCTATCACTAGAAGCTAAAACCCTTTACACATCACTCCCTCTCCCCTCATCTATATTCCCTCATATATCCCTCATTCTCAAAACCCTCTCCCTCACCCTCATGATTCATGATTTACCCATAAGTATCTAAATCGAACCAAAACCCATCCCTACAAACCCTAAAGCTTCCCATTCATTCCCATCATATTTGTCTAAAATTGTGCAACTAAGGAGCTTGTAAACATGGATAGAGGAGATTATCAATATGATGAGGAAAATACAGCTAGTGACAGTTCAACAGCGAGAACCAAGCAACATAAAAAACATCATAAGGGAGGAAAGATCACAAGTGAAGAGCCAACTTGAAAGAGTAAACCTACACCTTGAGAAGCTGCTACAGAAGGCCAACGGAGATAATCAGATGCTCAGACACATGGCCTATCATTACAAGACTCGCAATAGGATTTGCAACATAAGAATAAAGAAGCTAAAAGCTAGGTTAAGGAGGGCCTTGAATGGCAAGAAAGAGGAGGATAGACTTAGAATGTTGGGTGAGACTTCTTGGCTCATCAAAACACATGATGGTGGTGCCTCACACAAATTTTGGGCGAGTTTTGGGCAAATTTTCTCATTTGCAAATTTTCAATTTTAATACATAGGAAAACTACCCAGAAGCACGCTGCGCTTTTCTTAGGGGAATCTAATGGAGGAATGGCTTAGATTTTTGGATTCAGGGTAGTGATTACATGCACCCTAGCAAGTTTCAAAATTTTTGGAGCAGAAATGGTCCACCAAAAGGTCCAAAAAGACCCTAAAAATGACCTTTCTGCCACTTTTTGGACACACAAAAGCAGTGTTGGGAGAATCAAGTTTTGAAGGGTCAAATGAGCTGCATTAGAGAAATTCGAGGTGTTATGGAAAGTAGACTTGAATACCTTTCCAGTGAGCTATCATGGGCTCAATTGGGATGCAAGAAAGGCCTTCAAAAGTAGCCTGAAAGTGGCATTACGCGTAGAGCGAGTGGCGTTGCGCGTACAACAAATTTTGCTCAAGATGCCTATTTTACCAATTTTCGACTATGATCATAATTTCTCTCTCATGGTGGATGATTTACTAATGTAATTGATGTCATGGTTCGTAAATATGATGGTTAAACAGTTGTAGAGGGTAGATTCATTAGATTAAAGGTTGTTTTGAGGGCAATGAATCAGTTTCCCCTCTTTTAGAGGCAAGTTGTTTGGTGGCCTAGATTCTAGTTCCTTGTTTATAGTTTGTTGAAACAACTCCTCTTTTCATGAATTCGGCCCTGAGGCCAGTATGAGTTGTTTTGATGCCTATATCATGTGTTTTCTTAGTCATTTGTTGAGCTTGGACTCAGCTGGATGCTTATGCACTGACTATAGACCATTTCGTAGTAGTTTGGCAGGAAACTATTAAAATTGCAGCGATTTTTATCGGATCCCTATGGTATGGACCAATTGTGACCTCGTACTTGACCCTTTTGCAAGGCGGGCTTCTGAGAACGCACTACTACAAATGAATTTAAACCCCTATCACAAATTGCTAAGTTGATTTTGTAGTCTTGGTGCAGTTAAATCACACTCCTATCTCCAACACCCTAGCCTAGGCTACTATTGGTTTAGTATAAGTAAAAATAAAAGATGAATCTAGTTAATTTCATTATCACGTTGATTTTAGTGGTTGTTGTTTACACAAGAGGGATGCGGTGTGAAAATCAGATGGTGTGAAAGACTCTTTGTTAGTCACCCTAATGCAGCTATATGAAATTTTGTATTTTCATTTTGATTAATGCTAACTACAGGAGGATAAGAGCCCTCTAATATACTAATGCCTATTGTGATGCACCTCTTCACTAAATTCATTTTAAATGCAAATTATCCCAAATTTTGTGAATTAATGACCCAAAAAAAGACAAGAAGGAAAACCAAATAAACTGAAAAGAAACCAAAGAAAAATTTCCCAAACAAGAACCCAAAGCACTCTAAAAGCATCACAAATAGGAAAACAAAGCGCAATCAAAGAAACACAGTCAAAGCGATCAAATCAAAAGCCAAACATGGAAGAAGGAAGGGAATGTCAACAAGCTAGGGTTGTAGCACAGTGACTCAACTAAGGCCAATGTTATATAAAGATCAAAATCAGATCGTAGAGTGAGGAAGGCCTAAATAAGATCACATGAGGGTCACACAAGACAATTAAAACACACTCAAATGAAATTTTCTAGATGACAGCTGCACAACCAATCACAACACCATCAATTGTCATGGAAAAAAAGAAGAGAGAGAATAGGTAAATTGAAAACAAATGACCAAACCACACAAAGGAATCAAAAGACCAAAGTTTGATGTCAAAGAGATCTAAGAAGTCACCAAAAGCAACCAAAAAATCTGAAATAGAGATCTAGAGATGAGAACACTAGTCCTCAACCAAAGCACACAATGAATCCTTCAAGAGAAACCTTGAAGAACACAAGCAATGGATCATACCAACCAATAAATAATAAATGGCTCAGATATGATAGAGTAGCTATTATCAACAAAAAGAAAAAAAAAATCCCACTAATAGAAGCAATCTTTAAAGAAAAACATCCAAAAAACAAGCAAATAAGGTGAAAGAAAACCTGAAAATTGGAAAAACAAATAGAAAATAGGTTGATTTTTCAATCAGACATATCTTCCTTGAGGGGCACTCGTAACCTCACTTTATGTGGTCCGGGGTAGCGCCCCAAAAAATTTTGGTTTTGGACCCTATGTTAGGTTGGGCAGACCCACCTATGGTTTTGTGCATGATTTTCGCACATGTTTTCTGGACGCGATGGTTTTCAGTCCATGGTATTGGACATGATGGTTTTCGGTCCATGGTATTGGATGCTTCGGCATGTATAAATAGGTATTATAACATTGAAAGGAACATAATGAAAAATCAATCTAGTAGTCTTGGTTTTGGGATCCAGTGGGGAAATCTCTTTGTATATGTTTTTTATGTGTTATGCTCTCGCATTGTTTATTTTTCTGTGTTTTAGAATTCGTATGCAGGTAATTTCTGTACGGGGTTAAAACCCACATTTGGTATCAGAGCAGATTTGGCTTCAAGGGGACACCTTTGCTACTGAGGGGTTTTGCTTGGGCCTATGGTAGACCCTATTCAATGGGAGATCTGTGAGATCGAACCTGGTGGTGAAAGAATATGGTGAGAAATGGAAAGATAGAGATCGAGAAATTTAATGGTCAGAGTTTTGAGTTGTTGAAAATCAAGATGGAGGATCTTTTGGTGGATAAAGATCAGTGGATCATGGTAGATCCGGGTACTAAACCAACAGGAGTGTCCGATGAAGAATGGAAGAAGTTGGATCAGAACGCAAAGAGCACAGTATGATTGTGTGTCTCATATTCAGTATTGCTGAATGTATCAGGGGAAGCTACAACAAAGGATTTGTGGGACAAGTTAGGGACTTTGTACCAATCTAAGTCTCTAGTGAATAAACTGTTCCTGTGGAAAAAGCCGTATAACTTGAGGATTAAAGATGGAGACTCAGTGATAGAGCATCTGAACACATTTAATATTTTGGTAAGTCAGTTAGCATATGTTGATATTAAAATTTCAGATGAAGATAAGTGCATCAGTTTTTTGTGTTCTCTACTAGATTCGTGGGATAGTCTGGTTATTGGAATAGGTAGCAATGCAACTACCTTGCATTTTGATGAAATAGTCTCATCCTTGTTGATGAAGGAGATGAGACGGAAAAATATGGAGAGCAAAAATGGTGATGCCTTGTCTGTATGAGGACGGTCCTAGAACAGAAACAAAAATAAGTAATCGAGTGGGAGATCTAAATCTAGAGGGAGATATAAATCTCCAGGAAAACCAGTAAACGTGGTGTGATGGAAATGTGGAAAGGAATGCCACTTCAAAAGGGATTGTAAATTAAAGCTCCTGACAAAGGAAAGGGATCTGATGAGGCTCCTTCTGTAGAGGCGAAAACCACCTCAGATGAAGGTGGGGATGTGTACTTGGCTTCTTCAAGTACACATGTAGATCATGGGGCATGGTTGATTGACTCAGGTCTATCCTTTCACTTCACTCCCCATAGAGAGTGGTTCTACGAGTATGAGATATATGATGGTGGTGATGTCTTCTTGGGGGATGACAGGAAGGCTAGAATCATTGGTCACAGAAAAGTAAAGTTGAGGTTTCAATGTGGAAGGGTTAGAACGCTTCTAGGTGTTCTACATATTCCTGCATTGGCCAGAAATCTGATTTCTATAAGCAAGCTGGATGATGCAGGTGTAAAAACATTGTTTGGGAAGGATACCTGCAAAATGGTTCGGGGAGAACTAGTATTGATGCGGGGAGTTTGGATTGGAACTTTGTACAAACTAAAAGGTAGCACTGTTATTGATGGGTGAAATAGTTCTATGGTTCCTGAAAGTGGAGCAGAAAATCTAGTGATCTTTTGAGAGAAGACCATGCCGTGGCATCAAAGGCTTGTACATATTGGAGAGAAGGGCCTTCGAATACTTCATTGTAAAGGTATGGTAGAAGGTATGAGTAATAGCTCTCTAGATTTTGATTTTTGTGAAAATTGTGTATATGGGAAGCAGAATCGAGTGAGTTTCCCCTCTGGTGGTAAGAGGGCGAAACATATATTAGAGCTTGTGCACAGTGATGTGTTTGGACCTATGAAGGTTCCATCACTGGGTAAGTCTGTGTACTGTATATCATTTATAGATGACTTCTCAAGGAATACCTGGATATATTTCCTTAAGAAGAAATTTGAAGTCTCTGACAGGTTTAAAGAATTTAAGGCTCTGGTGGAAAACCAGACAGAGAAGAAGATAAAGGTGCTGAGGACAGATAATGGTGGAGAGTTTTGCAGTAAGGAATTTGAAGAATTTTGTAAGAAGTATGGTATAGCACGGTATAAGACTACTCCATATACACCTCAGCAAAATGGAGTTGCAGAAAGAATGAATAACACGTTGATGGAAAGCGCAAGAAGCATGCTCAGTGGTGCCGGGTTGGGACATGAATCCTGGGCAGAGGTGGTGGATACTGCATGTTACCTGGTCAACAGGTCACCTTCATCAGCATTGGAGGATAATACTCCACAAGAGGTATGGACTGGTAAAAAACCCTCTCTTTCACATCTGAGGGTATTTGGATGTGATGCATATGTACATGTTCCAAAGGAGAAACAAACCAAGTTGGATAGTAAATCTAAAAAGTGCATCTTTATTGGGTATAAGGATGGTTTAAAGGGTTATAAGCTTTGGAACCCAGTCACACAAAAGGTTGTGTATAGCTGAGATGTGGTGTTCAGAGAGGTAAAAGATGTTATTAAACATGAAGTCCAACCAAAGGAACCTGAGAAGATAGAGTTTGAGCTAAAGGAGGAAGAATTAGACTCTATAGCAGAGGAGGAATCAGAAGATGAAGAGCCACAAACTTCAGCTGTGAGAAGATCAGTTCGAGAGGGAAGGTAGCCAGAAAGATATAGTCCATCTACTTTTTGTTCAAATTTTGCTTTGTCTATTACTAATGATGATCCCAAAACTGTGAAGGAAGCAGTGGATTCAGAGGATTGAAAACTCTGGAAAGAGGCCATGGTTGATGAAATGGCATCTTTGCACAAAAATGAGGCTTGGGATCTGGTGGAGTTGCCGGCTGGAAGGAAACCCATTGGCAGCAAATGGGTGTTCACAAAGAAGACAAATTTAGAAGGAAAGGTGGAGAAATACAAAGCTCAGTTGGTAGCAAAAGGTTATTCCAAGGTGCAGGGAATTGATTTTGGTGATATTTTTTCTCCTGTTGGCAAGGTAACTTCTATTAGATTACTTTTATCTGTTGCTGTTGCTTTTGATTTTGAGGTAGAATAGATGGATGTGAAGAGAGCATTTCTTCATAGGGATCTAGAAGAGGAGATCTACATGAAGAAACCTGAAGGCTTTGCGGTGAAGGGTAAAAAAGAACTGGTGTGCAAGTTAAAGAAGTCTCTATATGGGTTTAAAAAGTCACCAAGGATGTGGTATTAGAAATTTGATACATTTATACGAGAACTTGGCTTCCCCAGAAGAAAAGTAGATCACTGTGTGTATTTTAAATTAATTGGTGACCATGTTATTTATCTGCTCTTGTATGTGGATGATATGTTGTTGGTTGGAAATTACAAAGAAGTTATCCAGGATTTGAAGACCCAATTGTCCTCCAAATTCGACATGAAAGATCTTGGTGCTGTGAACTATATTTTGGGCATGGAAATTAAAAGAGATTGGGCAAAGAGGAAGCTCTGGTTAAACTAGAGGAAGTATGTCGAGACAATATTGCAGAGGTTTAATATGCAGGATAGTAAACCGGTGAAGGTTCCTATTCCTGTAGGTGTGAGGTTATCTGCTGAACAGTGTCCCAAGACACAAGAAGAGGAAGAGGACATGTCCTGTGTTCCATATGCAAGTGCAGTCAGTAGACTGATGTATGAAATGGTTTTTACTAGACCAAAAATTGCACATGCAGTGGGAGTATTGAGTAGGTTTATGTCAAAACCAGGGAAGGAGAACTGGATAGTAGTGAAGCAGGTTTTCAAGTATTTGCATGGCACTAGTGACTATGGTTTGTGCTACCACGGAATACCAAGATTGGACAAAGTGTTTGATATTCATGGCTTTGTTGATGCAAACTCGGCTAGAGATCTGGATTAGAGAAGATCTACAAGTGGTTCTGTGTTTAACCTATTTGGAGGTGTAGTCAGTTGGATGAGTAAGAAACAATCTGTGGTGGCACTGTCAACTACAGAGGCATAATACATGGCAGCCGCTCATGCAAGCAAGGAAGCCGTTTGGTTGCAGAGATTGTATTCAAGTATGGGGTTAGTACAGGAAGCTATAAGGATAGACTATGACAGCCAAAGTGCAATTTTCTTGGCAAAGAACCCACATATCATTCAAAGAAAAAGCACATTGATGTTCAGTATCACTTTGTGAGGAATATGATAGAAGACAAAAAGGTGTTGCTAGTAAAGGTGGACACTTTGAAGAATACTGCGGATGCATTGACAAAATCTATGAGCTCTGAGAAGTTCTCTTGCTGTAGAGAGACAATGGGCATTTCAGGGCTGGAAAAATGACTACACTCTCTTGTGCCCCCCTATGGAAATAAATTAAAAAATGGGAGAATGTTGGGTTGTGTTATATTCTTTCCACGTAGCTAACAGGGGGTTTGAGGGGCACCCGTAACCCCACTTTATGGGGTTCAGGGTAGCGTCTCGGAAAATTTTGGTTTTGGACCCTATGTTAGGTTGGCCGAACCCACCTATGGTTTTGTGCATGACTTTCACACATGTTCGTTCGATGGTATTAGACACGATGGTTTTCATTCCATGGTATTGGATGCTTCGGCATGTATAAATATGTATTATAACATTGAAAGGAACATAATGAAAAATCAAGCTGGTAGTCCCGGTTGTGGGATCCAGTGGGAAAATCTCTGTGTATATGTTTTTTATGTGTTATGCTCTCACATTGTTTATTTTTCTATGTTTTAGAATTCATATGTAGGTAATTTTTGTACAGGGTTAAAACCTACATTCCTCATACAAACTCTGTTTCGAGTGGTTTTTTTTAGGTAAAATTTAAAGAGGATTACAGGTCTATAATTATTTTTACTTGGATCTGTACAAAAAATAATAGAAAGGAATAGAAACAAATAGTCACGCATGAGGAAGGAATTAAAACAAACTGCTCAATTTTCAATTGGCCATAAATTCCTCATACGGAGTCCATTTATAGTGATTTTTTTTTGGGGGGGTAAACATTTGATAGGATTGCATATCTATGTTTATTTCAATCAAATTCTATACAAAAAAAAAATCCATATTTTAAACACATGATTTGATATTCTCTCGTAGAAAAAATAAAAATAAAACTCCAGCTCCAAGATCATCTCATATCTCAAGCAAGTAAAATCAATGGATATCAAAATGAATCCAACAAACTATAGAGAACTCAATGGGAACAAGAGAGAACCAAAAAACATAAATAAGAAGACGAGATTTAAAAACAAAGAGGGAAAAATAAAAATTCTCTCATTGAAAGCACCAATTCTATTGCATTTAATTATGCAAGGATTTATTGCTCCATGATCTCATGCCTGATTGAGATCACTAGAAAATAAAATAGAATGGCTAGGAAAATATAATAATGATCCCCAATCTAGATGGCCATGCATGAAGTTTCAATGCAATTTCTATTGCTACAAAGTATGAGAAAATACCTTGCCTCCTCGAATATTAGTGAAGGGTTTTGGGCCTGATGCAGAATCCTTGCACTCCAATCAAGCGATATCCTTAATCCACTAAAGATCCAAAGACTACACAGAAACAAAACCAAACAAAGATGAGAAGTGATCTTCTGCGGAAGATCATCAGCTCAAAACATTCATAAATCACACATATAAATTACTGCAAAATTGACATAAGGGAAAGGAACACAAAATTTTACTAACCATATAAATGAAATTACATTAATATACCTTCAAAGAATAATTTCCTCTCCTCTACCTTGTTGTTAGGGTCCCACCCTAACCCCCTTATTTATGTCATGGGATCACGTCATAGTCAAGAGTCAATAAAGCCCATATTAATATTTGTAAGTGGTTAACCCGCAATTAATGACGGGACCACAGTTAGTTGCAAATGGGCGGTAGTATTAGATAGATGGTAAATGGGCGGTAGTATTAGATAGATGGTATTAATAAAACCCACGATATTGGCTCGTGGTATTGCATGTATGAGTCATATATAAAGGATAGAGACTCCCTGCGAGGAGCATCGTGTCTTGTTTTGTAATCGAGCTCTGCTCTATTGGAGGTTGCCCCCTCGAAGAGGCCTGTGAACATTTCTCTCTGAATAATAAAATCATTGCTATTCTGTGTTCTGGGTATATTTTCTTCGTATATTCTGTGTTCTCGGTATCTTTTCTTCGCAAATTCTATGTTTGGGGTATTGCTTTGCAAGTTAAGAGCATAACAAGTGGTATCAGAGCGCTTTCCAGGGCTTGGTGGGATCTCCAAATTTTAGCAAATTTTTTTTTTTGGCTAGAGACGTGTTCCGGCGTCTTTAAACCACGGGATCTGTCATTAAGCGTATAAACCTGTGGATTTGGGGAGGCATGCACGCAGGAAATACAAGAGGTGGTCACGTCTGTTGGACTCCCTTGTAACCCCTGTGGGTACCCCTTCGAGTAGTAGTGCATTAGACAGCACCGCGCACGGACTGTCTTCCACGTACCCTCTGGGTATATAGGAAGCCCCCTAGCTCCCTTGAAACCTCGCCATAGATAAACCTTCGGCCGTCTTGTGGCTACAGTACACCGAGAACAGCACTCGGAGAGATTACTCGCCCGTACGATAGGGTAGTCGAGTTGTACGGCTAAGGGTACGGTCGATCCTCCTTAGTTAGAGCCCTGAAACATTGGGCCGAGTACTACTGTCAGACCCTTATGTATATTGCGATCTGTAGCACCTGACACTCCCCAAGACCATAGTTCCCTTTCTATTGGGGGATCACACATCATCTATTCTAGATCAGCAGTAGCAGTTGTTCCACCATTCAGATCTATCAGATCCACCAGATCGGATATTCCAGATCAACAGCAGCAGTTGTTCCACCATTCAGATCTCTCAGATCCACCAGATCGGAGTAGTTGTGAAGGGTTCCTGTACCTGGATATAATTTTCGCAGGACTTTTGGCGGCATTGATATTTTGAGGATTTGGCGACTGCAGTATTGATCAGGAAGGAGTAAAACTCTGTTAGGAGTTTTCCAAAAAAAAAAAAAAAGTCTGAGATCTTCTGGGGTGCTTATTGGTGACCTAGCCCATCAGTATTAGGACGACGAGCTGAGCAAGGTGGTACCATTCAATTTCTTAGTAAAAATTTTTAGGCGGTCCCAATTTTTCATCAGGTTGGTGTATGGTAGAAACTCGCGCTCAAGCGATGGCCAATGAAAGGATCGACAAAATTGAAAACCATGTACTTGGACAATGAACGATGGCAATGGAAGGAATGGCATCAGCATTGCAATGGACATTTTCAGAATTGGTCCCAATTTGCCAAAACTCTTCGCAGTCGCTTTGAACAGGAAGACTCTTTTTTGGGGCGTCTCACTAAGCTCCGACAGACGGGTACAGTGGAGGAATATATTACTGCTTTTGAAGCCTTAGCCTTCCGCACTAAGGGTCTCACAGATGAGTTCTACATGGAATGCTTTATCAGCGGTCTTAAAGAAGCCATCAAAGCTCAGGTTCTACTCCACCACCCTCCCACATGGACAGAGGCTTGCCAGGTAGCCCGTAAGGTGGAACGTGCATTAACAGCCTAATCCAGCCGCCCCAACTTCCCCGCTAAAGGTCATCCCTCACAGGCTCCCAATATGACTCAGACACTTAAGATTCAAAAGGTGTCACCTGCGGAAATGGCCGAAAGAAGGAAGCAAGGACTATGTTACTACTGTGATGAAAAATATTCCCCGGGTCATAAATGCAAAGAGCACAAGTTTTTTCAAATAGATGCCACTATCTACAGCTCCACCGAGGAAGATCCACCACTTGAGGAACCAGAGGCGATCGAAGAAGATAACCAACAGGAGATTGTATCTGATGAACCAATTATTTTGCTAAATGCATTGGCAGGAATTTCCTCCCATGAAACTCTCAAAATCAGGGGTTTTCTTAAACATCGCCCAGTAGTAGTCTTGATTGATAGTGGAAGTACCCATAATTTCATCCACCAAAAGATCGCTGAAGCAGCACATTGTTTCGTCCGGGCAGTTTCTAACTTCCAAGTCCAGATTCCAGATGGGGGCACAATGAAATGTGAAGGTCGCTGTGAAAATGTCAAAATTCAAATGGGGGATTATCAATTGAAAACCCACATGTTTGCAATACACACGGGGGGTTGCGACATTGTCCTCGGCGCGGAATGGCTCCATACTCTTGGGCCAATCACAATGGATTTCCAGGAGTTATATATGAGTTTTAAGCAGAACAACTCCACACATACCCTCCGTGGACTACAGGCGGGAGCCCCCTCTATCATCAGCTCGCATAGGATGGAAAATTTGTTAAAAAAGGGCCATCATGGAGTGGTAGCTCAATTTAATGCCATCCAGGTAGTAGACACCATGCCTCTGCCAATACATCCTGAGATGCAACAGATTTTAAATAAACATCGGACGGTCTTTGACAAGCCTCATGAGCTTCCACCCTCGCGAGGGGAACATGATCATAGCATCACATTGGTTCCAGGGGCCCAACCGCCAAATGTGCGGCCATACAGATATCCGTTCACCCAAAAGAATGAAATAGAAAAAATCATCAAGGAATTGTTGGAAGCAGGTGTCATTCGTCCTAGCATTAGTCCTTATTCATCTCCAGTGGTCATGGTCCTCAAGAAAGATGGGGAGTGGCGGATGTGTCCAGACTTCAGGGCCCTCAATAAGTTAACAGTCAAAGATAAATTTCCCATCCCAGTGGTTGATGATTTGCTGGACGAACTCAATGGGGCTCAATTCTTCACTAAGTTGGATCTTTGTTCAGGCTACCACCAAATTCGCATGAAGGAAGTCGACATTCCCAAGACAACTTTCAGAACTCATGAAGGCCATTATGACTTCCTGGTCATGCCATTTGGTCTCTGTAATGCCCCCTCTACTTTTCAGAGCCTTATGAATCACCTCCTCAAACCATATCTTAGAAAATTTATCCTTGTCTTCTTCGATGACATCCTCATCTATAGTGGCACTTGGGCGGCACATCTTCAGCATGTAGATCTACTCTTGCAACTGCTCCACACGCATAAATTATTTGTCAAGATGTCTAAGTGTTCATTTGGCATGGAAGAAGTTGAGTATTTGGGCCACATTGTGGGGCGTGAAGCTGTCAAGGTGGACCCAAAAAAGATCCAGGCAATGCAAGAATGGCCTCAACCTAAGACCTTGAAAAGCTTGAGAGGATTTTTGGGTCTCATAGGCTATTATCATAAATTTGTCCGCAACTATGGCCGCATAGCGAAGCCCCTAACGCAACTCCTAAAGAAAAATTCCTTCTTCTGGAACGAAGAAGCACAACAGGAATTTACCGCTCTCAAAACCGCCATGTGTTCCACTCCTGTCTTAGCACTACCGGACTTCACCAAATCATTTGTCATTGAATCTGATGCTTCGGGAACAGGTATTGGAGCGGTCTTAATGCAGGAAGGGTGACCATTGGCCTTCACCAGCCAACAACTAAGTGGGAGGAATCTGGGCCAATCTACCTACGAGAAGGAAATGATGGCCATCTTACATGCAGTCGAGACCTGGCGACCTTACTTGTTGGGGCGACGTTTCCAAATGTGCACAGATCATCACAGTCGTAAATATTTTTTGGAGCAACGCCTATCTTCCCCACAACAAAATAAATGGTTAGCCAAAATGTTGGGATATGATTATGAGATCATTTACAAGAAAGGGAAAGACAACAGGGTAGCAGATGCATTGTCGTGCCAATTTGAGGAGGAAAGTACTCTGCTCGCAATTTCCCTCCCCATTCCAGACTGGATTGAAGAGGCTCGCAGGGAATGGTTTTCACATCCCGGGCTCTCCCAACTCATTTCTCAATTGCAGGTAGATCCTAATTCCAGCAAGGGCTACTCGTGGCAGAATGATATTCTTCGCTACAAGGACAGAGTCGTAATATCACCAACATCCACCCTCAAAAGTCGCATTTTGGCAGAATTTCACTCATCTCCCGTTGCAGGACATTCAGGATTTCAGAAGACATATGCTTGCACCAGAAGATCATTTTTTTGGGCAGGCATGAAACAGGACATCCTTACTTTCGTAGCAGAATGTGACGTCTGTCAATGCCACAAAGGGGAAACCGTCAACACACCAGGCACATTACAACCATTGCCCATTCCGGCGTCAATTTGGACGGAGGTCTCCATGGATTTCATTACAGGTATTCCAAAGTCTGGGAACAAGTCAGTCATCATGGTGGTTGTGGACCAACTGTCGAAGTATGCTCATTTCTTCGCCCTACCCCAACCATTCACACCCACTTTGGTTGCTCAAACTTTCATGGATCAGATCTTCAAATTGCATGGCATGCCCATTTCTATTGTGTCCGACCGCGACCCAATCTTCACCAATAATTTTTGGCAGGAGCTCTTCAGAATACAAGGCACTCAACTCAAACTCAGTACTTCATATCATCCACAAACAGATGGTCAAACCAAAGCCGTCAACAAATGTCTAGAAACCTACCTTAGGTGTTTCACTTCAGAAAAACAACACCTTTGGGTACAGTGGTTACCTCTGGCGGAATGGTGGTATAACACCAACTATCATGCCACCACCAAAATGACTCCCTATGAAGCAGTCTATGGACAACTTCCGCCTTCCCCTACTTCTTATCTCAAGGGGTGCTCCAAAGTACAAGCCGTGGATCAACTCCTACAACACCGCGCAACCATGCTTGCCCATCTGCGCGAGAATCTTCATTAAGCTCAGAACCTTATGAAGCAATAGGCTGACCAACATCGCTCAGAGCGCCAATTTCAAGAAGGGGATCAGGTCTTTTTGAGGCTGCAACCATATAAGCAAACATCACTCAAAGACAAGGGTTGTCAAAAGCTCTCTCCAAAATTCTACGAACCATACCAAGTACTTCAGCGCATTGGAGAAGTGGCTTACAAGTTGGCTTTGCCACCTACAGCAAAAATCCACCCAGTTTTCCATGTATCGTGCCTCAAGAAATTGATTGGGAACAATTGCCGAGTTCAAACCAGCCTACCTGAATTGAACGAAGAAGGATCAATCTGGCTTCAACCGGAACAGGTTCTAGACACACGAGACAAGCACCTGCGCGGCCGCATGCTTAAGGAGGTCCTCATCAAATGGAAAGACACCTCTCCGGAAGATGCAACTTGGGAACCAGCCACTATTCTTCAGCAGTTTCCGCAGCTTCAGCCTTGAGGACAAGGCTAGTCTTAAGGGGAGGGCATGTTAGGGTCCCACCCTAACCCCCTTATTTATGTCATGGGATCACGTCATAGTCAAGAGTCAATAAAGCCCATATTAATATTTGTAAGTGGTTAACCCGCAATTAATGACGAGACCACAGTTAGTTGCAAATGGGCGGTAGTATTAGATAGATGGTAAATGGGCGGTAGTATTAGATAGATGGTATTAATAAAACCCACGATATTGGCCCGTGGTATTGCATGTATGAGTCATATATAAAGGATAGAGACTCCCTGCGAGGAGCATCGTGTCTTGTTTTGTAATCGAGCTCTGCTCTATTGGAGGTTGCCCCCTCGAAGAGGCCTGTGAACATTTCTCTCTGAATAATAAAATCATTGCTATTCTGTGTTTTGGGTATATTTTCTTCGCATATTCTGTGTTCTCGGTATCTTTTCTTCGCAAATTCTATGTTTGGGGTATTGCTTTGCAGGTTAAGAGCATAACACTTGTAGTATGGTCTCCTCTCCCAATACAACAGAGCTCTCGTGATATAGTTTGGATACTCTCCCCTTTTCCCCCTTGCCTCTTAGTGATATTATAAAGGTTCATTCTATCCTTTAAGAGAATGTAACTAGACACCTAGGGGCCCAAGAAGTTAGGAAACATCTACAATAATGGACCCCTAGCCAACTCATATACAAGTGGGTCAAGTTGGTCTCCTTGGGAATGGAAAACTCTAGAAACGTTTTTCACAATTATGACTTTTTTCTCAATTATATAAATTATGAAATAATTATTCTCTTTTTTTTTGCTAAAGCAAGAGTCAAGCCTTCGATTTCAATAAATCGAAAAACGAATTACATAAGGTACAACAGTCCACAAGGAACTAGGAGCAAAAGAGAATCTAAATCACTAATAGCCATAGAACCACAAATCGAACCTCAAAACGCTCGAAAATCCAGCCAAAGCCTAACCAATCAATCACCCTCCAGAGTTTTGACAGACTATGATAAAATATGCCTCAGATTCAAATAGGGGAAAGAAGCCATTCTGAAAGAATTTTGGTTCCAAAAGGGGATAACTCTCAAGCATAATTTTTTCCCTATCTCCATCAAAGCCCACCATAAAGCGTAACAAGCACGAAGGATAACAATTGCCATACCTTGCACCTTATCCTTGATCATCGCTTCCCCTTGCCAGATCTAATGGTGGAGGAAGAAATCACATGACCCACAAACATGGAGAATAACCACACATTGAACACCTAGGACCCACAACCCTACATGATTGATCATGACCGTAGAAACATATTGCTTGATCCAATGGCTGTGATGCATATTGCACAGGCCAAAAGCACCTAGATTTAGTGCGCGATGAGGGCAGTATTCATTACCATAACTAGGCCATGGGTTGATGTGTGAATGGAATCGATCCAAAATCTAAAAAACCATAAACCACTTGAAGGGCTTGCAATGAACCCGAAACGACTCCCCGAGTGGTATTGCCATTGCCGAAAGAATAATTGGTTCATTGAGTTTGCCGAGATCTCTAGGATTCCAGCTTCTCGCACTAGCCCATATCATCATGCTCAAGCACCAAAGGAAGATGAAAAGTCCTCCATTCTGTCTTCTACCTGAGTAACAACTTCTACCTAAACACATCCTCCAGAGACTTCTGCGATTATTCTTACCACGGATGCAGAGGCCAACAGTGAACTGCTTCCCAAAAGGGACCTCCCTGCAAAATTGACTCTTCATAAGAAAAACCCAATTCATATAGACACTGGTTCTGTGTCTTTATTACAAAACACCTTTTTGTCCTCGTCCACCTGATTTAGACAGTGAATCCTTAACCCATTCTGAGGCAGCTCTTGCCAGCTCAGCTCAACCCTGTTCATGGTGTAGAGCACCCCTTGATTTTCTAGGATGTCTGCCAATTTATTGGCCGTTCTTAACACATTGTGAAGCCCACTGTACTTAAGCCCCAAAGGTGAAGCTGAATCCTCTGAAAGACTTGCAGCAACCTCCATTAATTTGAGACATTTTCTCGCTCCGTACCATAACTGATTCTCTTAACCGTATTAATGATTAACTCAGAGTCAGCCTCAACTATGATATCTGGAGATTATTCTACTTCAGGAATTCTAAAAAATGCTCGAAAGCCATTAATTCCACCAAATTATTAGTGGCTCTTGCCAAATGGTAGTGAAAAATAGAAAGGATGCATCCATTATTATCTCCTAACACCCCACCAAAACCTGCTACACCCGAGTTACCTTTTGAGGCCCCATCAATGTTGAATTTCAAAAAACCCTAAGGTGGGGGGTGCCAATAATTCTGCGTAGTGTTCATGTTCATGACCTTTCTATCCAAGCCTTATGGGATGAGCTCCAGCATCCCTAACTAAAGAAGTATCTACCTCTCAGCTTCTGAAGGTGGACTCTTTGGGGAATTTCTCGCAACAGTGCCTACCATCTCTTTAAGCTGTCTTAATATTTGCTCAAAGATTTGGTGGGATGATTGTTTTTCATTTTTGAAGACTCTAGTGTTCCCTTCTTTCCAAACATTCCATATTATGAAACTTGGCGTTAAAGCCCAGGCTGAACAGAGAACCTCACAATTAGAGAAGTTTCATCTGCATTTATTCAGGGTGTTGATAATTCTTACTTTTTCCCTGTCTGTCTGTCGGAAAACAGTGGAAAATGAGTCCCACAGACTAGAAGTGATGTTGCAGTTATTGAGCAGGTGCTCTACGGTTTCGTCTTGGGCCTCACAGAGCTGGCATCTGGAGGGACCCAGAACACCCGTCTTTCGAATATTATCCCAGGTCAGAATTTTCTTGTGTTTGAACTAGCCACATGAAGAGTTTGATCTTCATCCAACCTTGATGCCTCCATAGGTTCTTTCAAGCCTGGTCTAGTACAATGTGGTCCAGCTCAAGGAATATGCTTTTAGCTTCCTTGAGATTGAAGGTACCTTCGTTATTATTACCCCATGTAAGTTGATCAGGTCCCCCTGTCACTAAAATTTTTCTTTGCTCCAACACTTTCATTAGTGCCTCCGCTTTTTCTTTTAAGGGGTTATCATCCCTATACTCAATCTTCTTCCATATTCTCCATTTTCCTTCTCTGTTGTTTTGAACCCAAAAATATTTAACCCTGAGTAAACCTTGGGCATCAGTTTCTTTCTTGAGATCTAGAAAGTCCTCTGTTAGCAGTGTAGGTTCCTATTGCCATTTGTCCTCCCAAAACAAAGCAAGATCCCCCTCTCTGATTTCCCAAAAATAGTTTTTTTGTAATAATTCTCTATTTTCCTAGGCCTTATTCCAAATACGTGAACCTTTAATGATGCCAGTAATTGGTATGTGCTCATTCTCTTGCTAATTGCTAGCATATTTTGCTTTCCAGATACTAGCCCGTTGACCCTTTGGATCTTTTACCCAACACCACCATAATTTCGCCCCTCGAACTCTACTTAGCACTTCCAAATCATCCAATCCAAGAACCCCTTGATTTTTAGGTTTGCAGATCTTATCCCAAGCAACCAAGGCCCATTTCTTTCTCTGCTCCCCCTTGCCCCAAAGAAAGTCTCTTCGAATGTTTCTAAATTGTTGCAACACTCCCTTCGGAGCAGGTAGGGTAGAGAGCATGAAGATAGGGATAGATTAAAGAAGAGCTTTAGTAAGCACTAATTGACCAGCCAGGTTTAAAGACCTAATAGTCCATTTCCTGATTTTATCCTACATCTTATTGATCACCGGCTCACAAATTCCCTTGTGCAATGGTTTAACAGTTAGAGGAACTCCCAAGTACTTAGAAGGAAGGAAATCCCTTTGAAAGCCTAGAATTCCGGAAATGTTTCTCTGAATAGCAATATTTGTATTAAATAAAAAAAATCTTAGATTTAGAAAGATTAACTTCCATATCTGTAGCCATGGCAATGTCACACAGGATACGTTTATAAGCTAGACCCTCTTTGACTATGGGGATTCCCTGAAGCATGGTATCATCAACAAATTGTTGATGAGTTAAAGCTTGACTAGTCTCAGAAAGCTGAAGACCCTTTATATTTCCAATTTCTTTCACCTGCTTGATTGACCGACCAAGTCCTTCCATCATGAGGATAAAGAGAAAGGGAGAGAGCATATCTCCCTGCTTGAGGCCTCTGGAGGGAGTAAAGGTCTTGGAAGGGGAACCGTTAACCAGAATTGAGAAGCTGGAAGAGGTAACTAAGGCCATGACCCATCTGACCCAGTTATGATCAAACCCAAAGGTAATAAGTACCTTCCTGATATAGGTCCAATTCAGCTTGTCGTAAGCTTTGGCTAGGTCCAATTGCATAATCATGTGTGCTTTCCTATTGCTTACCAAAGAGTGAACCACCTCATGCACTTGAATGATGTTATTGAGAATTTGTCTACCCTCCACATACCCAGATTTCTCCACAGAAACTAGAGAGGGAAGAAGAAGTTTAAGCCTATTAGCCACTACCTTGGATATTATTTTGTACACCACATTGCGCAGAGCTATGGGTCTATATTTGTTCGGGGTCAAAGCATTATCCTATTTGGGGATCAAGGATAAGAAGGAAGTATTGAGCACCTTCAAAATGGTTCTATTCATTCTGGAATCCTCAACCACCTTTAGAATGTCTTTTTAACTATATTCCACCAAGCTTTAAAGAAATCCACATTGAAACCATTAGGGCCTGGCGCTTTACCATTCTGCATTTCTTTGGTGACTTCACCAACCTCCTCTTCAGTCGCTGTCCTATTAATATTGAAATTATCCTCTCTTGTAACAATCCTAGGTATATGCCTTGTTAAGTCTTTGATGAAGTGATCTCTGTCTGAAATTATTTCCTTTGATATGTCTCGAAAGTGCTGAACTAGCACCGATTCTATATCTGCATGGGTGTTAAGAATATGACCTTCCTCATTCTTGATTGAGGAAATCCTATTATGAGATCTATTCACCAAGGTGGATCTATGGAAAAATTTAGTATTTCGCTCCCCTTCTTTGAGCCATTGAACTCTAGATTTTTGTCTCCAAAACATTTCCTCTTGTTTACATAGATTCTCCCAGTCTATCTGATGTTTGGTGACTTGATCATTTTTGACCTTATCAAAACCATCCATGATAAGGTCTTGATTCAATTTCTGCATTTTGTCTTCAACAACTTCTTTCGCAACAAAAATGTTACCAAATTCATTTTTGTTCCAGTCTTTAAGCCTGAACCTGATGTGCTTTAGTCTTTTACGTAGTACAAACATATTTGTACCCTACAGCTACAGATCCTTAGTCCACCATTTTGCAATATTACTGTTGACCCAAATCTGAAAGGTCTATTCTTGGGGGTACCTATGCCCTGCATCTCTAGTTGTACCAGCCAATGGTATGAGCCTCCAAAGGGGAGAATTCTCACTACTATGACCCTGTCGTTGAGCATAAGGTCCTCTGAGATTAAGAATATGTCTAACTTGGAGGTGACTTGAGACTCTCCTCCTCTTTTATTATTCCAAGTAAATAGGCCATTACTCATGTCAGTGTCAACTAGATTCATATTATCTATAAAAGTTTGAAAAGTTATAGAGTCTTTGCTCAAGGTTCTGGTTCCCCCTTTTTTCTCTGAAAGTGATTTGATCATGTTGAAGTCTTGTCCCATGATCCATGGTACTCCTACATATCTATCTCTCAAATCCTCAAGAGAATCTAGAAACCTGAGTTTATCATCTATTCTTTGAGGGCCATAAACATTTGTGACCAGATAAGTATCCCTATCTCCCATAGGCTGGATAACCTCCGATAAATAATTCCTAGATTCCTCAGCGTCTACTATTCCAATCTTTTGGGGGTTCCAAAGAGTGAATATACCCCCTAATGTATTATCTGCTTTATCTTCTAAAAATTCATACTTGTTGAGCCAGCTGCTATGAACTTCTTTGATTCTTTGAATGGAACATTTAGTTTCCTGGATAAAGATCATATCCGGTGCTTCTTGTTTCATTCTGTGACTAAGAATTCTTTGTTTTCTCTTACTCCCTAGACCTCTTATATTCCAAGATGTAAACTTCATTATTACAGATTTGTAAAAGAGTAGCTAGTTAGGTCTTTCATCTTACCTAAATCTATCATTAGCTTTGCACATTCCATCAATAACTCATTCTGCTTTTTTCTGCCTCTTTTCCTCCCTGGGTTTTTAGGAGCTAATTCTGGTAAGGTTTTCATAGGTTTCACACCTTCGTTGCCCTACCTTTCTTTATTTTTATGACTCGCCGACGCCTTTACCTAAGTTTTCCATAGGAATCGTTGTTGTACTCTGTTGAACTCTTCTTTTGGTAATGAGTCTACCCCTCCCATGGTACCCTATTTCAAGAATACTTCTAGATCTAGGTGTTCTCTATCTAGAATCTCCTGTAGTTCATGATCCTCCGTTTCCATCTCACTCTAGATCATATCTTGGTCCATCTCTAGTTCTCCATCACCCGGCATGGTTTCTTTCTATTTGGTAATATCTTGTGTTTGTTCACTATTTACCTCTTTCTCTGTCTCCCCAGGGCTTCCTTCCATGATCTGATCTTCTTTTGTTATCTCCTCCTCTTCTTCAAGTACATGGAACTTATTCTTGCTGACCTGTTGGCCTTCTGTTTGATTTTTTTTAGTTCCCCTTTTGCCCCCTTTTCCTCTATGTCCCACTTTGTGGAAGCCTTCATTGTCTTTCATTGTATAGCTTTATTCTCATTCTCGATTTTACTGAGAGGATAGTCTCTAAAAAGATGTCCATGTTCATGGCACTTGTGGCATCTGAAAGGTAAATGCTCATAATCTGCTGTTTGCACCCATTCTTCATCAAAGACTCCAAAGATGATCTCATCCCGTAGAGCTCCAGAGAGATCCATATCCATACATATTCTAGCAAAGGAAGTGTATTTACCCCTTTTGGTGGCCTCAGAAGCTTTGACAAAACGTCCTAGTTTATTTCCTATGGCAGATAATGATTCTGTTTGCTAGTAATCAAGAGGTAGGGAATAGAGTCTTACCCAGACCAGGACCGAGGTGAAAGTCTCTCGCTCTGGGAAAAAATTCATCATCCTCGGTCACATGTAGAGCCCTGCTGTTGCATACAAGTAGGGCCCACCTTCAAACACTCTGTCTTTGTACTCAATATTTGTAAATACCACAGTAAAGAAACCCTTTGACCCTAGATGTAGGTCTATGCTTCCTTTTGGTTTCCAATGATATTTGATCCATGTTTGTAGAGCCTTTTCAGTGGGCCATAGTCCCATGAATTTGCAAATGATAGCATAGGTTCGCATGTGATCCCTGTGTGCCTACAGAGTAGGATCATTTAAAACTACTCTAGGAGTGACGTCTGCCTTATGTTTACATGGCTCCTTATGTGCCTTATTTTCTGCTCCCTATTTTTTGTCTTCTTCCTCATTTTCTTTGGTGCTGTTGTCCTTCCTTGATTTGGTAAAATCTTGTTCCTCTTCCATGCTTATTTTTGCTTCCTCTAAAGGACCTCTGACGAAATATAATGGTTTATTTCCCCCGCTAGCCACGACCTACCTGTAGGAGGGAGAAGAGCTCCCCCCTTTGCGCCCCTCCATGGGGAAGCACCCCTGAAACAATGTGAAACCCTAGCTTTGCGCCTCGTTCTCCCGGTCCAGTTTCCTCCAGTCTTCCTTGGTTATTTCAGGTTCCTCTAGAAAAACAATTTTTTCATCGGTTTCCAGAAAATTGTCACAAGGTCCAAGTCTGACTCTTGAATCTCTGATACAACACTCCAAATAATTATTCTCATAATTATAATATTTTGGAAAATTAATTATGAGAAAAAACCCAATAATGTAACTCCACCCTTTTATCCTGGGATAAATCTCACATAAGTAAAATAAAAGATGAAAAGGTATGCACTTTAGCCAAACAACTAAGGTAAGTTTATATTAGGTTTCTCTCACTAAAATGGAGTGGAAAATAGGGTTATAACATTTGTGTCCTTATATCGTATCAGTGTACTATTATTCTTGATACTTTCTTCAATGCACTTAATTGTTACACAAAGAAAAGCTAGTGTTTCTTATAAAAGGTATAAAATCGTGTGAAACATGTAGGTATCTCTATGATACAAGGGTGACTACATTAAGGCTATGAAATATTTGTAGTAGAACAGAAATTCCAAGAGAATATGACTAAAAATATTGAATTTTTTTAGCATCTCTTCCTTGTAATGGCCTTCAGGGACTACATTATCATTCGGCGAAGAGCCAAGTTTAGAAAGAACTCCATACTTTGGCTTCATAACTATGAGCAATAAACTTAAGCTATAAATGAATAATCATTCATCTAATCTAAATTATAAGTTATATTGGGAACTCATTAAGTTGATGCTTGGGTTCTCTACCAAAGGTAAATTATGTTGTCACAAAACGTTCTACCTTAAATATTAGTTTTAAACATCTATGGTTTCATGTATTGTGTAACCATTTGTTGAGCAAAAACCAACTTCTCCATGCCATTTTGTCCTTGGCATATGCTAAAGGAAAAATGTATTAGGGTCCCTCTATTATTTTTCAAACTTTTGAGCTTCGTGGACTTGTCTATGAATTGATCATATAACTATATTTTTCATGGATGTGTCTCAGATTCCCTTCCTAGATCTCACCAAACCTTACAAACTTTCTTTGGGTCTCTTGCCTTATCTTTTTAAGAAAATTTTTCCTTATTAGACCCTTCAAAACTTGCAATATTGTATTGAGATATTCATCACAATATAGTGCATCAAAGCTTTCTTTCAATGTGATAGATAATGTCATATGGAAACTTGTTTTATCCATGACACAGGAAAACATAAAAAAATTGAAATGTTACATATGGAACCTCTTAAACGTTTTACTCCTTACTATGTATCACACTCATCACTTTTCTCCTTATGATACATCATGATTTTTAAAACATCCAAGGCTATGATACATTTAAATTTCTGAAAACCGCCATGGCTATGATACATTGTAGAATGAAATTGAATTCCATTATGGGATATCATAACTCATAAAATTATGAATCTCTATGACAAGTTTCCTTCGTCGCATGTTGGGAAAAATTATTGAAATGAAACATATCACAATCATAACAACTTTCACCAAATTATGCCATTAAGCCTGTATCACACCACACTAACTCTTTCACATGTGCAACACCTTGATTTTTCATTGATGTGTCATGTTAAAAGTTTTAAAAGGGGACCAAGGGAACTTGTATGAAGATGATGGTAAAAAAGGTGGCAACAAGTATCAAGAATGTGCTCACACAAGAAAAGCTTTGAATTCTTAGATGCATACATGTGTTCATGAGAATTCAAATCTAACATCCCTCAAACCACCACTAAGGCTAAAATATTGAGGCTAGGGCACATTCATAAAAATGTGTGCATGTTCCTAGGAATGTGTGTCATCTCTAGGAATGTGCACCCATTCCTATTCAACATTTTTTTTTAAATTTTGTGGTGATTCAATTTCATCAGCATATCGCAGTGCACATTTTAAGGTTGATTGAACATATTTTGGTAGTGAAAATCAAGAAAAACTTGAAAAATTATTGATGAACTTTGTTGATGTGATCATTAGTTGGTTCTAACTAAACATTGAAAATGAATTTGAGTGTCTTTTAGTTTCATAATTTGTTTATATTATGAAAAAAAATTAGAAAAAAAATCCTTATTAATTTAGAGGCTACTTAATAACAAGGAACCTAAGAAAAAGCCAGACCCAACATCACCACATGAGGACACAGCAAATCCCAACCCAAAACCAGAAAACATAAACATTGAAATTGATGCATGGTTGAGGTCTAATAATACTTATACGAGACATAATAAATACAATAGAACCCTCACAACTATCACTAACCACACCATTTCTTATTTTCCTATGAATTTCCAAGGCTATTTAAGACATGTATTTAATTATAGTGTTAGAATGTGTGAATATTATACGATGGGTCTTGATAAAAATGAAGTTATATATCTAAATTTTTTTAAAAAGAAACTAATGACATTGTTTATTGACTTGAGAATTAGGTTACAACCACTAGACCCAAAGAGATGCATTTATATGGACTATTCACCTACCAACAATTTTTAACGATTGGATGAAAATGTGGTTTATAGTATTTGAAAAGCCTCCCTGAAATAATAAGAAATTTTTTATGTATTTCCTTGGAAAATTATGGCTAAATTTTCTTTTGCATCACCATATCAACTACTTTTACATTAGTGAATTTCATGGGTTAGGTATTGGGTTCACATAGAATAGAGAAAGCCCTAGGTGTGGCCCATTTCTAGGTCATCGTCTTGCTAAGTTGTTTCCTAACCCACTTTTCCAACATCCTCCTACAATTTAAAGGATTTTCTAGACCCAGATATTGATATCTACCTTTACACATAAACCAAAGTACCCTAGCACATTCATAGCATTATCCCACTAGGAGGGGCCATCAAGTGATTTTGGCATAGAGGCTAGGGCTTTAGGACCAATATTAGATTCAAACTAGGAGAGGGAACATGGGAAAAATAGGTGTTCACAATCTAGTTCATGTGACCCTCATACATGCTTGAGCTACAAGTAAACATTTTTTGGGATAATGGAGGCAACTACTAATGAAAGATAGATTGAGGATGTCACAATCTTGATCTTCTATGTGTTCTTAATTGATATATATATATATATATATATATATATATATATATATATATATATATATATATATATATATATATATATATATATATATATATATATATATAGTGCTTTATTATATTGTTTTTCTATATCTAGTTATACAATCTTTGTAGTTGTTACTCTTGGACAAACTACCCTTGACACTAGTAGATGCATCAATGTTAGTTTTCATAATTGATATAATATTAATAGTAACTTTCTCATTTGGTATACCACACCCATGGGTATGGTGGAATGAGCATTTCACATATTAAAATTATCCTTCCTAAAAAACTATTCCATGTTTTAATTCCATGTTATACATGCTTTTAATTTGAATGTGGATGTGTTGCAAAAAGAATGCTAACTTGATCTTAGTTAGGAAAATATGCACTTCCACTTCATTGGAATAGTTATATTGTGGGGAATAATTGTGGCCTTCTTTTACTGTTGTGAAAGGTCCTTGTCAGAGTTTATATGGAGGTTGGTTCTCTAGATTTTTCTATTGGATGTTCTTTCAATTTCACTAATAATCATTATCCAATTTAAACAATATAGAAATTTCTAGAGAAAAATGGGATTTTAGATGAACCTTTACGTTTCCTAAGATGTAATGAATCCTTCACTAAGTCTACCAATATTTTAATGGTGTTTGAAGGAGTGAAACCTATCATGATGTTCCTACCTCTTAGTAATTTTCCAATTTTATTTGTGGGACCTTTAGTATATCGACATGTAAGTTTCAGGATTTCCACCTTCCTATATAAGTGTCCTATGCTCCTTGCTTTATGGATTTCCTTTCGAGTATATCAATCATTATAACCATTTCCTTAAAACAACTTTCTATGGTTACCTAGATCATAGTTCAAGTGTTTTGCTTTTGACATTCTTATGGCCCTTTGTGTAAAGGGTGGGAATGGTTCTTACTTTTTGAGTTGGGTGGTGATGATGATTTACATGAAGATATCTCTTTGTACATAAATTCTTCCTATAGACCTGATAATTGAGTCTCCTATCACCCTTACTACAAGGAATTAAATTACAAAATTGAAGCTTCCTTTTCCTTTATATCTTAATGATGAATTTGAAGTTCTATGAGGGGATATTTATGTTCTCAAAGTTTCCTTCATGGTTCTCTCCTTAATGTCCCCATTTGGTAGGGATGTCATGCCCATATGATTTCCATATATCTATTGTGGATGGAAAGTAGTTTAAATCCCTTAATTGAAACTAATCCATATAGATATCTACAACCAATAGTGATAGTGGGGATCCTAGTTTTATGCCATAAATTTGCTCAAATTTATTTCTTTTGTAGCTAAAATAAGTTGAGTTAAAGAATATCTTCACCAATTCAACAAGTTTGCTGTCTATGATATATTATATGACATTAATGGCATGGTCCATTATGATCTCGGTGTAGAGAGAAAAAATGCCAAATATTAGTTGAATTTCATCATGTTATACATTTTGGAATTTGATACATTTATCAAGGATGTTGATTCCTTTAAAAAATAGATTGTATTTCTACAGGGGAGGATAAGTAACTTAGGAACATTTTTTTATGAAGGACTAAGTTATAGTTTTTATCATATTTATAGGTGATATCAAAGGGACACCACAAATTTTCACCATAGGGATCCTATTGTTACACCATAAATTTGTTCAAATATATTTCCTTTGTAGCTACAATATGTTTAATTAAGGCATATCTTCATTAATTGAATCATTTTAATGTCTATTATGTCTTCTATAACATCAATGACATGGTCAACTGGGAACTTGGTATTGAGCAACACGATGCCAATACTTAGTGTAATATCACCAATTTATACATTTTGATTTTGATAAATTTTACAAACAATGATGGTTGCTTTAAAAAAATTGTATTTCTAGAGGGGATAATAACTAACATAGGAACAAAAATTTCCCAAAGAGTAAGACATAAATTCTATCATGTTTAGAGTTGATATGAAAGGGAGACCCTCTTTATCAATCTTAGGTACACAAAATATCTTAGGTGTGATATCATTCTTTAGAGTGAAATTATTCTTAATTGATTCATAAAGGAATGAAAACTTAATCATTGTGGATATTACACAGATTATTTTCTTCCTAAGGTATGTGATGCCCTTTTTTATCAAACCCTCTTGTAAATGTTATTATGAATTGTAAAAAATGATGTAAATTATTTGGATTAATAAAAATTATGATTGGATAAGATGGGACACGAATTCAAAGGTCTACAGTAGGAGGATTTAATAGCAGACCATATCTTACATTTAAATTACCACCTAAATCCTTGTTAGAGGAGATGGATCTAATGTAGGTAGCTAATGAAAGGAATGGACTCATGGATAGGAGGACGAGTCTGCAAACCTCCTCATGGGTCATGTTGACAAAGTCAACCCACAAGAGGATTCATGCCGAAAAAGGAGAAGGAAGGTGAAAATAGGGAGGAATATCATGCAGAAGGGAGGGAGACTATATGAACTAAGTAGCAAGTGAAAGAAGGACTGATTTTTGGTCACTTTTCTATGTATGGCTTGTGTTTTATGTAGCCTTGTGTGATTTCCTATGTGATCTATGTGATAAGGGAGGCCTATAGTGGTGTGTGATTATTAGTTACCATCAAAAGGGATAGTAGTTGTCTGTATGTATTTCTAATTAAGGCCTAAGCATGCCTGAGTGTTGAATTCTAGAAGAGAGTTTAGTGGAGTAGGCATGATCTGTGATATCCAGGCTGAGAAGCATGTGGGGCTTACCAGCTGAGAATGATCAGGGTCATCAGGGTCATGGCTATGTTCCTAGGGCTCGGAAAACCACTAGAGACTATGTTAGCTGAGAGCTTAATAAGAGGTTGAGGCACCTCAAAGCTAGTGGGTTGATAACATTTAGTGTAGTATTGGGTGATGAGAACATAGGTGTGAGAACCGTTGAGAAGAACTAGCAAGTGCACTCTTGTTCCTAAATAGGTAACAAACCTGAAAAACTTCATTTGTATTTATACATATCTCTCTTGAAGACTTAACCAAGACTCTCTAAGCTTGGCTTGAAACCCTATGTTGTTGAGTTGTTGGATTATAAATGAGCTATGGTGTAATAGTTGGGATCTATTGAGAAAAACTAATAAATGGGAACTTTTCATTGTATGTGAGTGAATGGTTGAGAACTCCTATGAAAGCTACCTCCTCGGACTCGGAATCTAGCTCAGGGGTGGTTGGCTACAAGAAAGGATATATGTGTAGTCAGCCTATGGTTGGGTAGAGAGTTGAAGTCCCACTATTAGTAGCCAGTCATCTACTTCATAACATAAGTTGATTAACTATGTCACTATGTATGGTAATGAAATGTAATGTCTATTTCTATCATTGAATTGTATGGAAAATGGGGAGGAATGTCTATTCATGTCTACCTCGATAATGAATGATTATTCCTATGTAGTGTGATGAATAATTCATGTTCATGTATTCATGGATAAATGGATGTTTGTTCATTGTTGCAGTATGAGAGATGTGTGGAATTACTATTTTACTGGTTGAACTCCCTATATTAGAATAATTGGCTTTGTATGGTTGTGTTGTTGAGTTACTCTAGAGAGATGTGTCTCTCCATGTGTTGATATATATATATATATATATATATATATATATATATGTGTGTGTGTGTGTGCGTGTGTGTGTGTGTGTGCGCGTGTGTGTGTGTGCATGTATGTATGTATGTATGTATGCATGCATGTATTGTTGAGTGTCACTCAAGAGGGATAGCCTAGATTCGACTAAGTGTTGACAACATCCCTGTAATACATGCATATATATATATAAAGCTCAAGAGATACACACACACACACACACACACATATATATATAGATATAGATATAGATATATATATATATATATATATATATATATATATATATATATATATATATATATATATATATATATATATATATATATATATATTTGTGTGTGTGTGTGTGTGTGTGTGCATGTATGTATGTATGTATATATGTATGTAGGTATTGTTGAGTGTCACTAGCATCCCCATTTACATAACGTATGCTTGTCTTTGCACAAAGCTTAAGAGGGATAACCAAAACTCGACAAAGTGTCAAGGGTGTCCATGTAATACATATATACAAATATAAATCTTAGGAGGGATAGTCTGGATTTGACTAAAGGTTGAGATTAGCCCTATAATATATGCATATATATGTAAATATCAAGAGATATAGGCCAATGTGGTTGAGTAGTGAGAGAATACCATAGTGTATCATATAGATAAATGTAAATGTAAATATTAAGAGACATATACATACATTCATAAATCCATACATACATACATACATACATACATACATATATATATATACATACATATATCTATCTATATATATATATATATATATATATATATATATATATATATATATATATATTTGTGTGTGTGTGTGTGTGTGTTAGCGTCACGAGCATCCCCATGTACATAATATATGTTTTTTTTTGCAAAGTGCTCAAGAGCTGGTGGAAATTGTGTAAATGTTGAGATGATATCAACCTCAACATCTAATGGAGGAATGGCTTACATTTTTGGATTCAGGGTAGTGATTACATGCGCCGTAGCAAGTTTCAAAATTTTTGGAGCATAAATGGTCCACCAAAAGGTCCAGAAAGACCCTAAAAATGACCTTTCTGCCACTTTTTGGACACACAAAAGCAGTCTTGGGAGAATCAAGTTTTGAAGGGTCAAATGAGCTGCATTAGAGAAATTCGAGGTGTTATGGAAAGTAGACTTGAATACCTTTCCAGTGAGCTATCATGGGCTCAATTTGGATGCAAGAAAGGCCTTCAAAAGTAGCTTGAAAGTGGCGTTACGCATAGAGCGAGTGGCGTTGCGCATACAACAAATTTTGCTCAAGATGCCTATTTTACCAATTTTCGACTATGATCATAATTTCTCTCTCATGGTGGATGATTTACTAATGTAATTTATGTCATGGTTTGTAAATATGAGGGTTAAACAGTTGTAGAGGGTAGATTCATTAGATTAAAGGTTATTTTGAGGGTAATGAATCAGTTTCCCCTCTTTTAGAGGCAAGTTGTTTGGTGGCCTAGATTCTAGTTCCTTGTTTATAGTTTGTTGAAACAACTCCTCTTTTCATGAATTCGGCCCCTGAGGCTAGTATGAGTTGTTTTGATGCCTATATCATGTTTTTTCTTAGTCATTTGTTGAGCTTGGACTCAGCTGGATGCTTATGCACTGACTGTAGACCATTTCGTAGTAGTTTGGCAGGAAACTAATAAAATTGTAGCGATTTTTATCGGATCCCTGTGGTATGGACCAATTGTGACCTCGTACTTGACCCTTTTGCAAGGCGGGCTTCTGAGAATGCACTACTACAAATGAATTTAACCCCCTATCGCAAATTGCTAAGTTGATTTTGTAGTCTTGGTGCAGTTAAATCACACTCCTATCTCCAACACCCTAGCCTAGGCTACTATTGGTTTAGTATGAGTAAAAATAAAAGATGAATCTAGTTAATTTCATTATCACGTTGATTTTAGTGGTTGTTGTTTACACAAGAGGGATGCGGTGTGAAAATCAGATGGTGTGAATGACTCTTTGTTAGTCACCCTAATGTAGCTATATGAAATTTTGTATTTTCATTTTGATTAATGCTAACTACAGGAGGATAAAAGCCCTCTAATATACTAATGCCTATTGTGATGCACCTCTTCACTAAATTCATTTTAAATGCAAATTATCCCAAATTTTGTGAATTAATGACCCAAAAAAAGACAAGAAGGAAAACCAAATAAACCGAAAAGAAACCAAAGAAAAAATTCCCAAACAAGAACCCAAAGCACTCTAAAAGCATCACAAATAGGAAAACAAAGCGCAATCAAAGAAACACAGTCAAAGCGATCAAATCCAAAGCCAAATGTGGAAGAAGGAAGGGAATGTCAACAAGCTAGGGTTGTAGCACAGTGACTCAACTAAGGCCAATGTTATATAAAGATCAAAATCAGATCGTAGAGTGAGGAAGGCCTAAATAAGATCACATGAGGGTCACACAAGACAATTAAAACACACTCAAATGAAATTTTCTAGATGACAGCTGCACAACCAATCACAACACCATCAATTGTCATGGAAAAAAAGAAGAGAGAGAATAGGTAACTTGAAAACAAATGACCAAACCACACAAAGGAATCAAAAGACGAAAGTTGGATGTCAAAGAGATCTAAGAAGTCACCAAAAGCAACCAAAAAATCTGAAATAGAGATCTAGAGATGAGAACGCTAGTCCTCAACCAAAGCACACAATGAATCCTTCAAGAGAAACCTTGAAGAACACAAGCAATGGATCATACCAACCAATAAATAATAAATGGCTCAGATATGATAGAGTAGCTATTATCAACAACAAAAACAAATAAATCCAACTAATAAAAGCAATCTCTAAAGAAAAACATCCAAAAAACAAGCAAATAAGGTGAAGGAAAACCTGAAAATTGGAAAAACAAATAGAAAATAGGTTGATTTTTCAATCAGACATATCTTCCTTGAGGGGCACCCATAACCCCACTTTATGGGGTCTGGGGTAGCGCCCCAAAAAATTTTGGTTTTGGACCCTATGTTAGGTTGGGCAGACCCACCTATGGTTTTGTGCATGATTTTCGCACATGTTTTTTGGACGCGATGGTCTTCGGTCCATGGTATTGGACATGATGGTTTTCGGTCCATGGTATTGGATGCTTCGGCATGTATAAATAGGTATTATAACATTGAAAGGAACATAATGAAAAATCAATCTAGTAGTCTTGGTTTTGGGATCCAGTGGGGAAATCTCTTTGTATATGTTTTTTATGTGTTATGCTCTCGCATTGTTTATTTTTCTGTGTTTTAGAATTCGTATGCAGGTAATTTCTGTACGAGGTTAAAACCCACATTTGGTATCAGAGCAGATTTGGCTTCAAGGGGACACCTTTGCTACTGAGGGGTTTTGCTTGGGCCTGTGGTAGACCCTATTCAATGGGAGATCTGTGAGATCGAACCTGGTGGTGAAAGAATATGGTGAGCAATGGAAAGATAGAGATCGAGAAATTTAAGGGTCAGAGTTTTGAGTTGTCGAAAATCAAGATGGAGGATCTTTTGGTGGATAAAGATTAGTGGATCATGGTAGATCCGGGTACTAAACCAACAGGAGTGTCCGATGAAGAATGGAAGGAGTTGGATCAGAACGCAAAGAGCACAGTATGATTGTGTGTCTCATATTCAGTATTGCCGAATGTATCAGGGGAAGCTACAACAAAGGATTTGTGGGACAAGTTAGGGACTTTGTACCAATCTAAGTCTCTAGTGAATAAACTGTTCCTCTGGAAAAAGCTGTATAACTTGAGGATTAAAGATGGAGACTCAGTGATAGAGCATCTGAACACATTTAATATTTTGGTAAGTCAGTTAGCATATGTTGATATTAAAATTTCAGATGAAGATAAGTGCATCAGTTTTTTATGTTCTCTACTAGATTCGTGGGATAGTCTGGTTATTGGAATAGGTAGCAATGCAACTACCTTGCATTTTGATGAAATAGTCTCATCCTTGCTGATGAAGGAGATGAGACAGAAAAATATGGAGAGCAAAAATGGTGATGCCTTGTCTGTATGAGGACGGTCCTAGAACAGAAACAAAAATAAGTCATCGAGTGGGAGATCTAAATCTAGAGGGAGATCTAAATCTCCAGGAAAACCTATAAATGTGGTGTGTTGGAAATGTGGAAAGGAATGCCACTTAAAAAGGGATTGTAAATTAAAGCTCCTGACAAAGGAAAGGGATCTGATGAGGCTCCTTCTGTAGAGGCGAAAACCACCTCAGATGAAGGTGGGGATGTGTACTTGGCTTATTCAAGTACACATGTAGATCATGGGGCATGGTTGATTGACTCAGGTCCATCCTTTCACTTCACTCCCCATAGAGAGTGGTTCTACGAGTATGAGATATATGATGGTGGTGATGTCTTCTTGGGGGATGACAGGAAGGCTAGAATCATTGGTCACAGAAAAGTAAAGTTGAAGTTGCAAGGTGGAGGGGTTAGAACGCTTCTAGGTGTTCTACATATTCCTGCATTGGCCAGAAATCTGATTTCTATAAACAAGCTGGATGATGCAGGTGTAAAAACATTTTTTGGGAAGGATACCCGCAAAATGGTTCGGGGAGCACTAGTATTGATGCGGGGAGTTTGGATTGGAACTCTGTACAAGCTGCAAGGTAGCATTGTTATTGATGGGTGCAATAGTTCTATGGTTCCTGAAAGTGGAGCAGAAAATCTAGTGGTCTCTTGAGAGAAGACCATGCTGTGGCATCAAAGGCTTGTACATATTGGAGAGAAGGGCCTTCGAATACTTCATTGTAAAGGTATGGTAGAAGGTATGAGTAATAGCTCTCTAGATTTTTACTTTTGTGAAAATTGTGTATGTGGGAAGCAGAATCGAGTGAGTTTCGCCTCTGGTGGTAAGAGGGCGAAACATATATTAGAGCTTGTGCACAGTGATGTGTTTGGACCTGTGAAGGTTCCATCACTGGGTAAGTCTGTGTACTGTATATCATTTATAGATGACTTCTCAAGGAATACTTGGATATATTTCCTTAAGAAGAAATCTGAAGTCTCTGACAGGTTTAAAGAATTTAAGGCTCTGGTGGAAAACCAGACAGAGAAGAAGATAAAGGTGCTGAGGACAGATAATGGTGGAGAGTTTTGCAGTAAGGAATTTGAAGAATTTTGTAAGAAGTACAGTATAGCACGGTAGAAGACTACTCCATATACACCTCAGCAAAATGGAGTTGCAGAAAGAATGAATAAGACGTTGATGGAAAGGGCAAGAAGCATGCTCAGTGGTGCTGGCTTGGGACATGAATCCTGGGTAGAGGTGGTGGATACTACATGTTACCTGGTCAACAGGTCACCTTCATCAGCGTTGGAGGATAATACTCCACAAGAGGTATGGACTGGTAAAAAACCCTCTCTTTCCCATCTGAGGGTATTTGGATGTGATGCATATGTACATGTTCCAAAGGAGAAACAAACCAAGTTGGATAGTAAATCTAAAAAGTGCATCTTTATTGGGTATAAGGATGGTTTGAAGGGTTATAAGCTTTGGAACCCAGTCACACAAAAGGTTGTGTATAGCTGAGATGTGGTGTTCAGAGAGGTAAAAGATGTTATTAAACATGAAGTCCAACAAAAGGAACCTGAGAAGATAGAGTTTGAGCTAAAGGAGGAAGAATTAGACTCTATAGCAGAGGAGGAATCAGAAGATGAAGAGCCACAAACTTCAGCTGTGAGAAGATCAGTTCGAGAGAGAAGGTAGCCAGAAAGATATAGTCCATCTACTTTTTGTTCAAATTTTGCTTTGTCTATTACTAATGATGATCCCAAAACTGTGAAGGAAGCAGTGGATTCAGAGGATTGAAAACTCTGGAAAGAGGCCATGGTTGATGAAATGGCATCTTTGCACAAAAATGAGGCTTGGGATCTGGTGGAGTTGCGGCTGGAAGGAAACCCATTGGCAGCAAATGGGTGTTCACAAAGAAGACAAATTTAGAAGGAAAGGTGGAGAAATACAAAGCTCAGTTGGTAGCAAAAGGTTATTCCAAGGTGCAGGGAATTGATTTTGGTGATACTTTTTCTCCTATTGCCAAGGTAACTTCTATTAGACTACTTTTATCTGTTGCTGCTGCTTTTGATTTTGAAGTAGAATAGATGGATGTGAAGAGAGCATTTCTTCACAGGGATCTGGAAGAGGAGATCTACATGAAGAAACCTGAAGACTTTGTGATGAAGGGTAAAAAAGAACTGGTATGCAAGTTAAAGAAGTCTCTATATGGGTTAAAACAGTCACCAAGGATGTGGTATCAGAAATTTGATACATTTATACGAGAACTTGGCTTCCCTAGAAGAAAAGTAGATCACTGTGTGTATTTTAAATTAATTGGTGACCATGTTATTTATCTGCTCTTGTATGTGGATGATATGTTGTTGGTTGGAAATTACAAAGAAGTTATCCAGGATTTGAAGACCCAATTGTCCTCCAAATTCGACATGAAAGATCTTGGTGCTGTGAACTATATTTTGGGCATGGAAATTAAAAGAGATTGGGCAAAGAGGAAGCTCTGGTTAAACTAGAGGAAGTATGTCGAGACAATATTGCAGAGGTTTAATATGCAAGATAGTAAACCGGTGAAGGTTCCTATTCCTGTAGGTGTGAGGTTATCTGCTGAACAGTGTCCCAAGACACAAGAAGAGGAAGAGGACATGTCCCGTGTTCCATATGCAAGTGCAGTTAGTAGACTGATGTATGAAATGGTTTTTACTAGACCAAAAATTGCACATGCAGTGGGAGTATTGAGTAGGTTTATGTCAAAACCAAGGAAGGAGAACTAGATAGCAGTGAAGCAGGTTTCCAGGTATTTTCATGGCACTAGTGACTATGGTTTGTGCTACCATGGAATACCAAGATTGGAAAAAGTGTTGGATATTCATGGCTTTGTTGATGCAAACTCGGCTAGAGATCTGGATCAGAGAAGATCTACAAGTGGTTCTGTGTTTAACCTATTTGGAGGTGTAGTAAGTTGGATGAGTAAGAAACAATCTGTGGTGGCACTGTCAACTACAGAGGCATAATACATGGCAGCCACTCATGCAAGCAAGGAAGCAGTTTGGTTGTAGAGATTGTATTCAAGTATGGGGTTAGTACAGGAAGCTATAAGGATAGACTATGACAGCCAAAGTGCAATTTTCTTGGCAAAGAACCTGCATATCATTCAAAGAAAAAGCACATTGATGTTCAGTATCACTTTGTGAGGGATATGATAGAAGACAAAAAGGTGTTGCTAGTAAAGGTGGACACTTTGAAGAATACTGTGGATGCATTGACAAAATCTATGAGCTCTGAGAAGTTCTCTTGCTGTAGAGAGAGAATGGGCATTTCAGGGCTAGAAAAATGACTACGCTCTCTTGTGGCCCCCTATGGAAATAAAACAAAAAGTGGGAGAATGTTGGGTTGTGTTATATTCTTTCCACGTAGCTAACAGGGGGTTTGAGGGGCACCCGTAACCCCACTTTATGGGGTTCAGGGCAGCGTCCCGGAAAATTTTGGTTTTGGACCTTATGTTAGGTTGGCCGAACCCACCTATGGTTTTGTGCATGACTTTCACACATGTTCGTTCGATGGTATTAGACACGATGGTTTTCATTCCATGGTATTGGATGCTTCGGCATGTATAAATATGTATTATAACATTGAAAGGAACATAATGAAAAATCAAGCTGGTATTCCCGGTTTTGAGATCCAGTGGGAAAAGCTCTGTGTATATGTTTTTTATGTGTTATGCTCTCACATTGTTTATTTTTCTATGTTTTAGAATTCATATGCAGGTAATTTCTGTACGGGGTTAAAACCTACATTCCTCATACAAACTCTGTTTCGGGTGGTTTTTTTTAGGTAAAATTTAAAGAGGATTACAGGTCTATAATTATTTTCACTTGGATTTGTACAAAAAATAATAGAAAGGAATAGAAACAAATAGTCACGCATGAGGAAGGAATTAAAACAAACTGCTCAATTTTCAATTGGCCATAAATTCCTCATACGAAGTCCATTTATAGTGATTTTTTTTTGGGGGGGGTAAACATTTGATAGGATTGCATATCTATGTTTATTTCAATCAAATTCTATACAAAAAAAATCCATATTTTAAACACATGATTTGATATTCTCTCGTAGAAAAATTAAAAATAAAACTCCAGCTCCAAGATCATCTCATATCTCAAGCAAGTAAAATCAATGGATATCAAAATGAATCCAACAAACTACAGAGAACTCAATGGGAACAAGAGAGAGCCAAAAAACATAAATAAGAAGACGAGATTTAAAAACAAAGAGGGAAAAATAAAAATTCTCTCATTGAAAGCACCAATTCTATTGCATTTAATTATGCAAGGATTTATTGCTCCATGATCTCATGCCTGATTGAGATCACTAGAAAATAAAATAGAATGGCTAGGAAAATATAATAATGATCCCCAATCTAGATGGCCATGCATGCAGTTTTAGTGCAATTTCTATTGCTACAAAGTATGAGAAAATACCTTGCCTCCTTGCATATTAGTGAAGGGTTTTTGGGCCTGATGCAGAATCCTTGCACTCCAATCAAGCGATATCATTCATCCACTCAAGATCCAAAGACTACACAGAAATAAAACCAAACAAAGACGAGAAGTGATCTTCCGCGGAAGATCATCAGCTCAAAACATTTATAAATCACACATATAAATTACTGCAAAATTGACATAAGGGAAAGGAACACAAAATTTTACTAACCATATAAATGAAATTACATTAATATACCTTCAAAAAATAATTTCCTCTCCTCTACCTTGTAGTATGGTCTCCTCTCCCAATACAATAGAGCTCTCGTGATATAGTTTGGATACTCTCCCCTTTTCCCCCTTTCCTCTTAGTGATATTATAAAGGTTCATTCTATCCTTTAAGAGAATGTAACTAGACACCTAGGGGCCCAAGAAGTTAGGAAACATCTACAATAATGGACCCCTAGCCAACTCATATACAAGTGGGTCAAGTTGGTCTCCTTAGGAATGGAAAACTCTAGAAACATTTTTCACAATTATGACTTTTTTCTCAATTATCTAAATTATGAAATAATTATTCTCTTTTTTTTGCTAAAGCAAGAGTCAAGCCTTCTATTTCAATAAATCAAAAAACGAATTACATAAGGTACAACATTCCACAAGGAACTAGGAGCAAAAGAGAATCTAAATCACTAATAGCCATAGAACCACAAATCGAACCTCAAAACGCTCGAAAAGCCAGCCAAAGCCTAACCAATCAATCACCCTCCAGAGTTTTGACAGACTATGATAAAATATGCCTCGGATTCAAATAGGGGAAAGAAGCCATTCTGAAAGAATTTTGGTTCTGAAAGGGGATAACTCTCAAGCATAATTTTGTCCCTATCTCCATCAAAGCCCACCATAAAGCGTAACAAGCACGAATGATAACAATTGCCCTACCTTGCACCTTATCCTTGATCATCGCTTCCCCTTGCCAGATCTAATGATGGAGGAAGATATCGCACGACCCACAAACATGGAGAATAACCACACATTGAACACCCTGGACCCACCAACCTACACGATTGATCATGACCGTAGAAACATATTGCTTGATCCAATGGCTGTGATGCATATTGCACAGGCCAAAAGCACCTAGATTTAGTGCGCAATGAGGGCAGTATTTATTACCATAACTAGGCCACGTGTTGATGTGTGAATGGAATCGCTCCAAAATCTAAAAAACCATAAACCACTTGAAGGGCTTGCAATGAACCCAAAACGACTCCCCGAGTGGTATTGCCATTGCCGAAAGAATAATCAGTTCATTGAGTTTGCCGAGATCTCTAGGATTCTGGCTTCTCGCACTAGCCCATATCCTCATGCTCAAGCACCAAAGGAAGATGAAAAGTCCTCCATTCTGTCTTCTACCCGAGTAACAACTTCTACCTAACCACATCCTCCAGAGACTTCTGCGATTATTCTTACCACGGATGCGGAGGCCAACAGTGAACTGCTTCCCAAAAGGGACCTCCCTGCAAAATTGACTCTTCATAAGAAAAACCCAATTCATATAGACACTAGTTCTGTGTCTCTATTACAAAACATATTTTTGTCCTCGTCCACCTGATTTAGACAGTGAATCCTTAACCCATTCTGAGGCAGCTCTTGCCAGCTCAGCTCAACCCTGTTCATGGTGTAGAGCACCCCTTGATTTTCAAGGATGTATGCCAATTTATTGGCCATTCTTAACACATGTGTGAAGCCCACTGTACTTAAGCCCCAAAGGTGAAGCTGAATCCTCTGAAAGACTTGCAACAACCTCCATTAATTTGAGACATTTTCTGGCTCCGTACCATAACTGATTCTCTTAACCGTATTAATGATTAACTCAGAGTCAGCCTCAACTATGATATCTGGAGATTATTCTACTTCAGGAATTCTAAAAAATGCTCGAGAGCCATTAATTCCACCAAATTATTAGTGGCTCTTGCCAAATGGTAGTGAAAAATAGAAAGGATGCATCCATTATTATCTCCTAACACCCCACCAAAACCTGCTACACCCGAGTTACCTTTTGAGGCCCCATCAATGTTGAATTTCAAAAAACCCTAAGGTGGGGGGTGCCAATAATTTTGCGTAGTGTTCATGTTCATGACCTTTCTATCCAAGCCTTATGGGATGAGCTCCAACATCCCTAACTAAAGAAGTATCTACCTCTCAGCTTCTGAAGGTGGATTCTTTGGGGAATTTCTCGCAATAGTGCCTACCATCTCTTTAAGCTGTCTTAATATCTGCTCAAAGATTTGGTGGGATGATTGTTTTTCATTTTTGAAGACTCTAGTGTTCCCTTCTTTCCAAACATTCCATATTATGAAACTTGGCTTTAAAGCCCAGGCTGAACAGAGAACCTCATAATTAGAGAAGTTTCATCTCCATTTATTCAGGGGGGTGATAATTCTTACTTTTTCCCTGTCTGTCTGTCGAAAAACAGTGGAAAATGAGTCCCACAGACTAGAAGTGAAGTTGCAGTTATTGAGTAGGTGCTCTACGGTTTCGTCCTGGGCCTCACAGAGCTGGCATCTGGAGGGACCCAGAACACCCCTCTTTCGAATATTATCCCAGGTCAGAATTTTCTTGTGTTGAACTAGCCACATGAAGAGTTTGATCTTCATCCAACCTTGATGCCTCCATAGGTTCTTCCAAGCCTGGTCTAGTACAATGTGGTCCAGCTCAAGGAATATGCTTTTAGCTTCCTTGAGATTGAAGGTACCTTCGTTATTATTACCCCATCTAAGTTGATCATGTCCCCCTATCACTAAAATTTTTCTTTGCTCCAACACTTTCATCAGTGCCTCCACTTTTGCTTTTAAGGGGTTATCATCCCTATACTCAATCTTCTGCCATATTCTCCATTTTCCTTCTCTGTTGTTTTGAACCCAAAAATTTTAACCCTGAGTAAACCTTGGGCATCAGTTTCCTTCTTGAGATCTAGAAAGTCCTCTGTTAGCAATGTAGGTTCCTGTTGCCATTTGTCCTCCCAAAACAAAGCAAGATCCCCCTCTCTGATTTCCCAAAAATAGTTTTTTTGTACTAATTCTCTATTTTCCTAGGCCTTATTCCAAATATGTGAACCTTTAATGATGATAGTAATTGGTATGTGCTCATTCTCTTGCTAATTGCTAGCATATTTTGCTTTCCAGATACTAGCCCATTGACCCTTTGGATCTTTTACCCAACACCACCATAATTTCGACCCTCGAGCTCTACTTAGCACTTCCGAATCATCCAATCCAAGAACCCCTTGATTTTTAGGTTTGCAAATCTTATCCCAAGCAACCAAGGCCCATTTCTTTCTCTGCTCCCCCTTGCCCCAAAGAAAGTCTCTTCGAATGTTTCTAAATTGTTGCAACACTCCCTTCGGAGCAGGTAGGGTAGAGAGCATGAAGGCAGGGATAGATTAAAGAAGAGCTTTAGTAAGCACTAATTGACCAGTCAGGTTTAAAGACCTAATAGTCCATTTCCTGATTTTATCCTACATCTTATTGATCACCGGCTCACAAATTCTCTTGTGCAACGGTTTAACAGTTAGAGGAACTCCCAAGTACTTAGAAGGAAGGAAATCCCTTTGAAAGCCTAGAATTCTGGAAATGTTTCTCTGAATAGCAATATTTGTATTAAATAAAAAAATCTTAGATTTAGAAAGATTAACTTCCATATCTGTAGCCATGGCAAAGTCACACAGGATACGTTTATAAGCTAGAGCCTCTTTGACTATGGGGATTCCCTGAAGCATGGTATCATCAACAAATTGTTGATGAGTTAGAGCTTGACTAGTCTCTGAAAGCTGAAGACCCTTTATATTTCCAATTTCTTTCACCTGCTTGATTGACCGACCAAGTCCTTCCATCATGAGGATAAAGAGAAAGGGAGAGAGCATATCTCCCTGCCTGAGGCCTCTGAAGGGAGTAAAGGTCTTGGAAGGGGAACCATTAACCAGAATTGAGAAGTTGGAAGAGGTAACTAAGGCCATGACCCATTTGACCCAGTTATGATCAAACCCAAAGGTAATAAGTACCTTCCTGATATAGGTCCAATTCAGCTTGTTGTAAGCTTTGGCTAGGTCCAATTGCATAATCATGTGTGCTTTCCTATTGCTTACCAAAGAGTGAACCACCTCATGCACTTGAATGATGTTATTGAGAATTTGTCTTCCCTCCACATACCCAGATTTCTCCACAAAAACTAGAGAGGGAAGAAGAAGTTTAAGCCTATTAGCCACTACCTTGGATATTATTTTGTACACCACATTGCACAGAGCTATGGGTCTATATTTGTTCGGGGTTAAGGCATTATCCTATTTGGGGATCAAAGATAAGAAGGAAGTATTGAGCACCTTCGAAATGGTTCTATTCGTTATGGAATCCTCAACCACCTTTAGAATGTCTTTTTAACTATATTCCAGCAAGCTTTAAAGAAATCCACATTGAAACCATTAGGGCCTGGCGCTTTACCATTCTACATTTCTTTGTTGACTTCACCAACCTCCTCTTCAGTCGCTGGCCTATTAATATTGAAATTATCCTCTCTTGTAACAATCCTAGGTATATGCCTTGTTAAGTCTTTGATGAAGTGATCTCTGTCTGAAATTGTTTCCTTTGATATGTCTCGAAAGTGCTGAACTAGCACCGATTCTATATCTGCATGGGTGTTAAGAATATGACCTTCCTCATTCTTGATTGAGGAAATCATATTATGATATCTATTCACCGAGGTGGATCTATGGAAAAATTTAGTATTTCGCTCCCCTTCTTTGAGCCATTGAACTCTAGATTTTTGTCTCCAAAAAATTTCCTCTTGTTTACATAGATTCTCCCAGTCTATCTGATGTTTGGTGACTTGATCATTTTTGACCTTATCAAAACCATCCATGATAAGGTCTTGATTCAATTTCTGCATTTTGTCTTCAACAACTTCTTTCGCAACAAAAATGTTACCAAATTCATTTTTGCTCCAGTCTTTAAGCCTGAACCTGATGTTCTTTAGTCTTTTACGTAGTACAAACATATTTGTACCCTACAGCTGCAGATCCTTAGTCCACCATTTTGCAATATTACTGTTGACCCAAATCTGAAAGGTCTATTCTTGGGGGTACCTATGCCCTGCATTTCTAGTTTTACCAGCCAATGGTATGAGCCTCCAAAGGGGAGAATTCTCACTACTATGTCCCTGTCGTTGAGCATAAGGTCCTCTGAGATTAAGAATCTGTCTAACTTGGAGGTGACTTGAGACTCTCCTCCTCTTTTATTATTCCAAGTAAATAGGCCATTACTCATGTCAGTGTCAACTAGATTCATATTATCTATAAAAGTTTGAAAAGTTATAGAGTCTTTGCTCAAGGTTCTGGTTCCCCCTTTTTTCTCTGAAAGTGATTTGATCATGTTGAAGTCTCGTCCCATGATCCATGGTACTACTACATATCTATCTCTCAAATCCTCAAGAGAATCTTGAAACCTGAGTTTATCATCTATTCTTTGAGGGCCATAAACATTTGTGACTAGATAAGTATCCCTATCTCCCATAGGCTGGATAACCTCCGATAAATAATTCCTAGATTCCTCAGCGTCTATTATTCCAATCTTTTGGGGGTTCCAAAGAGTGAGTATACCCCCTAATGTATTATCTGCTTTAACTTCTAAAAATTCATACTTGCTGAGCCAGCTGCTATGAACTTCTTTGATTCTTTGAATGGAACATTTAGTTTCCTGGATAAAGATCATATCTGGTGCTTCTTGTTTCATTCTGTGACTAAGAATTCTTTGTTTTCTCTTACTCCCTAGACCTCTTATATTCCAAGATGTAAACTTCATTATTACAGATTTGTAAAAGAGTAGCTAGTTAGGTCTTTCATCTTACCTAAATCTATCATTAGCTTTCCACATTCCATCAATAACTCATTCTGCTTTTTTCTGCCTCTTTTCCTCCCTGGGTTTTTAGGAGCTAATTCTGGTGAGGTTTTCATAGGTTTCACACCTTCGTTGCCCTGCCTTTCTTTATTTTTATGACTCTCCAGCCCCTTTACCTGAGTTTTCCATAGGAATAGTTGTTGTACTCTGTTGAACTCTTCTTTTGGTAATGAGTCTACCCCTCCCATGGTACCCTATTTCAAGAATCCTTCTAGATCTAGGTGTTCTCTATCTAGAATCTCATGTAGTTCATGATCCTCCGTTTCCATCTCACTCTAGATCATATCTTGGTCCATCTCTAGTTCTCCATCACCCGGGATGGTTTCTTTCTATTTGGTAATATCTTGTATTTGTTCACTATTTACCTCTTTCTTTCTCTCCCCAGGACTTCCTTCCATGATCTGATCTTGTTTTGTTATCTCCTCCTCTTCTTCAAGTACATGGAACTTATTCTTGCTGACCTGTTGGCCTTCTGTTTGATTTTTTTTAGTTCCCCTTTTGCCCCCTTTTCCTCTATGTCCCACTTTGTGGAAGCCTTCATTGTCTTTCATTGTATAGCTTTATTCTCATTCTCGATTTTACTGAGAGGATAGTCTCTAAAAAGATGTCCATGTTCATGGTACTTGTGGCATCTGAAAGGTAAATGCTCATAATCTACTGTTTGCACCCATTCTTCATCAAAGACTCCCAAGATGACCTCATCCCGTAGAGCTCTAGAGAGATCCATATCCACACATATTCTAGCAAAGGAAGTGTATTTACCCCTTCTGGTGGCCTCAAAAGCTTTGACAAAACGTCCTAGTTTATTTCCTATGGCAGATAATGATTCCATTTTCTAGTAATCAAGAGGTAGGGAATAGAGTCTTACCCAGACCGGGACCGAGGTGAAAGTCTCTCGCTCTGGGACAAAATTCATCATCCACGGCCACATGTAGAGGCCTGTTGCTGCATAGAAGTAGGGCCCACCTTCAAACACTCTGTCTTTGTCCTCAATATTTGTAAAGACCACAGTAAAGAAACCCTTTGACCCCAGATGTAGGTCTATGCTTCCTTTTGGTTTCCAATGGTATTTGATCCATGTTTGTAGAGCCTTTTCAGTGGGCCATAGTCCCATGAATTTGCAAATGATAGCATAGGTCCGCATGTGATCCCTGTGTGCCTACAGAGTAGGATCATTTAAAACTACTCTAGGAGTGACGTCTGCCTTAGGTTTACATGGCTCCTTATGTGCCTTATTTTCTGCTCCCTATTTTTTGTCTTCTTCCTCATTTTCTTTGGTGCTGTTGTCCTTCCTTGATTTGGTAAAATCTTGTTCCTCTTCCATGCTTATTTTTGCTTCCTCTAAAGGACCTCTGATGGAATATAATGGTTTATTGCCCTCGCTAGCCACGGCCTACTTGTAGGAGGGAGAAGAGCTCCCCCCTTTGCGCCCCTCCATGGGGAACCACCCCTGAAACAATGTGAAACCCTAGCTTTGCGCCTCATTCTCCAGGTCCAGTTTCCTCCAGTCTTCCTTGGTTATCTCAGGTTCCTCTAGAAAAACAATTTTTTCATCGGTTTCCAGAAAATTGTCACAAGGTCCAAGTCTGACTCGTGAATCTCTCATACAACACTCCAAATAATTATTCTCATAATTATAATATTTTGGAAAATTAATTATGAGAAAAAACCCAATAATGTAACTCCACCCTTTTATCCTGGGATAAATCTCACATAAGTAAAATAAAAGATGAAAAGGTATGCACTTTAGCCAAACAACTAAGGTAAGTTTATATTGGGTTTCTCTCACTAAAATGGAGTGGAAAATAGGGTTATAACATTTGTGTCCTTATATCGTATCAGTGTACTATTATTCTTGATACTTTCTTCAATGCACTTAATTGTTACACAAAGAAAAGCTAGTGTTTCTTATAAAAGGTATAAAATCGTGTGAAACATGTAGGTATCTCTATGATACAAGGGTGACTACATTAAGGCTATGAAATATTTGTAGTAGAAGAGAAATTCCAAGAGAATATGACTAAAAATATTGAATTTTTTTAGCATCTCTTCCTTGTAATGGCCTTCAGGGACTACATTATCATTCGGCGAAGAGCCAAGTTTAGAAAGAACTCCATACTTTGGCTTCATAACTATGAGCAATAAACTTAAGCTATAAATGAATAATCATTCATCTAATCTAAAGTATAAGTTATATTGGGAACTCATTAAGTTGATGCTTGGGTTCTCTACCAAAGGTAAATTATGTTGTCACAAAACGTTCTACCTTAAATATTAGTTTTAAACATCTATGGTTTCATGTATTGTGTAACCATTTGTTGAGCAAAAACCAACTTCACCATGCCATTTTTTCCTTGGCTTATGCTAAAGGAAAAATGTATTAGGGTCCCTCTATTATTTTTCAAACTTTTGAGCTTCATGGACTTGTCTATGAATTGATCATATAACTATATTTTTCATGGATGTGTCTCAGATTCCCTTCTTAGATCTCACCAAACCTTACAAACTTTCTTTGGGTCTCTTGCCTTATCTTTTAAAGAAAATTTTTCCTTATTAGACCCTTCAAAACTCGCAATATTGTATTGAGATATTCATCACAATATAGTGCATCAAAGCTTTCTTTCAATGTGATAGATAATGTCATATGGAAACTTGTTTTATCCATGACACAAGAAAACATAAAAAAATTGAAATGTTACATATGGAACCTCTTAAACGTTTTACTCCTTACTATGTATCACACTCATCACTTTTTTCCTTATGATACATCATGATTTTTAAAACATCCAAGGCTATGATACATTTAAATTTCTGAAAACCGCCATGGCTATGATACATTGTAGAATAAAATCTAATTCCATTATGGGATATCATAACTCATAAAATTATGAATCTCTATGACAAGTTTCCTTCGTCGCACGTTGGGAAAAATTATTGAAATGAAACATATCACAATCATAACAACTTTCACCAAATTATGCCATTAAGCCTGTATCACACCACACTAACTCTTTCACATGTGCAACACCTTGATTTTTCATTGATGTGTCATGTTAAAAGTTTTAAAAGGGGACCAAGGGAACTTGTATGAAGATGATGGTAAAAAAGGTGGCAACAAGTATCAAGAACGTGCTCACACAAGAAAAGCTTTGAATTCTTAGATGCATACATGTGTTCATGAGAATTCAAATCTAACATCCCTCAAACCACCACTAAGGCTAAAATATTGAGGCTAGGGCAGTGTTCTTGAGAAGTTTTGCACATTCATAAAAATGTGTGCATGTTCCTAGGAATGTGTGTCATCTCTAGGAATGTGCACCCATTTCTATTCAACATTTTTTTTTAAATTTTGTGGTGATTCAATTTCATCAGCATATCACAGTGCACATTTTAAGGTTGATTGAATATATTTTGGTAGTGAAAATCAAGAAAAACTTGAAAAATTATTGATGAACTTTGTTGATGTGATCATTAGTTGGTTCTAACTAAACATTGAAAATGAATTTGAGTCTCTTTTAGTTTCATAATTTGTTTATATTATGAAAAAAAATTATTAAAAAAATCCTTATTAATTTAGAGGCTACTTAATAACAAGGAACCTAAGAAAAAGCCAAACCCAACATCACCACATGAGGACGCACCAAATCCCAACCCAAAACCAGAAAACATAAACATTGAAATTGATGCATGGTTGAGGTCTAATAATACTTATACGAGACATAATAAATACCATAGAACCCTCACAACTATCACTAACCTCACCTTTGCTTATTTTCCTATGAATTTCCAAGGCTATTTAAGACATGTATTTAATTATAGTGTTAGAATGTGTGAATATTATACGATGGGTCTTGATAAAAGTGAAGTTATATATCTAAAATTTTTAAAAAAGAAACTAATGACATTGTTTATTGACTTGAGAATTAGGTTACAACCACTAGACCCAAAGAGATGCATTTATATGGACTATTCACCTACCAACAATTTTTAACAATTGGATGAAAATGTGGTTTATAGTATTTGAAAAGCCTCCCCGAAATAATAAGAAATTTTTTATGTATTTCCTTGGAAAATTATGGCTAAATTTTCTTTTGCATCACCATATCAACTACTTTTACATTAGTGAATTTCATGGGTTAGGTATTGAGTTCACATAGAATAGAGAAAGCCCTAGGTGTGGCCCATTTCTAGGTCATCGTCTTGCTAAGTTGTTGCCTAACCCACTTTTCCAACATCCTCCTACAATTTAAAGGATTTTCTAGACCCAGATATTGATATCTACCTTTACACATAAACCAAAGTACCCTAGCACATTCATAGCATTATCCCACTAGGAGGGGCCATCAAGTGATTTTGGCGTAGAGGCTAGGGCTTTAGGACCAATATTAGATTCAAACTAGGAGGGGGAACATGGGAAAAATAGGTGTTCACAATCTAGTTCATGTGACCCTCATATATGCTTGAGCTACAAGTAAACATTTTTTGGGATAATGGAGGCAACTACTAATGAAAGATAGATTGAGGATGTTACAATCTTGATCTTCTATGTGTTCTTAATTGATATATATATATATATATATATATATATATATATATATATATATATATATATATATATATATATATATATATATATATATATATAGATATATATATATATATATATATATATATATATATATATATATAGTGCTTTATTATATTGTTTTTCTATATCTAGTTATACAATCTTTGTAGTTGTTACTCTTGGACAAACTACCCTTGACACTACTAGATGCATCAATGTTAGTTTTCATAATTGATATAATATTAATAGTAACTTTCTCATTTGGTATACCACACCCATGGGTATGGTGGAATGAGCATTTCACATATTAAAATTATCCTTCCTAAAAAACTATTCCATGTTTTAATTCCATGTTATACATGCTTTTAATTTGAATGTGGATGTGTTGCAAAAAGAATGCTAACTTGATCTTAGTTAGGAAAATATGCACTTCCACTTCATTGGAATAGTTATATTGTGGGGAATAATTGTGGCCTTCTTTTACTGTTGTGAAAGGTCCTTGTCAGAGTTTATATGGAGGTTGGTTCTCTAGATTTTTCTATTGGATGTTCTTTCAATTTCACTAATAATCGTTAACCAATTTAAACAATATAGAAATTTCTAGAGAAAAATGGGATTTTAGATGAACCTTTACGTTTCCTAAGATGTAATGAATCCTTCACTAAGTCTACCAATACTTTAATGGTGTTTGAAGGAGTGAAACCTATCATGATGTTCCTACCTCTTAGTAATTTTCCAATTTTATTTGTGGGACCTTTAGTATATCAACATGTAAGTTTAAGGATTTCCACCTTCCTATATAAGTGTCCTATGCTCCTTGCTTTATGGATTTCCTTTCGAGTATATCAATCATTATAACCATTTCCTTAAAACAACTTTCTATGGTTACCTAGATCATAGTTCAAGTGTTTTTCTTTTGACATTCTTATGGCCCTTTGTGTAAAGGGTGGGAATGGTTCTTACTTTTTGAGTTGGGTGGTGATGATGATTTACATGAAGATATCTCTTTGTACATCAATTCTTCCTATAGACCTGATAATTGAGTCTCCTATCACCCTTACTACAAGGAATTAAATTACAAAATTGAAGCTTCCTTTTCCTTTATATCTTAATGATGAATTTGAAGTTCTATGAGGGGATATTTATGTTCTCAAAGTTTCCTTCATGGTTCTCTCCTTAATGTCCCCATTTGGTAGGGATGTCATGCCCATATGATTTCCATATATCTATTGTGGATGGAAAGTAGTTTAAATCCCTTAATTGAAACTAATCCATATAGATATCTACAACCAATAGTGATAGTGGGGATCCTAGTTTTGTGCCATAAATTTGCTCAAATTTATTTCTTTTGTAGCTAAAATAAGTTGAGTTAAAGAATATCTTCACCAATTCAACAAGTTTGCTGTCTATGATATATTATATGACATTAATGGCATGGTCCATTATGATCTCGGTGTAGAGAGAAAAAATGCCAAATATTAGTTGAATTTCATCATGTTATACATTTTGGAATTTGATACATTTATCAAGGATGCTGATTCCTTTAAAAAATAGATTGTATTTCTACAGGGGAGGATAAGTAACTTAGGAACATTTTTTTATGAAGAACTAAGTTATAGTTTTTATCATATTTATAGGTGATATCAAAGGGACACCACAAATTTTCACGATAGGGATCCTATTGTTACACCATAAATTTGTTCAAATATATTTCCTTTGTAGCTACAATATGTTTAATTAAGGCATATCTTCATTAATTGAATCATTTTAATGTCTATCATGTCTTCTATGACATCAATGACATGGTCAACTGGGAACTTGGTATAGAGCAACACGATGCCAATGCTTAGTGTAATTTCACCAATTTATACATTTTGATTTTGATAAATTTTACAAACAATGATGGTTGCTTTAAAAAAAATGTATTTCTAGAGGGGATAATAACTAACATAGGAACAAAAATTTCCCAAAGAGTAAGACATAAATTCTATCATGTTTAGAGTTGATATGAAAGGGAGACCCTCTTTATCAATCTTAGGTACACAAAATATCTTAGGTGTGATATCATTCTTTAGAGTGAAATTATTCTTAACTCATTTATAAAGGAATGAAAACTTAATCATTGTGGATATTACACAGATTATTTTTTTCCTAAGGTATGTGATGCCCTTTTTTATCAAACCCTCTTGTAAATGTTATTATGAATTGTAAAAAATGATGTAAATTATTTTGATTAATAAAAATTATGATTGGCTAAGATGGGACACGAATTCAAAGGTCTACAGTAGGAGGAGTTAATAGCAGACCATATCTTACATTTAAATTACCACCTAAATCCTTGTTAGAGGAGATGGATCTATTGTAGGTAGCTAATGAAAGGAATGGACTCATGGATAGCAGGACGAGTCTGCAAATCTCCTCATGGGTCATGTTGACAAAGTCAACCCACAAGAGGATTCATGCCGAAAAAGGAGAAGGAAGGTGAAAATAGGGGGGAATATCATGCAGAAGGGAGGGAAACTATATGAACTAAGTAGCAAGTGAAAGAAGGACTGATTTTTGGTCACTTTTCTATGTATAGCTTGTGTTTTATGTAGCCTTGTGTGATTTCCTATGTGATCTATGTGATAAGGGAGGCCTATAGTGGTGTGTGATTATTAGTTACCATCAAAAGGCATAGTAGTTGTATGTATGTATTTCTAATTAAGGCCTAAGCATCCCTGAGTGTTGAATTCTAGAAGAGAGTTTAGTGGAGTAGGCATGATCTGTGATATCCAGGCTGAGAAGCATGTGGGGCTTACCAGCTGAGAATGATCAGGGTCATCAGGGTCATGGCTATGTTCCTAGGGCTCGAAAAACCACTAGAGACTATGTTAGCTGAGAGCTTAATAAGAGGTTGAGGCACCTCAAAGCTAGTGGGTTGATAACATTTATTGTAGTATTGGGTGATGAGAACATAGGTGTGAGAACCGTTGAGAAGAACTAGCAAGTGCACTCTTGTTCCTAAATAGGTAACAAACCTAAAAAACTTCATTTGTATTTATGCATATCTCTCTTGAAGACTTAACCAAGACTCTCTATGCTTGGCTTGAAACCCTATGTTGTTGAGTTGTTGGATTATAAATGAGCTATGGTGTAATAGTTGGGATCTATTGAGAAAAACTAATAAATGGGAACTTTTCATTGTATGTGAGTGAATGGTTGAGAACTCCTATGAAAGCTACCTCCTCGGACTCGGAATCTAGCTCAGGGGTGGTTGGCTACAAGAAAGGATATATGTGTAGTCAGCCTATGGTTGGGTAGAGAGTTGAAGTCCCACTATTAGTAGCCAGTCATCTACTTCATAACATAAGTTGATTAACTATGTCACTATGTATGGTAATGAAATGTAATGTCTATTTCTATCATTGAATTGTATGGAAAATGGGGAGGAATGTCTATTCATGTCTACCTCGATAATGAATGATTATTCCTATGTAGTGTGATGAATAATTCATGTTCATGTATTCATGGATAAATGGATGTTTGTTCATTGTTGCAGTATGAGAGATGTGCGGAATTAATATTTTACTGGTTGAACTCCCTGTATTAGAATAATTGGCTTTGTATGGTTGTGTTGTTGAGTTACTCTAGAGAGATGTGTCTCTATATATATATGTGTGTGTGTGTGTGTGTGTGTGTGTGTGTGTGTGTGTGTGTGTGTGTGTGCATGTATGTATGTATGTATGTATGTATGTATGTATGCATGTATTGTTGAGTGTCACTCAAGAGGGATAGCCTAGATTCGACTAAGTGTTGACAACATCCCTGTAATACATGCATATATATATATATATATATATATATATATATATATATATATATAGATATATATATATATATATAAAGCTCAAGAGATACACACACACACACACACACATATATATATATATAGATATAGATCTAGATATCTATATATATATATGTGTGTGTGTGTGTGTGTGTGTGTGTGTGTGTGTGCATGTATGTATGCATGTATATATGTATGTAGGTATTGTTGAGTGTCACTAGCATCCCCATTTACATAACGTATGCTTGTCTTTGCACAAAGCTTAATAGGGATAACCAAAACTCGACAAAGTGTCAAGGGTGTCCTTATAATACGTATATACAAATATAAATCTTAGGAGGGATAGTCTGGATTTGACTAAAGGTTGAGATTAGCCCTATAATATATGCATATATATGTAAATATCAAGAGATATAGGCCAATATGGTTGAGTAGTGACAGAATACCATAGTGTATCATATAGATAAATGTAAATGTAAATATTAAGAGACATATACATACATTCATAAATCCATACATACATACATACATACATACATACATACATACATACATACATACATATATCTATCTATATATATATATATATATATATATATATATATATATATATATATATATATATATATATATATATATATATATTTGTGTGTGTGTGTGTGTGTGTTTGTTAGCGTCACGAGCATCCCCATGTACATAATATATGTTTTTTTTTGCAAAGAGCTCAAGAGCTGGTGGAAATTGTGTAAATGTTGAGATGATATCAACCAAGGAGAAAAATCAACCAAGCGTTGATCAGACTTTTGTCGAAGCTCAAATGGATTGCAAATAATTTTATGTGATGGAAAAGTAACATAACAAAGGAAAGTATCATCAATTAATGAAGGGATTTATGTCTCACCATAATGGACATAGGTGTTTCCCAATCATGTCACCTCAAGAGATGGAGGAATCTCCCATTAAGTGGAAGAATGTTTATTGTCTCACAGTGACCCTTCGCAAGGTTGAAACTAAGGTGGAATGCACAATAAAAAGTAGGTTATGGTGGGGAAAGGAACATCAACATGATCTAATCTCAACCCTGAGGACCTTAGGAGGACTTCTATTTGTGTAGTTGAGATGAGGGAAAGATTATGTGATAGGATCTGGAAGACATGGTTTTCCACATAGGGCATACTAAGTGACATAGGTTTCCACATGGGCACCATGTGGAGGCCACATGGTGACCATGTGGTAGTGTTCTACAACTATGGAAAGGTTTAAAAAGGTTCAAGATCCAAAAGTCCATAACTTCTGAAATGAGCATCGATTTCCAATAAAAAAATTATCACTAAAAATCTCTTAACAAGAGAAATGTGATGGTGGTGCCCAATATAAGTTTTAAGGATATTGAGAAAAGAGGAACTTTGGGAGCCAATTTCCATGACAAGAACTTGGAAGTTAGGTTAGATGAAAGAAACACCTCTCAATCATATTGGAAGGCACGAGGGGTTGAGAGGGAGTGTTACAGAGTGGTATCAGGGCATGGTTAAATGCTTGGACCTAAATGGGCTCAATAATAAATAAAGTGGGCCTAGTAGAATATAATTAAATAAATCTATTACACAATGTAGTAGATGAATCAGAATATTGTGGTGTACTTCTTATAGCATTTGATTTGTGAATTGTACTTTGATTATAATGAATTTTTAATATGTCTAGTTATTCTAATAGATTCACTAACTTGGAATATGATGTTTTAGATAACCTCGTCGCCATGTGGTTATTGCAACATTCCAAAGGTGATAATGAACATGCCATTAACCTTATTGATTGGCTAATAGTGGTGTGTGTGTGTTTGTGACATCAGATACGATAAAAGAAAGGAACTATAAAAAAGAAAAGGGAATAAGCAATAAAATGGTGAGACATGGAATTGATAGATCTCAACATAGAAATAGAGAAGAATTAGTGGAGAAAGGAAGAGAAGAAGTTTCCCCTAATTAGAAGGATATTATTAAAGGTATGAGACATTAATTGAGGAGCTATAAAGTTGATATTGAGGAACTTTTCAAGGCCTAAGAGATGCAAGAAGAGATAAATGTGGTCACACTGCAAATCCTATTAGACCTATAGAGAAAATAAATATATGAATTAGGAGTGAGATACAAGTATAAGAAAAGTTCATCAAAACTTGGAAGACTAGAGTTGAAGATTGATGGTGCAGAGGGCAACAAATCCAATAATATACACTGATGAGGAAGTGAAGATATCATGAGGGGTGGAACTCCTCAAAGTACTCCCGAGAGAAAGATAGGAAGTTCTCAACTAATTTTTTGTACAACTAAAAGGCACTACCAGAAAAATCTAGGTTTTATCCCTGTACATAAATTACCTTCATGCAAATGTTGATGGTGCTGGACCACCAACATTCAGGGGATCTCCCCAGTATGAAGTCCCAACTAGACCTCACACCGTTTGGTGTACGAGTCCCATCATGTATGATGGTGAAGTTGCCATTATCTTAAAGGTTTGCCTTAGCTCTTTCTTGTCAGGACATGAGAGTGGTATGCTCTGTCTTAGAACAACGAGGTTCGTGTGCCTGGTAAGTGCTTAGTGTTACTTGTGTCAAGGTTCTTTCACTGCAGAGGGAGAAGGTGGAAGTGAGTCTCAAGTTGAAAGAGAATAGTACCAAGACCCATTGGTACAGCATACATCACTAACCCCAATAGCAGGGCGTTGGAGCCACTGCTCGCTCCTCAAATAAAAGACTAAAGACTCTCAAGGTTATGTGTGAGGAGCCAAGGTGAAAAATCTTTTGCATGTACAAATGAGGGGTATTTATAGCTAGGGATAAAACTGTCCCTTGTGATTGTTCGACTTCCCTCATGACTGTTTGACTTACATCACTCTTCAACTTTACATGACTCTTAAGATTTACATGTGGGTCTCTTAGACTTCAGCATTACATAATATTGACTACAATAGTGTGCCCCATAGTAGTGATGTGTCCGAGATGACTGATGACATGACTCAACAAGACAGAGATGGTGTGTTCATGCTTCTGGTGGTGTGCATGTCAAGTTGCAGTGTTGCTGAATGATGGATGTGCTCTTGGTGTACCATAGCTTTCACCTTCGCATGACAAGGTGTTCGGAGTCTTTGATGATATTTGTGTTCACTTGATGTTGCATGTGCACGTCGCTCCTTCGCTTGTACTTTAGCATGATTCCTGTGTTCCTCTATTCGCGAACAAATCTCCTCACATGCATTCTTTATTCGTCCATTCATGAAACCATCTCCTCGCATGTGCCCCTTTCTCGTCACGTTCACCATCGAGTCATGTCTCATCCATGTATCTGTATCTGCAATCGCTCCTGACGAGATGACATCAAATCTACAAATCTCCTAGTCTACCATGATGCATTGTCTTTCGCTTTTGGATGCAGGTGACCGATAGAAAGGACAAGGCTTTGAAATTGTACCAAGTATATTTTAAGCAGGGATGTAGGCTCTGAGCACTGTTCATGCAAATTGCGTAGAGGTCACTAGGAGGCTGAGATCGAAAATCCAGATCAGCGGTGACTATCCATGGGATCTATCTTGGCTGGAGTGCAGACTTGTACAACGTTTTCAGTGAGGCAGTGTTGGAAGCAAGGGGAGACTGGCAGAAAAAGCTACATAAATTCTTTGGGGAGCTGACAGCAAGCTGTGGGAGGCTACTGGCAAAAATGTGTCTAAGGAGCTAGTGGCGAGCTGCAGGAGGCTACTGGAAAAAAATGTATAGAGCTGGGAGGATGGCCTTCTAGACATCCCTGTGCAGTTTCTGAGCTGAGCGGGATGCTAGGCAGCTGGGAGACTACTCATGAAAAATGTTTTGTTTTCCAGGTGAGTAGTAGGTCAGCTGACTGGGTGACTGGCTGGAAAAACTATGCAATTCTTGAGGGTATTATAGTGACAGACACTGAGTGTCTATCTAGCATGTCTGTGTAGTTTCTTTAGTCAGTGGACGTCAGCTTAGGGTCACTACCCGACCAAACTCTTTGATTGACGAGCTAGAGGCTCGATTGATGTGCTTGTAGGCAACGCAGATTAACATGGCTTGCCGGGAATCTTTTTCGTTATTCTGGGTGACTTTTAGTCAAGTCGATTCTAGGATTGCGCAATGCAAGCTGTCTGCGAGGCAACCTCAAGCTCTGTTCAATTCTGGGCAGTAGTACATGTTCACTTAGGGCTGGAACTACGTTGCACCTTAGTGAAGGTCTAGTTGTTGGTGTTGGTCTGGTTGACACAGCTTCAGAAAAATGACTAAGTATGTGAACAAGTAACTTTGTACATGCATGACCGTCGTGAATTAAAATTATAAGTGTCGACATAAACAAATTCCTCTAGCCCGATAATGGGTCTAACCACAACAGTTATATTCTTGAAGATTTCCTTAGGTTAATATCAATCAAGAAGACCTACCTCTTGGTCGCTTATTCTGCTTGATGATGTCCTCGCTTGCTCGCTCCAACAATCTCTTGCTTCCTTCTCCAAGCTCCTGAAACAAGTAAACAAAAACAACACACAAACATAATAATAGACAAATTGCAATCCAACCTACTTAATGAGTCAAGAAGCATCAAGACATGAATATATAATATTACAAAACATGTCGGAAATCAATTGATAGTTGCATATATTAATATCAAAGAGAGATTACAACCATTCGTCTTGACATCTCAGTCTTCCTCTGACAAGACCAGATTCCCACACACTTCTGCTAGCACTCCATGATGACTTCAAACAAAAATAGTTTAAAGACTCTTCCCTTTAGGCTTCATTCCAAAGCAAACACACTTCTCCCTCACACAACTAGATGGCTACAACTAGTAATAGCTTTCTTGTCAAACCAAAATAGTATACTTACACTCAACCAACACTCTAACTATGTCCCTACTTTATGCTTGGGAAAAAGGAGGTTTATATACAAAAGATGGATGGGATATGGATCCTCTTCTCATGGGAGAAGGACTTATCCCTTGAGGTAGTTCCATCATTATAGGGGAAGGAGTTGAAACTATCATCCTCGAGCCCACCTGGCCAAACCATTTACCAAACTTTTGTTACGAAGCTTCTAGAGATGGAAGCATCAGCTCTAATTTAAAAAACTTTCCATAACAGGACTGGCAAGACTGGAACACAACTCAGTCGCACTGATCGGTGAGGGGAATGGTGCTAATCTCTACACATTGGCATGGGGGAGATAAAGTTCATTAGCATCGGTCTTGTAAATTGGGCAAAACAGAAGTTTTAGGGGAAATGGTGCAAAAGGGAAATGATCTACTCATGAAGAAGGACATAATGGGAGTTTCTCCATGATGACAAAGCATGCGGGGTTCATTGTAGAGGTCCTCCAGGATCAAGGAATGGGGAGTATAGCGACAATAACAAAATTCTGTGTAACAGATGCCCCCTAAAGCATGAAGGCTGAACCGAAGTGAGGCATGAAATGCTTTATATATCAGTGCAGGGAACTGATATGCCGTTGGAAAACCTGCAAGAAAGTATACATACATATACATAAACTTAGACCTCTATCAAATGCTACATGAATCATGGCATGGACGCATCGATATATAGCATGATCATGTAAATGGATCTAGGTATGGGCGCAGCCATTCGTCAAAGAGGATCATAACGAAACCAAGGTATGGTCGCAACCATCCAATAATGAGAAGGATCACATATGATAACTCATGGTTTGGTCACAACCATCCATCTGAAAGAGACATGCATATCATCATAAACCATGTCACATCACTTCGCAACCTGGACTTTTGTGATCTGAGTCTAGGGTCTTGCACTCCAACACAACCCGATCAAAGTACAAATTCTAACATGTGAACAGATGTGTTGACGTTGAACATACTATAAAGTTTCTTGATTACCAGTTAATGATGTTAACTGTTAACAAGTGGGAGAGAAACCACTAATAATGACAAGGGCCCTCAAGGTACTATCATCACAATTCACGGAAAGTGAATACAGGAACTGAAGTCAAACATTCGCGAAATCACTCGATCAAAAGCCAATGATGTGAACTTGTCATTGAGAGCAAAGAACTTACCACTAAGGCATGCAAGCTGTAATGTACTGGAAGGGAGTCTCTCGATCAACTTCTCGGATAATGAGCTAGTGTCAACAGAAAGTGACCGTGTCAAAGGAGGGCCATAACGAATCCTACATCATCGACGCGAGACAAGAGGATGCAAAATGATTTTGGATGATACAGAGAAACAAAGGTAAGTTTTACTGTAGAAGGACAACTCTTGAACATATCAGTGACACAAATGGAAGTTTGGAAGATTTTGGATCCATAGGATCGGTGGTCATGGAGACATAACAGAGATCAAATGGAAGGCAAAAAATGAACGGCCCAAACCCAAGAAGGTCAACGATGTAAAGGAGGATGTCCCAACTCGACACGAAGTAGCGAGTGTCATGTTCAAGAGTGAGTTGTCGACATGACTCGATAGGTTTCCAAAATTTTCCCCCACCATTTCTACCAAGTACCCCAATTATTTTTTATTGCAAGCTTGAAGGGGATAACATGTGATTGCACTGTAAGTTCATCCTTCAGACAAATCCGACCTAGTAAGTTTAACGAGCCCTAGGGAGGAGAAGCTCTTGTTCGTCATGGTGATGAATCTGATGTCATTTAATAGATTAATGAGTCCGACAAAGGTGTAACTTGTTATCTTTTTCATGTTTAGAGAGTTTGAAAAAGACACGTAAAATAAAACTCCACATGGTCCCTTTTTGTACATTTGTGTCTCTCGAGCCCGAAAAGGTAGAAAACAATACTTGAGAGAACCGCTTGACCATTTCAGTCAAGGAGTTCATTTTTCGTAAATAGTGCCTCCTAGCCTCAAAAAGGGGTAAAATTATACTGGGCGCATGATGTTTCACATCCGTTAACGAGTTCGAAATGGCTAGGGATCGACCATCTTTTCATTTTTAAAGGGCTAGAAAAGAGCTGAAAGCAGACCCCCCATTTTTATTCTCTTTAATGAGTCAAAAAGGGAAAAAATATTCGGCGATCTTTTCATATGAGTTTAACGAGTTGAGAAAATATCTGAAATATGACTCATCATCATTGTCGAACATCCATCACCTGTCGTTGCACAAGCAAGGCAAAGTGTATTATCGAGTCCTTGAGGCAAAATAGGTGAAAAATATTTACAAGACCTAATATTTTCATGAAAAAATGAATAAATAGGGAAAAGTAAATATATTTTTACCATTTACCTTTTTACCTTTGCAGTGAAGACTTTTACCCTCTTTTTCCCTACTTTTCCTGAAGTGAATTGGGGGAGATCCAGGAGGCTAATCGATGGGTCTTTAGTTCCAGGTAATAGCTGAAGCTTTGAGCTCCATTTTTGTGTTATTCATTTATGCTTTTAACCATTTTTTTGGATTTTTAGGGAGGTTTTTGAGAAACTTTTTTGCCCTTGGTCAGCACGACTTCCGGGCACGGGATCGCGCTGGCCGAGGGTTATTTGCACAGCCATTCGTGCCAACCGATGCAACTATTTCTAAAACAAGCACGTCGGCACTGTGGATAGGGAAAAGAATTTTTCTCAATAAATGACCATTAAAATTTGATTTTTATGTACCAAAATTGATGATTGACTCAAATATATGGCTTTTGCAGGAGAGAAAACACAAAAAATGGTGGATTGGAAGGAAAGAGAACATGAAGATGTGGACACCCAGGCAATGAATGATTGAAATTTCCTGGAGGCTTTGAGGGCTTGCAGGCTCCTCAAATTTTTCCTTACACCAGGGATGCGGGCCCAACTCGAATTTCTTCGGTACTTGATAAGCCTTTGGGACATAAATAGTGAGATTTTTCTCATTGGGACCAAAAGCTGGAGCTGACAACTTCATAAATTTATTTCATCACTGGGCTGTCTCACAGAGGTGAGCCAGTGAATTTGTATGGATCACGTTCGGTCGAGGCAAGCATATCTTCCCTTCTTGCCGCGCATTTTCCCGAGGCCTTGAAATCCAAAAGCGGTAAGATTGAGATTTCCCGTGTACGGGATTTGACACTAAGGGTGCTTCTATTGACCATCAATAGAGTGGCGGGGTCCCAAGCAGAACATGAGACTAATAAGTCGAAGTTCTTTTACGCTATAGACTGCATAACTCCCACAATATTCAACTGGGCAGAGGCCATGAAGATGAATATAAAGTGTGAGTTGTCTAAGATGAAGGCAGGAAATCTGAAGCAATTTGGCTTTAGATCAATACTTGTGACCTTTTTCTCGGAACGAGTTCCACTTTTCTAGTATCAGTTGACTGGGGGTTGATCCTCTTGCACCATGTGATCCGCGGATGGCCCACTGGAGTCGTTTGATACCCAGGATCACTGGGGGTCAGTAGATGTCCTACCAACCAGCATTATTTTCATGGTTACGACGACAGAAAATCATCATGCAGGATTGGCCATACAACGACACTGATTTCCGTGGAGACCTAGATATGCCCTTGCTATATGGGGAGGACTTCGATCAAGAAGGTAAAAGACCAAACGAATTTTTTGATTTTGATGTTTTTTAGTTATTTTTAGTATATGCATTCTTATAACATTTCTCTTGTGTGTGCAGATATTGGACTAGAGAGGCCAGCTGGGATGTCCCCGATAGCCAGGCACTATCCTCGTCCTATTGAAGTCGTTGCCCTTATCAGGAAGGGAGAAATAACAAGGAGGAGATTGTGAGGAACATTGAGGGGTTGACTCATGGTATTCTTGAGTATGCTCAGATAGGAGATATGCCTCGATGGTACCAGAGGCACACAGTGGGAGTCTCAGATCGGATCCGTCGATTACTGAGTCGGGTAGAATGAGCTGTTTCATGCTATCATGGACACCACGCTAGGTAGTTCATAGATCCAATACTTACATATTTTTTGAGGCATGCGTGCCATGGATATATGAGGCCTGTGAGCCGCCGATGTTATTAGAGACATACATATTATTATTTTGGGGTTTTTATGTATCAAACATCTTCACATATGTATATATGTTATATTTTCTTGTCTATTATGGTACGAATGGTTTGTCTTATCTTTTACATGTTTCACAAATGTCTATAAAACGTGTAATTAGCTAATGCATCTGTTAATGTATTCATGCGTCTAGGAATATGATGATATGTGATATAATAAAAATGTCTTTCCAACAGATGGATACGGAGATACATTCATAATATTTAAGGGTTCCTGATGAAATATTTCCTGTTGAATTGAAGGATGACAAGTTGTGAGTCTAGGTTGACAACCAATTCTCTAATGCCCAGAGTGATGGCTTCTGATAACAGTTCAATGACCGCACTGTATTCACCAATGTTGTTGGTTGTATGCCCTAGGCAAATACCTTGAAGATCAATCAACTCATCGTTAGGGTTGTATATAGCCCATGCCATGGATGATAGGTTCCAGGTACTTCGGCAAGCACCATTAGTGAAACCAACGTGAGGAGTTGCGGAGATCTGCAAAGCACGAAAAGTATAGTAAACAGGAAAGTTGTTTGAAAACTTCCACATAAAGCCACACTATACAGAAATGAATCACACACTAATGTACATAAGTACCCATGCAAGATGACCTAAGCATAATACTTTTTGAGGTAAAGCTCGTTTCAGGGCTTATCGAGAGGATTTCCTTCATAATCAATAAGTTCATAGGCTCCTTTCTACAAAACACATTTTACAATATAGGGCCTATGCCACATAGGTTCGAACTTGCTTGCCCCCAACTTATCATTATCTTATTCATATAGCAGGACCAAATCACCCTTAGAGAAAGTGCGAGGGGAGACCAACTAGTCAAAATGGGATTTGACCTATTTCTTTTGTGCTTTAATGACCAGGGCAGCGAGAGGGTGAGTCTCGTTGAGTCATTCCAAATATAAGAGGTGTTACTCTTGAGGTGATGTTTCAGGGAGGAGTTCAACATCTAACTCAAGGGAAGGAATCTTGCATTCGATTAGCAATGTTGCTTCTAGACCATAGAACAACTGGAATGGTGTGAAACTAGTGGTGTCTTTGGTTGAATTTTGATAGACCCACACAGTTGAAAAAATCATGAGATGCCAATTTGACTTGTGCATTCCAATATTACGTTGAAGCATGACGAGCAAAACTTTGTTCACGGCTTCAACTTGGCCGTTGGCCTGAGGGTAATATGGGGTCAAGCCATCGTAGTGCAAGCCTAATGCAGATGTCAGTTCTGCCATCATGTAATCTCTGAAGTGGGATCCATGATCTGTGACAATGGCTTGGGGTACACCGAACTTGGAAATAACATGGTTAAAAATGAATTGAGTTGTTGTCTTACCATCTTTCGAATATGTAGGTATTGCTTTGGCCCATTTGGTGAAGTAACCCACATCAACGATAATGTAGCCATGCCACCGAGCCGAACAAGGGTTACATATCATATAATCGTTGCCCCATTTGGCAAAGGGACCAATGGTAATGATGGGGTGTAGGTGAGCGGGTGGGGTGTGCATCTTGTTTTGGTAGATTTGGCATTCATGACACTTACAGACAGCAAGAATATAGTATTTGAAGATGGACAGCCAAAAATAACCAGTGAGAAGGATTTTATGTGTTGTAGCATCACCAGACATATGGTCACCACATGCCCCAGAGTGGAAATCATTGAGAACTCTTTCAGCTTCCTTATTCATGAGGCATCAACGAAGAAAAAAATCGACACTGCCCCGGTATAAAGTATCACCAATAATGCAGTAGGGTTGAGAATGATGTTGAATCCTTCAATGATCATCTTTGGTCAATGTGGACTGAAACGTGGAGGTTTGGAGATACACGATGATATCATCGTACCATGGATCAAGGGTGCTAATCAGGAAGAGGGTCTCGTCTGGGAGATGTTCATCTGCACCAGTAGGGAGAGCTTTGGAGGGAAGTGAACGGATCAATTTTGCGAAAACAAGTGACTTCTTCGATTTGGCCATAGTGAAGACCAAATTTAATTCTTGTAAGATAACGATCCATTTCGAATACTTGCCCCCTAGCAACTGACGAGTAAGGATGTAGGTCATAGGGTTGCATTCAAAAATCATTGTAGTCATTCATAAGAGAATATAATGCCGAAAATGTTGAACAACCTGGACGACAGGCAAAGCCAACTTCTCGACATGTGCATAATGTGTTTCAGCTTTGAGGAGATTCCAACTCTGGTAGTAGATGACGTGTTCAACACCTTCGTCATCGTCTTGAACCAACAACATAGCTATGGTGATAGGGGCTACAACTAGGTAAAGGATGTAATCTCGATAATAATATAGCAGATGCAATAGAGGAGCATTTATGAGGACAACCTTAAGATCATCGAAATATTTTTGGGCTATCTCGTCCCATGCAAAGGGTGTTCCTTGTTTGAGAAACCGGGTAAATCCTGTAGCTAGCTCGACATAGTTGGGTATAAAACGATGAAGAAAGTTGGTCTTGCCCTGGAGGCTCTGAAGTTGGTGTAGTGAAGATGGAGGGGGTAAGTATACAACAGCCTCGACTTTTAGTGGATCTAGGTGAATCCCATCCTTGGAAATGATGAAGCGGAGGAGTTGTCCTGATTCCAAACAGAAAACACATTTGTGCGGATTTAACCAGATGTTTTAGTGTCTACAGCGTAGAAAAATCTATCGAAGGTGGTTTAGGTGATCTTGTTACTTACGAGGATGGGTAGGAAGGTCATCCAAGTAAGGTTGGAAAATGTTGCTAATATCATGAAATGCATAGGAAATTTCCTGCTGAAATGTGGCCCCAACATTTTTTAGGCCAAAAGGGAGCTTCTTGTATGCGAACGTACCCATGGGCAGATAAAGGTTGTCATCTCTTGGTCAGCCAGTGCGATATTGATCTGGTTGTAACTAGAAAAATTGTCCATAAAGGAAAAAATCTCACTCTTGGCACACTCATCAATGATTTGATCAATGAAGGGAGTAGGATAGTTGTCTTTAAGATAGGCATGATTAAGATCTCGATAATCCATGAAAACATGGATTGTGCCTTGTTTTTTATTCACCGGGACAATACTGGAAACCCAATCTCTAAGGGGAATGGGATAAATGAATCCAACTATTAGTGTCACTCTTTGCAGCCTTCCACCAGTGATCAAACATGCTCTTACAAAGTGGTCTTAGGATGTCAAAGTCAAATTTTGTCATTTTAGTGAGTCTTCAAGTAAAATTTGGTCACTAGGTATTAGGTCTAGGATTGTTTTCACTCCCTCCAAAGTTTTCCAAGTATTGGTCCATGTCACTATTTGGTTGAGTGTACCATCATTCAAAGAGTTTTCTTTATTATCTCAAGTTCCAATGGGTCATTTTACACCTTGTTTGTGCTTCAGTTGTGCTTAGGTAAGGCTCATTTCCCTCTCCTAGGGTTTTGAAGGTAATTTTTCTTCGATGGTCAAATCATCAACAAAACTTCTATCCTAATGCTCATACACCTTACCCTATCCTTAATATACCTTCTTAGATATTTCCCATCACTGATATCCCTCAAATTCATCATTTTCCCACAAACCCTAGCTTATTGTTACAATTTGACACTTTTCTAGGTTAGGCCTCTGTTTTGCCCTTTTTGACCCCTTCCCCTCACCCAGTTCTTGAAATTCCACTTTCCATTGGTTCCTAACATCCCTCCCTACTTCCCAAAATTTTCTCAAGAAATTAGAAGCCCCTCATCCCCTTCATTTCTCTTCATTTCTCTTCATTTCTATAAATCCCCCGTTCCACACATCAAGATAGGTTTTATTCAAATGATGTTTTTGAGACAGAAAAGATGAATTTGACAAAAGTGATAGAAGTTTTTATCCACCATGGACCCAAGAATAAAAAAATCCTTTAGTTTTTACACAGGTCTCATGGTTTGGGCGAAATGTCCAAACCATCATTTGTCTCAGGAGAGTTCATGCACTTCTGGAGTGACCTTGGGAAGATCAGGCTTTCTCCTAGCTGAAGTGACCAAATGACTTGCTTGATGATCCAAATGATAACTAGACATAGAGAGATTTCCAATGAGCTATCATGAGCTCGATTTGGAGTTCAAAAAGACCTCCAAAAGTTGACTGAAACAACAATATCCATTCTGGTAGCCTCATTCTACACATTTTGACCAGTCTTGGGAGATTGAGCTTTTGACAAGTCAAATGAGCTCGAAATTGAAAAATTCAAGATGTTCTGGAAATTAAGCTCAACAAGATTTCCAACAAGCTATCCCGCGATCAATTTGGACATTGGGAAGGCAGCCAAAAGTTGTATTGAAGTGGCACTACATGTTCAGGAGGTGGCATTGGGCGGAGGGAGGTTTCAGCAGTGTAAAATTACATTGCGCTGCGCGTTGAGAAGTGGTGCTACGCATCTGTATTTGGCACTGCGTGTTGAGTAGAAAAGACAAGAAAGCCTCCAATCTTCATAAAAACTTCCAAAGAACCCTCTCATCTCTCAAAAACGTAAGTGCACTCCCTCTACCTCATCATTGAAGTTGCAACTTAAGTGTTTGAAGGAATTTACCATGCCAAATATGAAACCCTAGTTTCTCCCTCCATGACATTCTAGAAACCTTAATCCCCTCTAGTTTTCCCACCACCTATCACTAAAACCCTAAAACCCTTCCCTATATCATTCCATAACATTCAATACCCCCTCATCCTTCATCCCACATGTTATATTTCAAAAAGACCCAAATCCCTCTCCCTCATTTTCATGATTCATACCCTCCCGTTCATTCTTTAGCCCACCAAAATACACCACAAGGTCATTTCCCACTCCCCCACTCCTAAATTAGTCTCACTCACTTCCTTCATCCCTTTTCTAGGAGTGCATAGCCTCAAAATTTGCAAACATGGACAAATGAGAAGGCCAAAGAGACTAGAGATACTGAGGTGCCCAAGACTTACATGACATATTAGAGGGGCACAAGGAGATTGTTTGCAGCTGACAGGCAAGTGTTTTCTCTATAGGACATAGAAGGGACCTTGCCTTCTTCATCAACTCATAGGCAAATGCTAGCTCCACAGGATGTCGAAGGGGCTTTTCTTTCTTCATCAACACAGCAGGTACAGGTGCAACAACTACACAAAGGGAAAGAAAAGATGCTGGAGGAAAGTTTTGATGATGAGGAGGAAGAGAGAGACTTTGATTTGACAGAGCATGATGAGACGAAGCAGCATTATACTCAAACAATTGACTTAGAGGCTCGGGATAAAGAAATAATAAAGGACATCATCATACAGGAAAAGGAGGCTCAAGTCCAAGCATTGATGGACAATTTGGAGAGAGCCAAGTATGTCATCACATATTTGGAATAAGAGAACAGGCAGTTGAGTGACAAGTAGGTCTTCATGGAGCTGGCACTTCTCAAGGTAAAACGATAAAGTGATAAGGAGGCACCAGTCACTTTGTCTCCTATTGAAGAGGAAATTGAGGACAATAGAGAGACCTGGCTTGAGAGAGTCAATTTGCACCTAAAGAAGTTATTGCAGAAGGCCAATAGGGAGAATCTAATGATCAGGCACATAGCCTACCATTATAGGACATGAAACAAAATTTGCAACATGAGGGTCAAAAAGATGAAAGTTAGGCTAAGGAGGGCTCTAAAGGGGAAAAAAGAGGAGGATAGGATTAGGTTGCTTGCTGAAGCTTTCTTGGCTCATCAAGATTCTTGATGATGGTGTTGCTCACCAATTTTGGTCAGGTTCGGAGAAGATTTTGTTTTTTGCAAATTTTGGAAATTGCACACATAGAAAATATGGCTCAACGCGCAACGAAACTGGCGCTGCGCTTTTCTTAGGGGCACGCAATGGAAAAATGTCGTGGATTTTTGGATTAAGAGTGATTAGTACATGCACCCTATGGATTTGATAAGTTCTTGGGGCAGAACTGGTCCACTAAAAAGTCAAAAAACACCCTAAAAATGACCTTTCTGCCACTTTTTGGACACACAAAAGCAGTCTTGGGAGAATCAAATTTTGAGGGGTCAAATGACCTTCAAATGAAAAATTTCTAGGTGTTTTGGAAACTAGACTTGAAGACCTTTCCAATGAGCTATAATGAGCTCACTTTGGATGCCAGGACGGCTTCCAAAAAAGACCTAAAAGTGGCGCTATGCGTTGGGCCAGTGGCGCTGCGTGTAGGACAAATTTTGCACAGGATGGCTATTTTTCTATGTTTTGACCGTGTTCATCGATTTTCTTTCATGGAGGATGTTTACTAATGTAAATTATTACTTGCCTTGTAAATATGATGGATAATTAGAAGTAGGGGGTAGATTCATTAGATTAAAAGTCATTTTGAGCACAAATGAATCAGTTTCCTCACTTTTATAGGCAAGTTGTTAGGATGCCTAGATTCTAGTTTCTTGTTCAGTGTTGGTTAGCTTAGCTCCTCCTCTTATGGATTCGACCCTTCAGGAAGGGAGGAGGTTGAGACAAAGCCTATATCTTGTTCTTATTTCTCATTGTAAAGGATTGGACTCAGCTGGATGCTTATGCCTTGATTGTACATCATTTTGTAGTAGTTTAGCAGGAGATTAATAAAAATTGCGGCTATTTCTTTGGGATCCATGTGGTATGGAGATTAGTTCAGTTTCTTCTCTTTTGATCATATGTTAATATGTTTTGTGTACTTCATTAATCATTTCATTGCTTCTAAGTGAATGTTTTCAAGTTGATAGGCAGAATTCATAACATCACTGCTCTGCTTTGGGGAAATATTCACCACTATATGTTTTCTATAGTCTAGGGAGGATCATACTAAGGTGCCTAGGACATACATGACATATAAGAGGGGAACGAGGAGATTGTTTGCAACTGATAGGCAAGTGTTTGCTCCATAGGATGTGGAAGGGACCTTACCTTCTTCATCAACACATATGCAAATGCTAGCTCCACAGGATGTGGAAGGGGCTTTGGTTTCTTCATCAACACAACAGGTACAGGTGCAACAGCTGCACAAAGGGAAAGAAAAGATGCTGAAGGAAAGTTTTGATGTTGAGGAGGAAGAGAGATACTTTGATTTGACAGAGCATGATGAGCCGGAGCAACATTATACTCAAACAATTGACCTAGAGGCTCATGATAAAGAAACAATAAAGGACATCATCATACAGTAAAAGGAGGCTCAAGTCCAAGCATTGATGGACAATTTGTAGAGAGCCAAGTATGAAATCACATATTTGGAACAAGAGAACAAGCAGTTGAGTGACAAGTAGGTCTTCATGGAGCTGGAACTTCTCAAGGTAAAATGACAAAGTGATAAGGAGGCGTCGGTCACTTTGTCTCCTATTGAAAAGGAGATTGAGGACTATAGAGAGACCTGGCTTGAGAGATTCAATTTGCACCTAGAGAAGTTGTTGCAGAAGTCCAATAGGGACAATCAGATGATCAGGCACATAGCCTACCATTACAGGACTCGAAATAAAATTTGCAACATGAGGGTCAAAAAGATGAAAGCTAGGCCAAGGCGGGTTCTAAAGGGAAAAAAAGAGGAGGATAGGATTAGGTTTCTTGATGAAGCCTCCTTGGCTCATCAAGATTCTTGATGATGGTGCTACTCACCAATTTTGGTCAGGTTTGGAGAAGATTTTGTTTCTTGCAAATTTTGGATTTTGCACACACAAAAAAAATGGCTCAACGTGCAACACGACCAGCGTTGTGCTTTTCGTAGGGGTACCCAATGGACAAATGGCTTGGATTTTTAGATTCAGAGTAATGAGTACATGCACCCTGTCGATTTTCTAAGTTTTGGGGGTAGAACTGGTCCACCAAAAAGTCAAAAAATGCCCTAAAAATGACCTTTCTGCTACTTTTTGGACACACAGAATCAGTCTTGGGAGAATCAAATTTTGAGGGGTCAAATGAGCTTCAAATGAAGAAATTCTAGGTGTTTTTGAAAATATACTTGAGTACCTTTCCAATGAGCTATCATGAGCTCAATTTGGATGCCAGGACGGCTTCCAAAAAGGACCTGAAAGTGGCGCTGTGCATTGGGCTAGTGGCACTGCGCGTAGGACAAATTTTGCACAGGATGGCTATTTTTCTATGTTTTGACTGTGTTCATGAATTTTCCCTCATGGAGGATGTTTACTAATGTAAATGATGACTTGGCTTGTAAATATTATGGATAATTAGAAGTAGAGGGTAGAATCATTAGATTAAAAGTCATTTTGAGCACAAATGAATCAGTTTCCTCACTTTTAGAGGCAAGTTGTTAGGATGCCTAGATTCCAGTTTCTTGTTTAGTGTTGCTTAGACTAGCTCCTCATCTTATGGACTCGACCCTTGAGGATGGGAGGAGGTTCAAACAAAGCCTATATCTTGTTCTTCTTTCTCAATGTAAAGGGTTGGACTCAACTAGATGCTTATGCCTTGATTGTATATCATTTTGTAGCAATTTAGTAGGAGATTAATAAAAATTGCAGCTATTTCTTTGGGATCCATGTGGTATGGAGTTTAGTTCAATTTCTTCTCTTCTGATCATATGTTAATATGTTTTGTGTACTTCATTAATCATTTCATTGCTTCTAAGTGAATGTTTTCAAGTTGATAGGCAGAATTCATAACATCACTGCTCTGCTTTGGGGAAATATTCACCATTATATGTTTTCTACAGTCTAGGAAGGATCCATGGTAATCACATGCTCTTCCTAGCTTCTCACCAGTCTTAAAACACCTCACCCATCAAGCCTTATAGTGCTAAACCTTATGCCTACCTTGCCCCATTGAACACCCTACAATTTTGACCTAATTCCCTAGCCCTAACTATCTAGCTCCTCCTGATCCAGCAAAACCCCTTCAAAATTAAATCAAACTTTATGCTACTATACCTAGCCTAGTATCCTTTTCCTGATCCAGTCATCTTGGCTGAGATCCTTACGAAGAGAGCCCTCTCCCGGCCTAGTAGGGCTAGCTACTTGGCTAAGCGTGGTTTTTGGTTACCCTGGCATTACCTTCCTTTAGCCTGAGGTTCAATCCAGGTGATAACACCAGCTTTTAGAAGCTTTTCAACTTCACCCTTAATAGCAACGACCTTTCTAGGGTGCATCAGACAAAGCCATTGGAGAATGGGCTTCACATCCAGATACATTAGTATTTCATGCACCATGATGTTGGGATCAATGTCAGGAATTTCTTCGTAAGACCATGCAAACACATCACTAAATTCTTGAAAAGGACAAGTATATGTCTTGATCTCATCTGGAGAACAAGATACCCTGATATGAATGTGTTCAGTGACACCGATTTTGATACAAATCTCAATCAACATCATTTGGGTAATATTACTCAGATTTCCTTCTGACCATACTCCATGAGTAATAGTCGGTGGTGGAAATGGAGAAGAGGAATCTTCGAAAGAGGTAGACATGACTGTCAGGGAAGGCAAGAACGAGGAGTGATGATGGGTATCGATCCATGGAGGTTTCTCGAGAGACATGATTTCCATGATACCTTCATCAGTGAGGAAGGTCTTGGCTAAGGGATCGGGTGATTTCAAAGTGTCAAGCCAGGGTGATTTCAAAGGACACAGAGTTTGCAGCCGAAACAATTTCCATGTAATTGACTTCAGTGGGACTAAGCGGCATGGCATCACCCCAAGCATCAACTAGATCTGACACAAGTATGACCCAGGGATCAGATTTGATCAAGATCATATTGACAGAGGCAACATGAGGAGGTGGGAGTGGAAAAATCCTCATTAAGGTAGAATCTTTGAAGAGACCTACCCCCACACTCTTAAAGGGAGCACTAGAGTGCTTGACATATGAAATGTTGCCATCAGATGAGGAAGAGGAAAAGAAAGACAACTGACCAATGGTGAAAATCCTCCCTTGATGGGGCAAAATAATCACACAAAACAAAGAGGAGGCCATGGCATGCATGGCATTAGTCCAACTTCAACCGAGTAGAAGATTATAATTGAGATTGGCATCAGCAATCTCTACTTCGACTTGGACTATCTTACCTTCCAGGGTGATGGCAAGGGTGGGTAAAACACTAAAGGGTCACGAATCACTCCCATCGAAAGTTTCCAATATGTTTAGAGACTAGTTCAATGCAGGGGAACCAATAGCCTTCTAGCACGCAATTGACATGTTGCAGGTAGAAGCAACTTCATCTATGATAGTGCAGTGGATGATCTTTTCATTAATGATTACCTGAATAAGAAAGACAATCTGATGAGGGAGTATCAAAACATGGTTCTCTAGATTGAAACAGATCAAATTAGAATCAGTGGGATTGATGCCCCTAATAGCTGACAGAAAAGATTTCCGCTGTGATGGGCAACTTTGGAGTACCTCAAGAGTCGACATAGCTGATGGTTCCTGAGCCAAATCTTCAACAATATTGTAATGCTAAGCAGCTTGGGCATTGGGATTGTATGAGGATTTCCTTAGCACACCTAGAGAAGGTGGCTGTAGAGTGGAATCAGGGTTAGGCCGTCGATTTGTAGAGGGCGAGAAGTCTAGGTAGAAGAAGAAGATGGAACTTCTTTTTCTTTCCTTGTTGTGGGAGCTGGAGTTGAATAATCCTTCGATCAGGTAGCCACATTAATGGGAGTGATCATCATGAACACTTGAGATCTAGAGGAAGTAGATCAGGTTTGGTCTACCATTTCAGTCTGCTGAGATGGAAAGGGCTCTTTGAGGACAGCAGGGGTCCCCTTGATAAATCGAATAACTTTGGATCGTCATGGACAATCGTTAGTATAGTGATCCTCCTCGCAAATGTGGCAAGGACACTTAGGTTTTCGTTGTGATGATTTGCTAACAGACAATTTGGGAGGACCCTATTTCAGGGCATTGGCTTTAGCCTTCCCTTTGCCTTTCTTTTTTCCTTTCGAGGATTTGTTTGCTGCGGTAGACTAGATGGCATGGACATTTTAGGTTTTACCAGGGCCTTGAGGGTTTTGAGATGAACTGTTGGGAGTAGTATTCAAGACCAATTTCTGTTTGGAAGAAGTTTTGGTAGGGGCCAGGGATACTGAACCAATAACTCCATCAACGGGAGGGACAGTGGGTGACTTCGATGTCGCAGGATTAGATGATGGCCACGGAGCATTAGGTAATAATTCATATAAGGTGCCAGATTGAGAGTAGACCAGGTCAGGGTACTGGGCATGAGCGATGGCTTTCTCTTCAGTGACTCATCCACCCATGGCTATATCATGAGCAATTGGGGCTACTAATGATTTGGTAAACCATTCAGTGAGCAACTGATCAACTATTTCGAACCTTATCAGTCGACATCTACCTCTCCATTCATCGATGTGATCAGATATGTGTGTCGCAGTGTCTTTCTTAAGCGATGTGAGCAGATAGGTGCCCATTTCATAACGAACCAACAACTGAAAATTCATGAGGAAGGACATGGCTAGTGAATTGAAGTCATGAAAGGTACTTCGAGGTAGCTTGCTGTACCATTTTGCTGTGGCACCTGTAAGGGTTTGTTGGAAAAGATGAAGATGAATGGAATCATCCACGTATGAGTTCGATGAGCACCAGAGGTGATATGTCATCACATGGCCTTGAGGATCTTCCTTAGCTTTCCCATCGAACATGGGGCAATCACTTGGTATCTTGGGCGACACGAGAGGCTAGTACAGCGAATGAAGAATCAGATCATTCATGAGACATGATACATTCAGTAACTCAAGTGTAGCCAAGAAAGGTAATTGAGTGTTTAAAGGCATGGGAGGTCAATAAGGAGGCCCATAAGGAGGATCCCATCCCTACTGGTAATGATTTTGACCCCACAATGGGGGATTTTTGCCATATGGCATCTGAGGCTACCCCCATTGTGGGTTACCTTGACCAAAGGGAGGATTCAAACTTCGAATACCTTGAAATTGTCTATGCATAGGTTGCTGATAGGAAACGTATGTGTTAAATGGTTGTTGAGCGTATTGACCTTGGACATGTGGGTATGGGACCTATTGTCTCGAACATAGGGTTGTTGGGCCTGTTGTCCTTAAATAAGAGGGTTCTGGACATGCATTCCTTGGGCATAAGTTTGATACGCTTATTGCCCTTGGACGTAGGGGTTCTGCACCTGTTGCCCTCAGTTCGCAGGATTTTGAACCTGTTGGCCTTGGATAAGAGGATTCTGCACCAGGCTGGATGTACTGTCCAGATGGGATGGTGTAAGGTTAATTAGCCAATCCTTGAGAACTGTATGGACCGTAAGGATTTTGGTATTGGACCTAAGCCCCATAAGGCTGTTAATACTGAGCATTGTTTGATCCAAATAGACCACTAGGATTTTGAACTTGTTGGTACTGGACATTATCTGATCCAATAGGGTCAACATGGTTGTAAATAATAGCAGAAGAGGGTTGGCTTATACCAAGCATGTGAGCTTGTGATACGCTCACATTAGTGGCACCTGACACCATAGAGACATTTAGATTCTGCCCCTCAGGCAGTGGCACAATCTGGCCACTGACTAACGAGACATAACAACTAGTAGAGACAATCTTTGAAATTGCCAGTTGCGACTGACGCGTAACTGGGATTGATGGTACAAGAGTGTTTGGGACAGTGGGTTGCACCAGGATTGAAGTAACAACTAGTTGGGAGGTCATGTTTGTGATGAATGGACCTGTCGTAGGTCTGACACCTGATGCCCAAATAGAGTTATGGTCGAGTGATGAGGCACTCAGCGTGCCCGAAACTAAGTTCCCTAAGGACACATAGCTGGGTGCCAAGCTGGTGGGAATACCTTTTGAATAAGGGAAACCCTTGAGAGGGAACTGCTGCTGTAATTCTTCTCCCTCAACAGTGTGTGGAGTTGAGACTTTAGACTCATCTAGAGAAGTGACTAGAGCATCGCCCTCTAGTTCCATATCTGCGAATAAACAACAACGAACAGCCAAACATGTACTAGGGGATAGTTCCAAAGGAACGCTCGGTTGATTGTACGGTATATAAGAGAACTGTGGTGGTATCTCAACAGTGTCAAACAGAGGGTTCAAAGGATAGATAACCAGTCCAAGCTGACCATCAGTGGTCAGCGAGTTCTCTGGAGTTCGAACAGGATTATCTTGAGATTTCGGGTCAAGACTAGTAGATGACCCTGAATCGAAAGTAGGTGGAGGACGAGATGATAATGTTTGAACACTAAAATCAATTGTGAGTTCAAAATTTTGGTCCTCAAATGGCTCTGATAACCTAGGAAGTGGCTCCTCGGACAATCTTTCAGATGAAGGAGAGGAAGAGGAAATGGGTGAACCAGATGGTTCAGCCACGATGACCTTGTGTTAGCTAACAGAACAAATAACTTCAAGGCTTTAAAATATCCTTTTAATGGAACTCATGATTTGGTCAAAAAATCTAACATGATGTTTTGGATTGTGGGAAATCAGTTATTTAAGACACATAAAAGACTGATATTCTTTAATTTTTAAAGAGATGAGAAAGAAACAAAGATGACTCTATCACTTTCGATTAGAAACGAGCTCAAAAGGACAAGTGCTCAGATGATATTTTAAGTTTAATGAGTCAAAAAGATCAAATGACTACTCTGGATGATCTAGGTAAACATGATTACCAGGCAACCATGAACTGTAGAATACCTCCTGGCGAACCAAGAAGTACGAGCAGACAATCTCCCCGAATGTTGTGTTCGGTGTATCACGTTCGCAAGGCGACCGACTCGGCTTCCTAAGGATAAAAGGATTGCAGCCTAGTGGGGTCTCCCATTATATACGTGATGGTACAGGGAGAAAAAATCCATGCTAGCACTATCTAATGCTGAAGCTAATGACAACTGCTAGGTTTACAGATGCCGGAACACGTCTCTAGCCTAGACCTTCTAGATGTGATCATTAATGTCAAATGCGCCTTAGGTAAATTGAATTCATTTTAGAGTTGATCTTGAGTTAAGTTTCAGTTTTTAGGTCTTAGCGATGCTACTCGAAAAACCTAAAATGCAACTAAATGGGACAAGACCCTTTCAATTCGATGAAATTCCTACACTAGAGAGGGTAGAAACTAATCAATGAAGTGTAAAAAAACAAGCAACTAAAAATGAAATGATTTTCCACTACTTCACTTTTTGAAAAAATAAACTAATGAAAAATGTATTCCAATTCCTAATTTATTAACAAGAACTTATCTATTAATCCTTTCAAAATGAAAAAAATTATCTTCCTTTTCAAATGCTGATGCAATTCTAGTTTCTAAGAGATGCGAATCATAATGAAGCAACAGGCTAGAATTTCATATTTTCTCATAAAACAATGAAACAAACTTTCACATACAATATTTCAATGAGAAAAATTTCGAGACTATGAGCTCTTCAAGTAGATGAAAACATGAAAAGAGAATTTCATTCAGATCGACTAAGTACCAACTTTTCCAAACACAAGACCGACAATGTAATCTATGCCAGAAAAAGACGTTCAAACTAGTAAACAAAACTTTTTCAAACTTGTGCAAAAAGAGGTTAAAGTCGTACAGGGGACCAAAAACAAATGTAAGGAGCAAACACACCCACAACCAGACTCGATGAGTCCACAATCTGCTGAATGGACAACTAGCTAGATGTCCTAGTGTCGCTGACCACTCAATGACTTGATCAATAAAACAAAAAGATGACAAGCCTACAAGCAAGCAAAACCAAATGAAAAGTAGCTTTCTAATTAGGGAGAAAAATAGTCAAAAGGCTCACAGGGTCAAAAACACAAGAGCAGAACATACTATCCAAGATTGGGGTCTAGCCCAAATCTTCACTTACAGGAATCAGCGCGATTACCTAACTGACAACAAGCGCCAGAGGTGGGTCGGCATGACTGTTCCGTTACAATTTGCACTGATCAGTGCTACTGTCAGCTGATTAAACACATTGTTTGAGGAAACTAAGAAAAAATTTAAAAAGATCAAAATAGGGACCAAATTTGCTACTATGATTTTTAGGCTTAAGCTAGTAAGAAGGAGAAAAGCAGCAGAACAAAAGGGAAAACATGAAACTAGCAAAGTTCTCATGAAATCATGAAATCCAAAACAAACAAAAGGATGGGATCTCCCCAACAGAGTCACCAATTTTTGGTGAAGTAAAATTATAAGTGTGGACATGAATGAATTCCTCTACCCTGATAATGGGTCTAGCCACAACAGCTACATTCTATGGAATATTTCCTTAGGTTAGGATCAATCAAGAGGGCCTACCTCTTGGTCGCTTATCCTGCTTGATGATGTCCTTGCTTGCTCACTCTAGCAATCTCTTGCTTCCTTCTTCAAGTTCCTGAAACAAGTAAAAAACAATAGCACACAAAAATAATAATAGACAAATTGCAATCCAACCTACTTAATGAGTCAAGAAGCATCAAGACATGAGTGTGTAATATTACAAAACATGTGGGAAATCAATCGATAGTTGCATATATTAATATCGAATAGAGATTACAACCATTCGTCTTGACATCGCAGTATTCCTCTGATAAGACCAGGTTCCCACACACTTCTGCTAGCACTTCATGATGGCTTCAAACAACAATAGTTTAAAGAATCTTCCGTTTAGGCTTCAATCCAAACCAAACACACTTCTCCCTGACACAAATATATGGCTACAACTAGTAATAGCTTGCTTGTCAAACAAAAATAGTATACTTACACTTAGCCAACACTCTAACTATGTCACTAGTTTGTGCTTGGGTAGAAGGCAGGTTTATATAGGAAAGATGGATGGGAGATGGATCCTCTTCTCATGGGAGAAGGAATTATCCCTTGAGGTAGTTCCATCATTATAGGAGAAAGGAGCCCAAATTATCATCCTTGACCCCATCCGGCCAAACCATTTACCAGACTTCCATTACGGAGCTTCTAGAGATGGAAGCTTCAGCTCTAATTTAAAAAACTTTCCATAACAGGATCGGTGCGATTGGAACACAGCTCCGTCGCACTGATCAGCACAGGGAATATTGATAATCTCTGCACACTAGCGTGGGGGGGAGAAACTTCATTAGCACCAGTCTTGTAAATTGGGCAAAACAGATGTTTCATGGGAAATGGTGCAAAAGGGAAATGATCTGCTCATGAAGAAGGACATAATGGGAGTTTCTCCATGATGACAAATCATGCAGACTTCACTGTAAAGGTCCTCTAGGATTAATTAATGGGGAGTACAGGGACAATGAAAACATGATGCGTAAAAATGACTTTACAAACACACACTTAACATGACATAACGACAAGATGCCTCGAACCATCAAGACAACATACACTCAGTGTGACTGACCGACGATGCGAGTGACAAGCATGACACTTGTGATAGATCGTTGAATGACGGTGATGTTTACATAGTGAATACAACTTTTACACGTGAAGATAGACCCTATGCATAGCCACAACATGGTTGCAAGCATGACATTGTGACCAACATGCAAAATATGTCTGATGAACGGTCAAGAAAGGAGGGTGCAAAGACTTGACACAAGCTCATGAGATGAGCTCAAGTGCTTGCAAACATCAAGTAAAAATCCAAGGAAGGCTCTGAAATTGGATGCAGGCCAAAATTTTGGAGGGTTTTGCAACTTCTACAACACTTAGCAAGACATGGGTTGAATTCGAGCTTCTCTGTTATGGTCCATTAACAACACAGGGCCTTGGTCTTTCAGGGAGTATTCAATCGATGTGTAGGTTACTTCGACTTCCCCACTTGCCCCATGGATAGAAATGGTTCACCTTTTTCCAACTCAGTCAAACACAGCAACGCGTTTCAGCTTGATCACAGTGTTTTGAAATCGAGAAGGGTACTTTGGCCCGCGAGTTGAAAATTTTCAAAGTATATGTTTTCATCTCTGGTGTTGCTCTACTACTAGCAGGCCTAGGCAGTACCCCGATGGAGTCACATAGGAACACATGAATTTCTCCACTTCCAGCAAGCCTAGTCAGTAGCGTGGTAGAGTTGCATGCTTCACCTCTTTGCACAAGAATCCATTCTCTTATTTTGCCTTTGTATTTTTTAAAAGAGGACTATGCATAGGCACTTATTTATTTTTGGGGCGGAAGATGGATTCTAGCTTATTAAGAGCAGAAGAGGTTGTTCCTTCAAAGAAGAATGTAATACCTTTGACATAGGTTTACTCATTTAGATTTTCCCCTTCTTCGTTTCTACTAGTTGGATAAGCTTGAACATACAAAACAGAAGGTTGAGTACAGGCATGGGATTTGCTAGTGTGGACATAGGTTCATGGTTGCACCCAAGCTTCCCTTGCGGATGGATCATATTTTTTGTTAAGACTTCATTGGTCGAAGGTTATAACCAAGCACAGAGAAGACGAACACAGGACTGGCCAAGTGTTGTAGTGTCACAAGACTCTTTAGATCTCATCCACATACTCATTCAAAATCTAGAACTTAGTAGAGGGCAACACTTATTTGCAAAAATAACAATAGCATGATAGTAAACAAACAAACAAAAAATGAAAAAAAATTAGTAGGAAAAGTGAAGAAGCAAAACAAAAAGAAGTAAACATACTATGTACATGGCACGGGGTGTGGCCCCAGCTTACTGAAAATAATATTTGTGATCTTCGCCATTAACAGGAAGGTTGTAAATCCTCCCATCAAGTGATTTCAGATGGTATGTGTGTGGTCCAAGTTTCTCATGGACAGTGTACGGACCAATCCACAGGGACTAAAACTTCGAATTCTTTCCTTTGTCTGCATGGGGTTTATCCCATTTCAAGATTAATTCAACAACATAGAAGTTAGAGTTCCCTTCAAAATTCTTGTTGAACCATCTCTTGGTATGGTTCTGGTGGAGTGTAAACTTTTCTTTTGCTTTCACCCTTTCTTCTTGCAACATGTGAAGCATATCCATCCTGCACCGAACTAGTAGATAAGGCTTGCCCTAAGATTATTGAGACAACTGAAGCGCAAGAAAGTAGATGTTGGGTGATAGGATGGCTTCTTTCCCATATACCAAGAAGTATGGAAAAGTATTTAGAGAGATTTTGGGTGTTACACGGTCAGCCCATAAGGAATTTGTCAAGGCAGAGTGCCAGTTACGCTGTTTAGAGTAAATGATCTTTTTGATAATGCAAATAAGTTTTTGTTCGTCGATTCTGTGAGACCATTTCCTTGCGAGTAGTAGTTAGATGAGTGTTTCAGCACAATACCATATTGCAATGCAAAATCATAAGGATTCAAAGATGAAAAGTAAGTTTCATTGTCAAACATAAGTGATACTGGAACGCCAATGCGTGAGATGATGTTCTATTGGAGGAAGTTGATGACCTCCTTGTCTTTCACTTGCTTGAGTAGAACTACTTTTGTCCACCACGTGAAGTAATCAGTTGTTGTCAAAATGTAGCAGTGTTGTTTTGATGAATGTCGGAAAATTTCCCTGATGATGTCTAGGCTCCATTATTGGAATAGTTCAGTCACTCCAACAATCTGCAGCGGGGCTATTGACCTTCATGTTTTGTCGGCACATTGCTGACAGAGTGAGCACTTGTGGGCGTAGGCACGTGCATCCTTGAACAACGTGGGCCAGTAGAAACCGTCTCCCATAACTTTATGTGCATTAGTATTTCCCGCAAAGTGGCCCCCAGTTGTTCCGTCATGCAGATCATGCAAAACATTCTCTGATTCATGTGCCTCCAGGCACTTGAGCAAGATTTCTTTATTTTTCTTTCTGTAAATCTCTCCATGCACCAACTAATAGGCTAAATCGTTGAGGCACAGTTCCCTCTATTGTTATGAACCCAGCTCACAAAAGGATAGAAAAGATAGATCAATGCCTTAGAAATCAGCCTCTTCGAGGGGGCAACCTCATTTACATGACACAAATGAAGAATTCTTGGATGATTCAAATGACAAAGCCTCCTTTCTATATATAGGAGTCTAAGGGGTCACAATATAACCAAGCTGACCTAACAATAATCATATAAAGGCACAAAAATAACAATATAGCGATTCTATGGGGCACAATAATAACAATATGGGGACAATAGGGGCACAACAATAACAATAAGGGATACAACAACAATAGTAATGGGGCAATCACTAGTATTATAGGGACCTAACATGCCCCTCTCCTTCAAAAAATTGTTTTCCTCAACGCTTGAGTAGTTTTAGATGCTTCTGTATAAAATTCTCATCCTCCCATGTGGAATTTTCAATGGGTAAGTTCTTCCACTTGATGAGATACTCTGAAATTGATCGATTTCGTAGTTGTCGAGTTTTTGTTTCTTTGATTACTTCAAGTTCCAATATGATTTTTCCTTCCTCATCAATTTCTGGAAATATTGTTTGAATTGGAAGCTTGTCACCTATAACCTTATTTAAGCATGAAACATGGAAAACTGGGTGCACTAGGGAAGCTGCAGGAAGATCCAATTTTTATGCCATAGCACCTATATTTTGCAACACCTTTTACAAAGCATAATACTTTGGTGATAATTTATTATCATTCTTAGCTTGCTTGAGGGACATTTGTTTATATGGTTGTAGCCGTAGGAATACCCAATCATCTACATCAAGACTTCTTTCACTGTGACGTTGATCTGCCTGCTATTTCATTCTATTCTGTGCCAAGTTGAGGTTATCCTTTAAGGGTTTGAGAACTTGTTGTTGATGCTTGATGTGATCTTCCACTACTTGAACCTTATAATTTTCTCTTAAATATGATGTGATGGACGGTGGATGATATCCATAAAGTGCCATAAATGGAGTCATTTTTATTGCAGTATGGAAGGAACTATTATACCGCCATTTAGCTAGAGGCAACCATTTGACCCATTGTGTCTGTTTATCAGATACAAAACAATGAATATATCATTCCAAACATTTGTTTACTATCTTAGTTTTCCCATCAGATTTAGGATGATAAGATGAGCTATGAGCTGATTGAGTACCAAGACAAGAAAATAATTATGTCCAAAAATTTCCAGTGAAAAAGGGATCTTTGTCACTTACAATAATCTTTGGGTTTCCATGTAGCTTTTGAATTGTTTCCATAAATGCAGTAGAAATTGTACTCGCTTTAAATGGATGAGATAATGCACAAAAGTGTGCATACTTGGTAAGTCTGTCAACTACCACCATGATAACACTCTTTCCTTCAGACTTGGGTAAAAATGTGATAAAATCCATTCAAACCTCCTCCCTACATTGGCTTGGAATGGATAAGGGTTGTAATAGTCCTGGGGTCTTAATTGTTTCAAATTCATTTTGTTGGCATAACTCTTCATTGGAGAATCCAATCTTGATCAGAGCTTTGGATTATAGGGTTTCGCTGCTCCAAACAGGTCATCATGGAATTTTTGCTATAACTTTTTTTTCTACGACATTTCAGAAGCTAAAAAAACCCATTTGAGACTAAATCACGCTAAACCTTGGGTCCGAATTTAAGATGTTGTCTCACTATATTTTCGGAGATATTATCTGAGGAAGTTATCGTTTTTGCAAGCTCCAAAATTTCATCGAAAACAGGTCATCATGGAATTTTTGCTATAACTCCTTTTCTATGAAGTTTCAAAAGCTAAAAACAAAACCCATTTTGGAGGAAATCGATCTGAACCTCGGCTCCGAATTTTAGATCCTGTCTCGCTATATTTTCGAATATATAATCTGAGGAAGTTAAGGTTTTTGCAGTCCCCAGAATTACATTCCAAATAGGTCACCTTGGGAAAATCATTGTAACTTTCATATGATACCAAAAATTATGAAACCAGCTCACAAAAAGATAGGAAAGATAGATCAACGCCTTAGAATTCAGCCTCTTCAAGGGGGAAACCTCCTTTACATTACACAAATGAATAATTCTTGGATGATTCAAATGATAAAACCTCCTTTCTATACATAGGAGTCTAAGGCGTCATAATATAACCAAGCCGACCTAACAATAATAATATAAAGGCACAAAAATAACAATAGAGGGATTCTATGGGGCACAATAATAACAATATGGGGACAATAGGGGCACAACAATAATAATAAGGGATACAATGACAATAGTAATGGGAAAAGGACTAGTATTATAGGGACCTAACATCTGTTGTCTCACAGAGATGTGAGAGGGTATGGTTCCATGCTCAAGGTACTGGCACACATCTTCGTACCAATATTTTTTTCATGAAGTGGGTGGTGCTCGCTGGTGGGCCCCAGTATTGCATCAATAATGCTGCAACTCCTGGAACTCCCTTCTTTAATTTTATCAACCCGGTAGTTCGTAACAAACTTGGAAGCAACGGTGCTGTATGCAAAAGTACTAGCTCTTGCCGCAGCTGTCACTTGGTCAGCTGGCACATGTCGACTAGGAGCTTAAGCCAACTTCTATGAGCTCTTAGAAGAAGCTTTTTAATTGATGGATGAAAGCTAACTCGAAGGAAGTTAATCTATTTGCGAAAAGAGATTGAAAAACTGAAGGAAAACGCAAACCCTAGCAAACCCTAATTCTACCAGCTAGTCCTACTGATGCAAAGGAGAGAATGAAAACTACTGAAAGGGATGCCATTACTTCTATGAAGGTAAAATACATGTGTCTATACTACCTCTACCCGAAGAAAACATATTTTTGTATTTTTGAATAAGTTATTAGAATTATCATGCATGTGCTTTTAACTGTTTGTGACTGTGCAGAGGTGGATCAAGGAGGAGGAATGCTTGGAAAAGGTTGGGAAGGTTCAGAGAGGGCCTAAGGGGTCTCTAACACCCTTCCATAGAGTTTCATAGAGTTTGGCTATCAAGAAACCTCATTCATGACCTTCTACAAGAAGTCTGCAGGGGTTCTACAGGATGTTTCAGGAATTTCTACAGGATGTTCAGAAATTTCTACAGGATGTTTAAAAATTGGATTTTGGAGGATGGGTGAGTGAGGGAAGATGCATGAATAGATATGGAGGTAGGATAGGGGTCTGAAGTGGCCCAGGGACTGGTGGATGGAGTGGTGAGAAGTTGTAGATAGCTAAGTTGGCTCAAAGAAGGCTTAAACAATGATGCACAAAAACTAGGGTTATGTGAGCAAATGTGGCAAACGTGAGGTAAGGATTCTAAGTAGAGGGTGGAGTGGATGGTGCTGATGGAGAATAAGCAGATGAAGGAGTGGTACAGGTGCTCTGTAAGTCGTTTTTCGAATATGAACCAACAAAGACTTGTAAATTCAAAGACCTAGTTTCGTTGACCTAATTTGCTAGCTGTCAGTAAAGAGAATGAACAGAAGTGTGACCTGAAATGAAACCATGTATTTTAACTCATGTAACTAAGCAAACGAAAGTCTGAACTTGTAACCAACTTCTACACATGAAGATCAAACACTAATGATTGCATGGCAAAGCAAAATCAGTGTTTTTGTGGGCAGCAAAGTCATCCTAGTCACAGCTCCTGATCCCACTGAGGGAGAGGTGAAACCACAGATGTTTTTTGGCCCTTTTCTTGAAGATTTTTCTGTTAGCAACTGATCAACTAAATCTGAGCATGAAAAATTATTTTACTCATCAAAAACAACCTAAATAACAAAACAAGATTTAAATCTATATAGCAGATTTTATTCTAAGAATGCAGCAAAGACACAAGAAAGTAAACAAAGGAGGTACTGGGCACTTGAGATGGGCCCAACCCCAAAAGCTATAGCCTCCTAAGAGAGATTAGAGCTGGTGCAAAGCTGGATTCATCTTTATTGAGCAAGAAATGTTACATTCCAAAAACTGTCCACAAGGAGAACTTGAAAATGTGCTGAAAGCAAAGCTAATCTACTGCCTAAAAATCAAACTGCAAAATGACTACAAAATGAATACAAAATGACTATAAAGTGACTAACTACTGGCTAACCAAAATGAGGCCCTAAGCCTTCTTATTTATACAAATTGAGGACCCCAACAGTCCTCCTAAACTTTAGGGACTCGACTGCCCAAAACTTGTAGTTAACAACAGTCCTACTTTACTTGCTTGGCTGCCCTTGTGCTAATTGATTTGGTGGCCCTTGAACTCCGAGCTAATGGTGGAGAATTTGAGGTAAGGGCCCATAAATGAAGGGGACAACTTCCTACAAATCCTCTCCCTTGTTCTCCCACGAATTTGGCTGCCAAGTGCTCATTAAAACCTTCAATTTTGTCTCCAAATTGACCAAAAAGACTACACAAAGCACACATTAGACTTGTTGGCATAATGACTAATCCAATTCACTCTATTAGCATAAATATAATGAAAAACATGAAATAAACTAATGAGAACGGTGGATTAAGTCGAATTAGGAGGTTGGATCAGCCCAAATAATTATCCATTTTTGGGGCTCATCACTCGCTCTACATCATAAACCTCGATTTACTCTTCCCAACCATCAAGCTCTTCTTCTTCCTCCTGTGCATGTACTACCTCGGATGTGAGTTTGCAAAGACCGTGACCCTTGACAGTGTGAATTGGCTTGATGTTAAGATCATACTCTTGCAACCCTGTCATCTAGTTCGCATGTCATTCACCCAGATCTTGTTGTATGAGCAGTGAATAGATTGTTGGGTGCAGCACATAAACTATGCAATGGTTCTTCAGCAAGTAGGGTCTGAAGTGTTTGACATCCTTGTATATTTCATATGCCTATTTGTCAATGGTGAGGTAGTCGAGTTCATGTCCTTTCATGCTTGTGCTCATGAAGGAGATGGGACATCTGTCATTCAGCTCATCCTTCTGAGTGAGTACTGCAGCAAGTGATTCTCGGAGGCAAAGGTATATAGCAAGAAATGTTTGTTGAAATGTGGGTTGTAATGTGCAAGCGTTTCTACTATAGTTTTCTTTATACATGTGAATGCATTCTTTTCCCTCTTGCCCCAGCTGTAGAATGCATCCTTCTTGATCATATCTTGCATTTGTTTTACTATCTACGCACAGTTCGAGATGACCTTCTGGAGGAATTTTACCTTTCCCAAGAAGGATTGCATTAATTTCTTGTTGGCTGTTTGAGGGATCTGTGTAATGGTCTGGACCCGGTCTGGATCAACCTTGATCCCACTTCTAGTAATGATGTGCCCAAGGAGATTCCCCTCAGACACTGTAAATATGCTCCTTTTGAGATTCAAGTAAATCTTGTATTTTTGGCATCACTCAAAGATGTTCTTCAAATGGAGTATGTGGTATGACCGTTTTATGGAAAACATGGTCACATCATCTAGGTACACCACTACGCTCTGTCTAATGAGTCCATGGAAGGCGATGTCCATGGTGTGCTAAAAGGTTGCGCCTTCATTCACAAGCCCAAATGACATTCATCTTTATGCGAACGTACCCCACTTGGTATGGAAGGTATTTTTGAGTCGATCAGGTTTCTCTACTAGGACTTGATTATATCCTGAAAACTCTTCAAGTAAGGAAAATATTTCTACCCCATATACTATCTGTAAAATATGCTCCATAGACAGCACGGGGTAATTGTCTTTGTTTGATGTGCGGTTCAAGTTTCATAAATCAACACACAAGCAGATCTCCCAAGACTTCTTACATACAAGAACAAGGTTGGAAACCCATGTGGAATGACAAACTCTGTGCTAGGTCCCTATACTACTAGTGTAACCATTAGTACAACCCCCTTATTATTTTTTTGTGCCCATGTAGTCCCCATATTATTATTGTTGTGCCCCATAGAAGCCTACTAGTGTTACTATTGTGCCATTACATTATTATTGTTATGTCGGCTCTGATTATATTATGACCCCTTAGACTCCTATATATAGAAAGGAGGTCTTTTTCTTTATATCATCCAAGGATTGTTCATTTCTGTAATGTAAAGGAGGTTTCCCCCTCGAAGAGGCCTATTTTTAAGGCATTTATTTATCTTTTCTATCCTTTTGTGAGGTGTTTTCATAACATTTGGTATCAGGGCTTTGGATTCTAGGGTTTTACTGCTCCAAACAGGAAATCATGGAATGTTCGCTATAACTATTTTGCTACGATGTTTCAGAAGAAAAAAAAACCCATTTAAGAAGGAATTGGTCCGAACCTCAGGTCCTAATTTCAGATATTTTCTCACTATATTTTTAGAGATATGATCTGTGTAAGTTACGATTTTTGCAAGCTCCAAAATTTCATCTCAAACAGGTCATTATGGGATTTTCGCCATAATATTTTTTCTATGAAGGTTCAGATTCTGAAATTAAAAAAAAAATGAGCTGAATCTTGGTGAAGCTCGGGCCTGAATCTCAGATCTTGCCTCGCTATATGTTCGGAGATATAATTTGAGGAAGGTAGGGTTTTTTCAAACTCCCGAATTACATTACAAATAGGTGACCTTGGGAAGATTGTCATAACTTTCTCTCTGAGCAAAAAATTGAAATTTTGTAAGAGGTTATAGAAAGAGGATGGACTGTAGGTTTCTGTGTAGATTTTTCATATCCAAAGGTAAAAACAGTGACACATGGCACGTCATACAAGTTCGCTCTATTGAAACATTATATAATCAGGTCATCTTAGGAGATTGGGCATAACTCTTTCTTGGAGAATCAAATTCTAATCAGACTTGTGGGGTTAGAAAGAGGATTTAGAGGGCTACTGTAGGAGACAATTTTATAACTTGGAGGTCTGAAAGTATAGAGTTAAAGTTGTTTCAAGATCTAGCTCCTAAAATCAAGAAAAGGCGATATGAGGAAGTTTGATGGAAAGGATCTGATAAATTGGATACTACAGATGGAGAAATATTTTGATCTACATGAAGTGAAACTATTACAAAAGGTGGGTATTGCATCTTCATATTTAGAACCAGATCAATTTTTATGTTATAAAGGGCTTTATTCTTGTAACCCACTTGTTACCTGGTCAATTTTCATGGATGAAATGATAGCACATTATGAGGAAACAAAGAGAAACACCTTCTTTAGCCAATTGATAAATCTCAAACAAAAGTGTTCAATGGAAGAGCACATTGATGACTTTAAAAAATTGAATATAAGGGAAAATGATATTCTAGAGAAGTAGAGGATTGATGTCTACATAGGGACTTTAAAGGATAACATTCACCATGAGGTTCCTCTTTGGGAACTTGATTCATTGGATAATGCATTCAGATTGGCAAGAAAAGTGGAAAGAAAAATTATGGCAAAAACGAAGTCTACCCCTCACAACTATAAAGATGGAAGTGTTATTTCTCCTAGCCTTCTAGAACCTACAAGGTTGACACCACAACAATTGGAAGAAAAAAGAGCAAAAGGGATTTGTTACAATTGTGACAACAAATACATTAAAGGTCATAAGTGTGCTGAGAAGAAATTATTTTACATTGATTGTGAAGAGGAGGAAGAAAAGGATCAAGAAACATCAAAAGAAGAGGATATACACCAAGAACCAACCCCAGAGAAATAAGAAATGAATCCAAGCATATCTTGTAAATCATTGGCAAAAATTACCACTCCTCAAACTCTCAAGATAGAGGGACATATCAAGAAGAAAAAGGTTCAAGAAGTGAAATATCACATTGAGAAAGAAGAAATAAATCCGACCATATCTCGTAATACATTGGCTGGAATTCCTCAAACTATCAAGATAGAAGGACATATCAAGAAGAAAAATGTTCAGGAAGTGAAATATGACATCGAGCATAAAGAAATGAATCCAACCATATCTTGTAATGCATTGGAAGAAATTACCACTCCTCAAACTCTTAAGATAGAATAGGGCATATCAAGAAGAAAAAGATTCAAGCAGTGAAAGATCACATCGAGCTTCAACAACAAGTTCTCCAACTTTTGAAGGATAATTCCACTTTGGTGCAAAATCAAATGAAACAACATGAAGATCAACATCGCAGTGAAAGACATTTTGATGTAGGGAATTGGCTATTTTTACGGCTACATGTCAAGCAAGCTATTTATGAGAAGGAAATGTTGGCAATACTACATGCACTTAAGAAATGATGACCTTACCTAATGGGAAGACACTTCAAGGTAAAAATGGATCATGATATTCTTAAATAATTTTTAGAACAAAGGTTATCTTTAGAAGAACAAAAAAAGTGGGTCACAAATATGTTGGGTTATGACTTTGAAATGATCTACAAAAAAGGGAAGCAAAATGTTGTTGCAGATGCACTCTTAAGAAACGATGAGGATGTGGAAGCATTGTTTTGTGCTATTTCTATTATCCAACTAGATTGGATAAACAAAGCAAGGGATGAATGGAAGAAGAACGAAGAAGTGTGGCCACTCATTCAAAAATTGCAGAAGATCCTAGTTCAAACTATATTGCCAAAACTCGACGAGGAAGCAAAAATCATATTGGAACCTGGAGAAGTCACAGAAACAAGAATATGATAGCTACAAAATCAATCAATTTCAGAGCATCTCATCAACTGGAAGAAATTACCTGCTGAAGATTCCACATGGGAGGACAAGAATTTTATATAGAAGCATCAAGAACTACTCAAGCATTGAGGACAACACTTTTTGAAGGACAGGGGCATGTTAGGTCCCTATACTACTAGTGTAACCCCTTATTGTTATTAGTATGACCCCCCTATTATATTGTTGTGCCCATGTAGTCCCCATATTATTATTATTGTGCCCCATAGAAGCCCACTATTGTTATTATTGTGCCCTTACATTATTATTGTTATGTCGGCTCTAATTATATTATGACCCCTTATACTCCTATATATAGAAAGGAGGTCTTGTCATTTATATCATCCAAGAATTGTAAATTTGTGTAATGTAAAGGAGGTTTCCCCCTCGAAGAGGCCTATTTTGAAGGCGTTTATCTATCTTTTCTATCTTTTTGTGAGCTAATTTCATAACACTCTATATATGATCCATGCATCGAACAACTTGCTTAGCTTTCTTTGTATAAGGGGTTCAAGTGACGGATGGAATTTCCTTATCTTCTGCTGAAATGGCTTGATCCCTTCCTCGATTGTAATGAAATGTTGGATGATGTGTGTGTCGTAAGTTTCTAGATCATCATATGTCCACACGAACACATCCTGGTACTATTTCTACTGTGTGCAACACATACCGAGATTGATGAACTTCAGATCTTGCTCTATTCCTAGGTTTATCTTTTCATGCATCATGGTGGAGCTGTGGGTTTTGCTATTCCTTGGCCCTTGAAAGCATTTCTACAATCCATATAGCTTTTCTAAACATACCACACGCTTGGGGATAGGGTTTTGTTTCTTTTCATTGGCCCCAACTTGCAGAGATTGCTCGTGCTCATCTTCATCAATCATTGCGTCTTTGAAGACATCAGTGTTGGCCATGAAATGCAATATCTATTGATCATCATAAAAAACATGTATATGTTTTTAGGGATGGAGGGCTTATACAAAATTTCAATAGTAAATCTATCCCTAAGCAGTGAAATCCTAAGAGTCGCATTTGCTAAAGCATTGGCAGCTGCATTACGCGTTCTTGGCACAACAATGATACTAAATGCTTGGAAGTTAGAGATCAATCACCATACCTCTTGCTGGTAACTTTTTAGATGCGATGATAAGCAATGTATCCTATTATGTACCTAACGTACCACTATTTCTGATTCACCTACCACTTTGAGTGCAATCACGTTGCGGCTAATGGCCTTTTGCAAACCCAACACGAGTGCTTCATATTCAGCAATTTTGTTCATGCACTCGAACTCCAAGCGGTTCGAAACAAATGTTTCCTATTCTTTTGGTCGATCAAAACACATGAGGCTCCAAATCCATCATGTGTCTTTGATTAGTCAAAGTACATGATCCACAAATCATCTATACACGAATCATTTGATGCACTTGTATTGCTACTACTACTACTGCTACTAGTGTTATAATGTGTTTTACAATTTTCATTTCCATCAGTTGGGCAAGGAAGGAGACCCAAGAGCATGTATGGTGGGGTGGGAGCTGACTGTGTAAGATAACACCCCAGTGTTATTTCCAAGGGGAAGTTCTTAAACATGAGCTCTACTAAGGCCAACGGTTCATTCTTACCATTGATGGGAGTGATTTTATGCCTCATGTATCTCTCAAATAACAGCTGGATTTAGTTTCTTTTGCCCTGATCCAGAAGCCACAAGTGTGACCAGACCGTAGAAAAGCATCCATTCAACTTGCTACACTAGTCTTTTCTTAGTAGTAAGCCATATGATTCTAATATGTCCACAACAACAATGTTTATGCACTGATGAACTCAGTCATCATGAGATACTCATATGATCACATCCTAAAGTTCACGAATGGATGGTATGCATGTACAATCAAGTTGGATGATCTGCATAGATGTCTTTCTCCATTGCGCATTGATCTTCTTGGAAATGGAGAGTGACATGACGTTGGCTTACGCGCTGGAATCAACAAAAAAGTTGTGAACATTGTAGTTAAAGATTTCAAAGGAAAGAAAAAAATGGATGGCAAACAGAGTTTGCTTCTTCCATCTAGAGTGTGTTTAGCACAATTGTGAGTGAATCGGGAGGTGTACTTGCTCACTTGTTTACCTTAGTCTACCCAGTAGAATATCCCACTGACTCTAAATCTTAGCCAACTCAAACAAACTTATGTTTGCGCATGTTTTCTTCATGTCTTCCACAATGTTGTAATACAGAGTGGGTAGACTTACCAAGATGTCCAGGGTGAGATTGGTGTTCATGTTGTCAAATGAAGTGTTTTGATTGTTTTCTTCTCAAGGACATACTCTTGTCTGTTGTTGTCTTCCGGGGCTTGTTTTGATTTTTCTGCTTTTGGACAGCTAGTGGATCAACCTTCCTCAGTAGGTTGAGCCTTTTTTGCATTTCCACAATTGTAGGGGGGTCCCCTTGAATTCTAAGATTGTATCGACCATTTTTCTTTTGGGGCTTCTTCTCATTGTTTATCTTCTACGATGCTTGCAAGCACTGATACATGTTAATTATCTTCTAATAGTGTTGGTTTCACAACTCGCTTAACAAACTGTACAATGCTGGTTGGCAGTGCGGACATGTAGTAATCAATAGTGATAGAGTAATGAGGTTTCATGTCCACTGAAAACTTGTTCAATATGTGCAAGAACCTGTTATTTATATCCTTTAACTTTTCTTTCACCTACATCTTCAAGCTTCCCAACTCTTTGAGCAACATGGTTGGGGTCTTGTCATCAACAAACTTTTCCTGAAACATACATTTGAACATACCCCAATTATGGATAGAGTTGACCGGGAGTCTGTGATACCATACTACTACGCGGCCATCCAAGGGACATGGGAACAGTCTGCATGGAATGTCATCGTACCATAGCTCGAGTGCTTGCAGCTGTAGGTAGAAGCTTTCCAAGTGATCTTCTCCCTTCACTGCTTTGTCAAGGTCATACTTTTTGAGAATTATGTCCGAACGCTTTGGCATCCTTTGCAAAGCACCCAGGAGAGCTAATAGTCCCTAAGTCATCCATTCCAAGTTTTGGTCAGCCATGTCTTCTTCTTCTTCTTCATCCTCCTCCTCTTCTTTAGAATCTAACGATTCTTGCTCTGAGTTTGTTGGTTCATCTCCACCTTCACCTCCTTTGCTACCTTCCCCTCTGCCTCCTATACCAGAATCTGAGCCCAAGATCACAAGGGTGTCTCATTCTCCCTATTGGAGCACCAGAGGTTCCTCTCTATTCTCAACAATTTCTGCCATACCGTCAAGGGTGGCAATAACTTATTCTTCCACTGATGATACAATAACCCCTATGGGAGTGATTTTTGGCTTCCTTGATGCATATGGAAGATGTTGTATTCATAGGATCAGTCTGACTGCTTTCGCGAACTAACGGGTGATGGGACAGATAGAACGAAGGTGGTGATACGGAATTTCATTTTCACTTCTAGGAGGTGAGGATTAACCAACTTCAAAGTCACGCATAGTTGAGAGAGAGTGCGAGTTACTACGTTGACTAGATGATTGATGAGTGGGGATGAGAGGACATTTAGCCATAAACAAAGGGCAGCCCTCCTTCTAGCACTAGAAATGTTGATGATGTTGGACCTGCCAACATTCAAGGGATATCCCCGGTATGAAGTCCCAACTAGACCTCACATCGTTTGGTGTAGGAGTCCCATACAGTACGATGACCCAGTTGCCATTATCTTAAAGGTTTTCCTTAGCTCTTTCATTTCATCACATGAGAGTGGTCTTCTTTGTCTTCAAACCATGAGGTGCATGTTCCTGGCGAGTGCTTAATGTTACTTTTGTCAAGGTTCTTTCACTGTAGAGGGAGAGGGTGGAAGTGAGTCTCAAGTCAAAAGGGATTAGTCACAAATCTGTCAGAGACACATAGCACAACATGACATGCGCAACTTTCGGTGGAGTAGTCCACACAGATGTGACAGTCACAAACACATAGTGAATGGATCGCACATACAACACCCAGTAGAGTAGTCCACACGACTGCGATGGTCGTTATAATAGGTTTATGGAAATGGTTTTGTTGAGTGTCCAGTGGGATAGCCCACATGGGCAAGACAATGTTAACAACTTATACAACACATTCTCATAAGCATATGTATTAGACCAATTGAAGTAGTTCAACTATTTCAACACAGGTTAAATAAACATGCATTATGAGTGTCCAAATAATAGTCTCACAAACAAATAAAATACATTCGTGAAAATGTATTGGCCTGTTATCAGGCTTCTAAATTAAGTGAAAGTTCCAAGACACATTGGTACACCATACATCACTAACCCCAATAGCGGGGCATTAGAGCCACTTCTCATTCCTCAAAGAAAATACTGCAGACTCTCAAGGCTATGTCGCAGAAGCCAGGGTGAAAAGTCTTTTGCATGTAAAAATGAGGGGTATTTATAGCCAAGGGTAAAACTAGCCCTAGTGACTGTTCGACATCCCTCATGACTATTTGACTTACATGACTCTTCAGGTTTAAATGTGGGTGGCTTGGACTTGCACATTGCAATTGATTACAATAGTTTGGCCCATAGTAGTGGTGTGGCCAAGATGACTCATCACATGACTCAACATGACATAGCTGGTGTGTTCATGCTACTGCTGGTATGCATGTCGAGCTGCAGTGTTGCTGAGTGATGGATGTGCTCTTGGTGTATCATACCTTTCACCTCTGCATGGAAAGGTGTGCAGAGTCTTTGATGGCCTTGGTGTTTGCTTGATGTTGCATGTTCATGTCGCTCACTATCCTGTACTTTGACATGCTTCACATGTTCTTCCATTCATGAACAAATCTCCTTGCATACATTCTTTCTCCATACATTCACAAAATAATCTCCTTGCATGCACCCCTTATTCATCTCTTTCATCATCACATCATGTCTCATCCATGTACCTGTATCTACAATCACTCATGAAGAGACAACATCAAATCCAGAAATATCCTAGTCTACCATGATGCATTGTCTTTCGCTTCCGGATGCAGGTGACCAGGAGAAAGGACAAGGCTATGAAACTATGCAAGTCAAATTTCAATTGCGCAGAGGTCACTAGGAGGCGGAGATGGGAAATCCAGATCAGCAGTGACTATCAATGAGATCTGACTCGGCTGCAGGGCAAATCTGCGCAATATTTTCAGGGATGCAGTGCAGGAAACAAGGGGAGACTGGAAACAAAAAGTATGCAATTTCTCTAGGGAGCTGTCAGCAAGCTATGGGAGGCTACTAAAAAAAATTGCACAAATTTTCTAGGGAGATGGTAGCAGGCTACAAGAGGCTACTGGTAAAAGCTGCGCAAAGCTAGAGGATGGCCTACTAGACATCCTTGCATATTTTTTAAGTTGAGTGGGGTGTTGGGAAACTGGGAGACTTCTCATGAAAACTACGTAGTTTTCCTAGTGAGTAGCCCACCAATTGACTGGGTGAACGACTAGAAAAGATACACAATTCTTGACGGCAGTGTAGTGACGGACATAAGGTGTCTTCTAGCATGTCTACACAGTTTCTTCAATCAATGAAAGAGGGCATGCTTGGCAGCTTGAACAAAAAAATTTTGAGGAGTGAGCCTTGGGGTCATTTCGTAGTTAAAATCTCTGGTTGACCAACGGGAGGCTCGATTGATGTGCTTGTGGGCAGTACAGATTAAGATGGCTTGCTGGAAAACTTATACATTAATTCTAGGTGACATTCGATCGAAATGATTCCAGGATTGTGCAGTGCAGACTGCCTGGGAGGCAGCCTCAAGCTCTGCGCAATTTTGGGCATTAGTACAAGTTCACTGAGGGCCAAAACTATGGAGTGCAGCTCAGCAGAGGTCCGACTGTTGGGGTTGGTCCGGTTGACATAGCTTTAGAAAATTGACTAAGTGTGTGAGTGAGTGACTTCGTACATCCATGACCTTACGAACACACACTCAACATGACTTGATGACAAGATGCCTCGAACCATCAAGACAATATACACTCAGTGTGTCTGACTGACGATGCAAGTGACAAGTGCGACAGTTGTGATAGATCGTTGGATTACCGTGATGAAAATCGTGCGACAGTGCATACAGCTTTGTGTGTGAGTGCAACAGATGTTTACATAGCGAATACAACTTTTACACACAAAGATGGACCTTATGCATAGCCGTAACATGGTTTCAAGCATGAAATTGTCACCAACATGCAAAAGATGTCTGACAAATGGTCAAGAGAGGAGGGTGCAAAGACTCGACACAAGCTCAAACATTAAGGAAAAATCGAAGGAAGGCTCCGAAATTGTATGCAAGCCAAAATTTTGGAGGTTGTTGTAGCCACTACAAAAACAAATTCTATAAATTGAAAAATAAACAATGGTGAATGCATAAAACATAAAAGAGATATTCACAAAGATTTTCACATGGATCCCAAAAACTAGACAACTAAATTGATTTTTCATTATATTCCTTTCAGTGTTACAATACATATATATACATGTCGAAGCATCCATAAACGGCAATCCATTAACCCTATATTAGAACATAATTGTGGTTCCCTTTGATCGTATCTACAAAATACCATGGGTAGAAAACCATGATGCCGAAAAACATGTGCAAAATCCATGCACAAAACCATAGGTATATCTAGCCACCTAATATAGGGACTAAAAAAAAATTCCTGAGGCACTGCCTCAGACCCCGTGCAGGGGAATAGAAGCCCCGTACAAACCCCCTGATATGGGTACCTACCACCCCCCCACTATGCTCGGCGCAATGAAGGAGTATCTTGGTTCTCCCACTCTAAACTCCCCGCTTAACACTAGTCGTGGAAATAATATAACACATACCCAACATTCGCCCACTAGTTTTTTTCTTTCCACAAGGGGCCACAGGAGAGCTTACTCATTGGTTTAGCCTTGCAATGCCCATTGTTTCTCTACACCAAGAGAACTTGTCAGTGTTAACATAATTTGTCAATGCATATGCAGTATTCTTCAAAGTATCTACCTTTACCAGCAACACATTTTTTTTCTCACCCATATCCCTTACAAAGTGATAATGGACATCAATGTGCTTTGTCTTTGAATGATAAGTAGGGTTCATTGGAGAAAAAATTGAACATTGGTTGTCATATTCTATCCTTATAGCTCTCTGTACTAACCCCATAACTGAACACAATATTTGTAGCCAAATTACTTACATGCTTGCATGATTGGTTGCCATGTATTCTGCCTTTGTAGTTGAAAGTGCCACTATGTACTGTCTCTTACACATCCAAATGACTACACCTCCAAATAGGTTAAACATATACCCACTTGTAGATCTTCTCTGATCCAGATCTCCAAACCAATCCGCATCAGCAAAGCCATGGATGTCCAAAACTCTATCCAATCCTTGTCTTCCTTGGTAGCAAAGACCATAGTCACCAGTGTCATGAAAATACCTGAAGACACGCTTCATTGTTGTCCAATGCTCCTTCCCTGGTTTTGACATAAACCTTCTCAATACTCCCACTATATGTGCAATGTCTACTTTAGTACATGCCATTGCATACATCAGGCTACTGAATCCACTTGTGTATGGAACGTGGGACATGTCCTCTTCCTCTTCTTGTGTCTTGGGACATTTTTCAGTAGATAACTTTACACCTACAGGAATAGGAACCTTCACCGGTTTACTATCCTAAATATTAAACCTCTGCAGTATTGTCCTGACATACTTCCTCCAGCTTAACTAGAGCTTGGAGAGTTATGCTAGACATGGTGAGTGCTAGAAAGCCAAGAGCCTTCCAATAGGATACAGACATAACAAATGTGGAAGAGCCTTCATCTACCATAGTGTGATGACTATTTTGATGGAAAATGCACAATGATTTGAAAATAAATCTGATGGGAAAGGAAAGGAATGGCTTTTTTGGCGTTGAAGGATATTAGAGTAGAGTGATATAGGTCAATGCCACCAATGGAAGAAAAAAAGGCTTTGGATTGTTGACGGCATCTTTACAAGACCTCCAAGAAAAACATGGCACAAGGAGCCTCAAATATATCTTCCACAATATTGTAATGTTGAGAAGCCCTCGCAGAAGGATTGTGTGTCGTTTTTAGAAGAACACCCTTGGGAGGGTGATAAATAGATTCCATATGCTTATCCAAAGTGAGAGGTTGAGTGGAAGGTATTGGAGTACATGAGGCCTTAGAGGGAGAATTCGACTTATTAACATCGTAATATCTGGCTCGCGTAATCACGTTGACATATTCCTTGCACATGAACATGGATGAACTATGAGGAGGATGGGAATATGACCCCTCATTGCCCCATTGTAGCAATCAAGGAGGTTGAGGAACCATTTGTTGTTGATGTTGTGTAGGGAATAGATGAGTCAAAATCTTGGAAAGCCATGTTGGATGTGCAGAGCACTGGAGATCTAAGAGACTTCCAGTAGGATACAAACATAACACGTGGAAGAGCCTTCATCTACCAAACTCTGATGAATATTCTAATGGAAAATACACAAAATAATTTGAAAATAAATCTCATGGGAAAGGTGAGGAGTGGCTTTTTTGTCATTAGAAGCAATGATACTAGAGTCGGATGGGTCAAATCCACCAATGGGAGATGACAAGGCTTTGTGTTGCTAACGACATCTTTGCAAGACCTCTAAGGCAGGCATGGCACAAGGAGTGGCTTTGTTGAAAGATGAACCCTCATCGCCCCCTTGTAAACATTGAGGAGGTTGAGCAACCATTTATTGTTGAGCTTGTGTAGGGAACAAATGATTCAAAATGGTATGTTTTTCTGTACATGGTGGTGAAAGAATCCTATGAACTTCATCCATTCGAGGGAACTCATAGTGAGGTGGTTGCCTTCACAAATTTTACAAGGGAATTTGACTTTATGACGTCATTCATTAGTGTCGCCTCCCTAATTCTGGTAGTTGGTTTGGGATTCCTGAGAATTTTGGTTCTTTTTTTTTTTTTTTCTCTTATTATTCTTTTTACCACCAAATTGTTGGTTGTTCATTAGTTTAGTGGAATTCACCATTAAAACATCGGTGGACTGCTCAGGAGGAGGTGCTTTAGCAGAGCCAGATGCACTTGATAGGGCTTGATATGTAACAATCAATTGCCCATGTTGGGAAGTATGTTGGCTCATGGAATAAAAAACAAGCCCAATCACACCATCGACATGTGGGCCAAGAACAGGTTTGGGAGGGTCAACAAAAGGCCTAGGGGCATTAGGAAATACTTTGTAGAGTGTACCCAATTGTGAGTAGATAATATCCAACTATTGGGTAGCTAAAATGGCTTGTTCCTTGGTAAAAACTCGAAACATGGACACATCATTGGAAATTTGAGGTCGGAGAGATCAAAAGAACCATTTACATAATATCTGATCAGGTAACTTGGTTCTCACCACCCTCATACGATAGAACCACTCATGAATATGATCAGAAATTAGCGTGGCATCATCTTGCTTGAAATTAGACAAGAGGTCAGAGTCGATGTCATACCGAGTAGGTAACTGGAAGTGTGTCAAAAATGTTTGATCTAGGGAGGCAAAGTCACCATAGGATGTAGTATCTAACTCGATGTAACACTTTGCAACATCCCAAGTCAATGTATGTTGGAATAAACGAAATTTAACAAAATCATCCACTGAAGAATTGGATGAGCACCATAAATGGTTTAGTGGTAATGTGAGTGCATGGATTCTCCCTGAGCTTTCCTTCAAACTTGGGAATATCCGACAGAAATTTGGTGGGCATGGGTGGCCACCAGCAATCATGATTAATGGGGTCATTAGTCAATTTCACCAAACTCGGTAAATCAAGAGAAGATAAAAATGGATTATGAAGTTGATGGGTCATAGGGAGGAGAAGCCCCTAACCAACCATGTGGCCCCCCGATATGAGTAGAATGATGTACCTACTAGTAAGGAAAAGAGTTCTCCCTGGCATAAGACTATTGTGGGCCAACATGACTAGTAAATGGATGTTGGCCCCAGGGGTAAGTATCACCAAAGAGAAAAGGACCCCTAAAAGAATGGCTTCTCATGCAGTTGTACCCAAATATAGAATAAGGACCACTTTGTGCAGTAGGACTGAAAAAGGGGGATAACCCATGTGAGAATTGGTACTAGCAACAAGGTTGCCCCTAGTTAAACTAGCCCCTCTAGTAAAAATATTGTTTGGTGGCACCCCTCCAAAGAGTGAATTATACCAGGCTTGTGACATACTAGAAGCATAATTTCCCCCAAGCTAACCAAGAACAATTGGTGACCCACCCCACATATTACTAGAGGTAACCATGCCTAACCTAGAAACTAGAATAGTTAGTTGGGAAAGGTGTGCTGCAAATACTCTTGAACCTATTGTCCAACTACGTTGTGACACCATGGTCGACATAGGAGATGGTCTGGGAATGGAAATGTTCGAGAAATTTGTGGTAGTTATAGAAGAAATTGGTGGACTTCCCCAAGAAGAAGTAAGAGGTGTGGATAAAGGAGTGGATATAGCCACATTAAGAGGTGGTAATGATGACATGGCAACTGATACTGTCGATGCAAAAGGTAAGGAAGTCTTAGACTCCACAATAGGGTAAGTCATGGAAAATGTCAGGTAAGTATATACTAGGGTAGAACTATCAGGATTTAGCCACAATAACTCTGGTCCTAATGCATTAGCCAAAGGTGGATTAGAAGGATTATCAGAGTCATCTGCCAAAGTCTCGATAGAAATTAGAATGCTACTAGAAGGACCAGGTATAAACTCCAAGACAATATGTTGTTCTAATTCCTTAGAACCTACATGCACTCTCCGTGTAGGAGTAACAAGTCCTCCTCATTGATGAGGTAAACTATGCAGATGACGTGACCGTCGACAAAATGTTTTAGCTAGGGTGATAAATTATAATTTAAACACAATTATGTTAGTGAAAACACCCTAAGGACAAAAATACTAACTCATACCAAACAGCACACACTAGAAGCATCTTAGAAGATAGCACACACAAACTAGAATACAAATAAGCTAGCGGTGGAACAATTATACTAGCGACCTAGTTCCCAACCCTTTTAGCTATGAAATCGGCATATGTTCCCTCAAAATATGTGGAACACCCTCGAGAGGACTTAGAGAGTATGACTAATATTTTTCCGAAGTACAAAGAAGACGACCCTGACCCTACACCTATGTATGAGCCCTAAGAAGATAGGTTACTATGGTCACCACCTATAATAACACAACTTGGGGGATAGTCCCAAGACAAAAACACACACAAAGATAGGAAACTTAACTCCAAAAAGGAGCTAAGACCAAAACACTCTTGATAGTTTCCACCCAAGTTGTCCCCAAGTGATAATAACACTATTTGTATGTGTGCAAATTCCACTATATCACACCACCAAAAACTAAGAGAAATGGGTCATGTCACCCCACTCAGCCCAAGTGTGACCTTGTGCTAGACCCTTTTGTGAGGAGGGATTCCTAGACTGCTCTACTGCAAATGGATTTAACCCCCTATCACAAGCTACTAAGTTGATTTTGTAGTCTTGGAGTAGTTAACTCACACTCCTATCTCGAAGACCCTAGCCTAAGCTAGTGTTGGTGTACTATGGGTAAAAATAAAATATGAATCTAGTTAATTTTATTATTGCAATTATTTTAGTGGTTGTTGTTTACACAAGAGGGATGCAACGTGAAACTGAGATGGTGTGAATGACTCTTTGTTATTCACCCTAATTTAGTTATATGCTATTTTTTATTTTCATTTTGATGAATGCTAAGTATAGGAGGGTAAGAGCCTTCTAACACACCAATGCCTATTATGATGCACCTCTTCAATAAATTCATTTTTAAATGAAAATTATCCCAAATTTTGTGAATTAATGACCAAAAAAAAAACAAGGAAAACCGAAGCGATCGAAAAGAATCCAAAGAAAAAATTCCCAAGCAAGAACACAAAGAACTCCAAAAGAGTCACAACTAGGAAAACAAAGTGCAATCAAAGAAACACACTCAAAGTGATCGAATCAAAAGCCAAAAGTGGAAGAAGGAAGGAAATGTCAATAAGTTAGGGTTGTAGCACAATGGCTCAACTAAGGCCAATGTTATACAAAGATCAAAACCAAATTGTAGAGGGAGGAAGGCCTAAACAAGATCAAATGAGGGTGATACAAGACAATCAAAACACACTCAAAAGAACTTTCGTAGATGACAGCTACACAACCAATCACAACACCACCAATTATCATGAAACAAAGAAGAGAGGGAATAGGTAACTTGAAAAAAAGTGACCAAACCACACAAAGGAATAAAAAGACAAAAGTGGGATATCAAAGAGATCTAAGAAGTCACCAAAAGCAGCTAAATAGATCTAAAATAGAGATCTAGAGAAGGGAACACTAGTCCTAAACCAAAGCACACAAAGAATCCTTCAATAGAAACTGTTATCACTCAGAAGTCTTCCCTAGAAGTGATCAAAAGAAGGAATAATCTAAGGTAACCACAAACCTAATATTTTAGACTCAGGTTCTAGCCAACCAAAGTCTAGAGAGGGCTCTCTCTTTATAATTTAACTTTGTCTTGGGTGGGATTTTAGGCTAGTTCTTAGTGTCCATAAGGTGTGAATTTGGTTGGGTGGTGGAATTCTAGGAAAAGGTTGATGGAGCAAGGCCTTCAAACCATTGGGCTATCGAGTCAATCAAAGGGTGGCTTAACTAGACCAGATCACTAAAGGGAGTGTTCAGAGGGTAGTCTAGCAAAGCAAAAGGAAAATCTTCAAGTTCAGTGGATGAGATAATCCTAACCAGGGTGAAAGGGCGAAGAATCCTTACCGAGATCAATATGAAGAGTAGGAGGTGATCATGAGCAAAGGGCAACTATGAATCCTTTGCTATAGACCGAGGGGGAAACTATGGAAGTAAGGGAGCATTTAAGAATTCCCTAACTATGATAGTTTAGTAGAAAACATTAAGAATGTAAAAAGTCAAGACAGAGAGCATTAAAGTGAGTTCTGAAATATCATTCCTAGTTTACCATTCAGATTTCATAGAAACACATATGATTATTAATAAACATAAAGGAAAACAATAATACACATGAGAGAAAATACTTATTTGATTTTCGCTTTACACAAGAATCCTGTGAAATGTACAAGCCAATCCAGTCTTGATACGATACACTTTAACTTGAGAGGAGAATGTCTATAGAAATGTCTTTGAATCCACCCTAAATACTTCGAAAGGTGAAGTATTTATACAAAAAATATTTACAAAATATCTCATAACAGTTTGAGATTTAATCTAGGAAATAAAAATATCTTCAAGCATGAAGATAGAGACAGATGGAAAATTGCATCATGTTGTCCCTTTTATTGTGATAGTGCTGGGTATTTGAAGTATGAATTTGAGCTCTTTAAGCTGCCTGATATTTGTACGTTGGAATCACCTTTGTCTTTAATATTTTACTGATACTCTTTAACCTCTTACTCTTTAACCCTGTATATCTGGCCTTTCACCTGCCTTCAGGTTTATTGTGGTAACTTATAGTAGATCTGTCATTTTTTCCCACCATTCATCTTCATGTAACTTTACCTTGTGGATCCTTCTATATATCTCATCTACCTCAGTGTATTTAGAAAATTTTGGCTTGGTTACAAATAGATGTTTCACCTCATGCTCTAGGAAGAATAGATTTTCTAATGTATCATATAATACTTTCCCTATGGCAATGCTTTGATTCCTGAAGTGCTTGCCTGTTCCTTAGACTATTTCTTTAATCTGTCAACATAGTCCAATTGGGTCATAAGTTTGTCATTGATTACCATGGGATTTGAAAGGCCTTTATCTCTCAAAATTTGAAACTTTGCCATAAATATTTCAATGCCAACCTGCATGTTATGGCATTTTTCCTCTAGGTTAAGCATAAGGTTTCTTTTGGAAAGAACCTTTTTGATTTTAATGATGGCTTCTGTTCTATCCTCCACACCAAGTTAACTTAGTTCATGCCTATTCTTGTTGTTCAAGAAATGGATGAGTTGATTAGCATCCTCAAGCTATTCTCCTAAGTCTTCCTTTACCTTTTGTATTGCTTTGGTGGCCACTTCCACCAATTCTATTTGCTCAAATATTACTTGAACTGATGGCCAAATATCATTGAAAAAGTCAATGATATTGACCCAGAGCATCTCCTTAGTATGTCCTAGTGGCTTTTGTAATGTTAGATCCTTCTCTAGGAAATTTATCTTCTGACCCATCCTTAGGGCTTTTTATTCTTCTTATTTTTCTTGTATTTGGGGAAGCTTATAGTCAATTTCTAAGCTTTCCACTTTCTCTTTAAGTTTCTTAAGTTATGTTGCCTAGATAGACATTTCCTCCATGGCTCTCACTACATATATTGTTTTCTCTGTTGAAGTACCTGCAGTTGTAGACTCGGTTGTGACTGGCAGTGTCGTAGCAGGTGGAGTTGTTGGTGATAAAGTTGTTGCCAATGTTGAAGAGACTGCAGTTGTTACTATGGGAATGGAAGTTGTTGAGGTAGTGGCCAATTCAGTATGTTTAGACTAAATCAATGTGCCCAATTCTTTCTATGTTTCTTTCAATTGGTCATTTAGCTTTAGGACCAAGTCCATGAGATCCTCTTGTCCCTTTTGGGTCTCTAGGACTTCTGTTGTTTATGGATGATGCAATGGTGTAATTTTAAGTTTCTTCTTCAAAGAAGCTATGTCATCATTCTTCTTCTTTATCAACTTCTCAGTGGCCTTTACATCTTTAGGATTGTGTCCCAAATCAATGATTAAGTCCTCTAAGGACTTGATTCTAGTGTCTTTTGCCTGTGAAGAGACCTTCTCCAATTGGAACTGAGCTGATATATTATTTAGGGAGTTCTGCAATTGGTGGGCTACAATGGCTTTCCCTGTCAAGGTGGAGTAAATCATCTCCCCTATTTGTTTGTGCAACTCAATCTGGTCAATAGGATGTATGTCCTTTGCCAGTACTTCAAAGTCTATCTTTTTATAGTCAGTTGCTAATCTTGGTTGTTGTGTGGTACGCTTCATGAATGTCATTTTCATTTTTCCTTCTTTCACATCATAGGTTGACATCAGCCTTATCTGGTTGGTAGGTTCCATCTTGAGGTGTTGTGCATAAGTCTGGGCCTTTAGCCTTTCATTCCTAGCTTTCATGTCCTTGTACCATTCTCTAATGTCTTGATCTTTTTCCACTGGCATACTAAATGAGGACACTTCAACACTCCGTTGCTTCTCCAACATTTGAGTATGAAATGTGGAAGGTTCTGGTGCACCCCTAGAAGGAGTAGCAGGCCTACCTCCTTCCCTTCCTATGCTGGTGGCCCCCACTGTTTCTTCTGTGAATTCTTGCTCCAAAACATGATTTAACCTCTGCCTCTTGACTAGACTGGTTTCTGCATATGCTTGTATGGTCGCTCTGCCTGATGTAGTGGCATCCTCCCTATTCCTTCTGAGGTTTCTTTCCTCATTTAGAGGAGTTTGCAAGTTAGGGGGAGTACTCATATTGGGTTGTTGTGTACCTATTTGACCTAATTCCTATGATAGGTCTGGTTGCTCTGATTCTTCTTGTACCTGGGATTCTTCTTCTGTGTGTTGTTCACTGTGTGTCTGTAATTCTCCTTATGCTTGAGATTCTCCTTGTTCCTGCAGGAAGGAACTTTCATCAAGTCTTTTCTCTAGATCAATTAGTACATTTTCAACAGCAACCTCAGTGCCATCTCTGTCCACTAGAGTATTCTCCACCCATTCCAACTGATTTGCATATTTCTCTATTTCAGGGATTCCGTGGTGAATGTAGGGAGTCATCTTATTTTTCTGTCCTCTATTGCAGATGAAGTCACAAGGATCATATCTCCACATGAAGCTTTGTTTTATTTTGAGTTTCTAAAGGATTTCTTTTGCTTCTCTTTCAACTTCTCTACAATTGCATACAAAGGGGCCTAGTTGATCTTTGATTTCGAGCTGGGCCTTCTATTTGGCTTTAACAAAATGCACCTCATTTGAGTTGATTATCTGCCTATAGTACTCCAAAGCAAATAACCTCATTGGGAGGTATCTGGGTAGTTTTTATGGGGCCAACTCACAACCATAGATCCTAATTTCTGTGTGATTTTGGTACAAGTACAATCTCCCACTGTGTGTTGTTTTGAAAGCTATAGGATCCTCCTGATATTTGAACTGATTCTTGGAGGAGGACTTCCTCGTAGCATGGTCACTACTAGATGTACAAAAGGATCAATGAAATCTGTGTATGGATATGGGGAATCATGCTTATGTATCAAAGGAGTCCAAAAAATTACTAACCTAGGATGACCTTTAGTATCAAGCTTTTGGAGAGTGAATGGGAACTTGTCATCTTGATAATATAAGAAAAGGTGGTACAAAACTGAAGAATACTTAAACACTCTTTCACTACTTATTCTCAAAAATTGTTCATGCATCCTATCAGCTATGTACATGGCATAATCATACATTACAGTAGGGGGCTGTCTTGGAGTAAAATTGGACATGAAGGCTAAAATGATTTCATCTATGTATTCACTGGTGGTATAGCCTAAAACACAAAAGATCATTGTTATTATATCCTGACCAAATGGGGAAAATATGGTAGCCTCATATGGAGGAGGTTATGTTGGGACATGCTTTCCCTCCCTGATGAAGGTCTAAAGCATTTCAGCAATCTTGGCAGTGGTAAGCTTGGGAAATTGGTCTAGTAGGTCTCCAATTGAAATAGGAGTTAAGTTCTACCCTGGTTGTAGTTGCAACATTTCATTAATTGACTCGGTAGTGATGGTGAAAAGTATGGTGTGGTTAGGGGACATCACTGCTCTTTGATTGGGAATATAGTTTGCATGGCAATAATGGACAATCTCTAGAAAGATGTGCACCTCAGGGAATTGATACTTGGGAAAATTAGACTCCCAAAGACCTATTTTATCAGCTTGGTTTAGGTATTTCTCCCTGTATCGACAATATAGTTTGATAGGGGATTCAAAGACAGAGGTGTCCTTGATTTGGAAGTCCTTATCAGCAAGGGGAAGGTGATCCAAGTCTAGGTGAGAAGTGGAAATTGGTCTAACATCCATAGCAATTGGGGCGACCATTCTCACTTCTTGTGGATTTGAGAATGGGGGACATAAATTATAGTTTCTTGAGGGTAATAGGATTTTAGTGCAGAGTAGGTTGGGGCAACTTCAAGTTCCTTTCAATTAATCTTTCTTTTGATTTTTAAGAAACTGAGTAATTTGTCCAGAATTTTAGACAAGGTTTTTTCAGCGGATTTCGGTCTAAATACCTGGAATTTTGAGGAAAATGGGTTTTGAACAGGTTGAATGGCAACTACAAATGGTCGAAGACGTTCAATGTTGGTTGGAAGGTGAACTGAATGTTCAATGGTGTCTTTAGGGTGGCGAGTGGATGTAGACAACAACTTTGACATTTGCAGGTGCATGCATGGCAATTTCAATTGAATTCATGATAAAAGAAATGATTTTTGGGTTTTGGCTTTATGTGTAAAGTCGATGTTTTGGCAGGTAATGTGAATAGTGACAGTTTTGGCATTTTGGGGGGGGGGGGGGGGGGTAAGCGGTTTCCATCGCACCACTTTTGCGCACTTGGAGGTATTGGGAGGAGGGTGCCCAATTCCATTCATCGAGCGCCATGTCGCTTCGGAGGCCCACCAGAAAACAACCCATTTTAGGCGAATAAAGTTCAGCTTTCAGGCCCTTCCGAAATCAACGTGCATCATCGGATGGGGAAGGGGGAGTTCGTGCGGTGAACGGGCGCGGGAGTTGTACAGAGGGTAATGGAGGGTCCTGACTGATGTTTAAGCATGGCAGGATTTAATTAAATGATGGATTAAGACGGCGTTAGGGCATCGAGGTCATTAATGGAAGGTTACCTTTTAATTAGTTGCAGATCGATTAATTACATGAGTCGTCGGGGTTTTTAGCAAAGTATAGTTTATATTTAAACTAGACTAGGGATATTAAATCAAAGGCTTTTAATATAACTATATGGGAAAGGGTCTTTTCTTTGGGAATTAATATATATAAATGTTAGAAATTAATATGATAATTGCAGAAATGAAATTGTGCTAAGTATAATGAATTTTTTGCATTTGTTTTCTTTTAGTATACATACATCATAACTTAGGCTAAATTTTTTTTGGGGTTTTTTGAGAAAAGGGGTTTTTTTCATGGGGGTGATCACTTTTCCTAGGACAACAAGGTTTTATCCATAGGAAAAGAGGCTTATTAGGGGAAAATGAATGAATTGAATAGGGTGAATGCTTATGAGGGGTTTTTAGTACTTAAGATCTATAAGTCATGTGGCCAAAGGTCCGGTCCCTCCAAAACTTAGAGAAATGCTCTGAGCCCCTTTGACCTTAAGATTTTGGGTACTTTAAACTTATTTTGGGAAATTAGTTAAGTAAAAGGTGAAATGAGTGAAGGGAAATTAATAAATTTGATTTTGTGAACTTTATGCCAGTCCAATTTCTCATCCATACTTAGAAATTTCATGATGAGGGTGATAAATATGCTTTTGTCTAACAATCATCACAATTTTGCAAACTTTCTTCTAATTACCCACCTACTTATACTACCATTTTTACTTCTCTTTATTAGGGTGCATTTGAGCTAGCAAACCTTTATCAAACATTTTCTTTTCTTTACAATGGTAATCTAACTAAATCTAACCTTATTACATCCAATGGTTCGGATTAAACAGTTGATCTCCTTTTTATTTACTCTACCTAGTCTACTTATCTGCCAAGATTACACTGTTTGGTCAGATTTTATTCTCTATCTATAAGCATGAAATTAAAAGCATGAAATAGCCAAGTTTAAATATTTTGACTATCATGGACTGTGGTAAAGGTTACAAACTGCACACAATCATTTATTTTGTATAGAAAGTAAATCGTAGTGGCATTTTGACTTGCACACTTTCATGGTCTTTTCTTTCTTGGGGTTCATATTTTTCACCTTTTCTGACATTTTTTTATTCTTTTTGTCCATCGATTTTTCTTTTAGGACATACCCTCTTTACATTTTTTAATTTTTTGAATATGGAAAACATTTTCAAAAAAGAAAAGGTATGTACATATTACAAGTTTAATCTCAACCATTCAAAAATTATGACTCCTATTGGTATAGGAACCTAACAGTGGCTCCACTTGGGGATGGCATTTCGTGGTGAAATTTCAAAAACTTGTAGATCAATGGCCTTCTGAATTGTTGTGACTTTAGCCTGCAAATTTTTCCTTTCACTTTTCTCCATTATTTCTATTTATGATAGTAAAAATTTTGAAGCTTAGGGCCTTCTCTTCGGGCTTCAACTCCAAAAATTCACTATCCAATCAACTCTAAACTTTTCAAAAATAGAATATGTACAGGTGATTAGTGAAATCAGTAACTATGTTCTATGTAGTGTTTAAGCATTTGACTATTAACTGGTCCTCCTTCTACTTCTGCGCCATCCAATTCTCTGAGGAAAAAAGCATTATTACCCCTAAAAGCATAAATGATATATGGGCCTTTCCATAGGAAGTCAAACTTCCCATGTTTACCTTTATCCTGTCATCTTGAATCCCATTTCAAAACTTTATCTCCAAGGTAGAAATATTATGCTTTGGTCCTTTTGTCAAAAGCTTTCTTGATCCTTTCCTACACAACTTGGGATTTGATGTACACTTCTTCCCTAGTCTGTTGTAATTGAATTGTCTGGTTGATTCTCCTTTGAATATCATTTGGCTCAACCTGCACCTCTTGGAGTAATTTCATCACTGGTGTTCCCAAGGAAGATGGGAAAACAACCTCCATTCCATAAACTAATTAATAAGGAGTGGTACCAATGGATTTCTTTGTGGTTAGCCTAGCTACCCACAAGGCATTTACTAGCTTCTTGTTCCATGTTTTCTTGTTATCCTCCAACAATTTTTTGATGATATTCACTAAACTCTTGTTGGAAGACTCTGCTAGTCCATTCCCTTGAGGGTAATAAGCTGTAGAGTGACCCAGGGTTATATGATACTTATTACAAAAATGAATCATTCTCTTAGATTTGAAGGCCACTACATTATCAGTGATGATATTAGTTGGGCACCCAAATCTAGATATGATGTTGCATTCAAGGAAGGTTGTTATAACAATATCAATGGCTTGTCTTGAGGGTATGGCTTCTATCCACTTTGTGAAATAATCTGTAGTAGTAAGGATCCATCTGTGTTGGGTAGAGGAAGGTAGATGGATTTCACCAATGAAGTTAAGACCCCACTATTGAAATGGTGCTTCAGCAGATATTGGTTTCAAGGGTAAGGGTAAAAGTTTTTATTTCCTTCAAAAATTTGACATTTATGACATGAGGTTACAAATTTCTTTACATCAGAAAATAGAGTGGGCCAATAAAAACCAGCTCTAAGAATCTTGTTAGTAGTGGTTTTCCAGTAAAGATGTCCCCCATAGTCACCTGCATGAAATTCTTGTAACACCTTATCAGATTCTTCTTTTAATAAACAGTTAAGAAGGATACCTTCATGATTCCTCCAAAATAGAGCATTATCAATTATGCAAAACTTTAAAGATTTCATTTTTAAGAACCTACTTTTAGTCCTGGATAATTCAGGATGAGCTTGTAGATTTTGTAAAACATATATGATGTCAGCATACCATGGTGATTCAATAAAGTCCTGGCTAATCGGTGGAGTCGCCATCTCCTCTCCATTATCCATTTCTGCAATAAAATTTATGTCTAAGGCCTGATAGTGTGATTCAACCATGAGCTTGGCTAAACCTTGGCCTATGATCAACTTTGTAGGTTTGATTTATAGGTCATATTCTAATATAGTAGCTATTCACTTCCCTCTCTTTCCATTTGCACCATCCTGAGTTAGGATGTCTTTGACCACAACATTGGGAACATAGGCTATTACATGAGAATATAAAATGTAAACTCTGAAATCTTTGATAGCTTTGACTAAAGCAAAAGCTTTCTTTTCCATTATATTATACTTTAAAGGGGCATCCCTCAAGGCTTTGCTAAAGAAGGCAATAGGTTGTTCAAAACCCTAATCATTCTTCTGCAGTAGGACGAAAACAATTGTGTGTTCTGAGGCGAAAGAAAATATAATGAAATTCCTATCAAACTTTGGATTGATAAAAATTGTTGATTGTGTTAAGGCTAGCTTAATATCTTCAAAAGACCTTTTAGCCTCAATCGTCAACTTAATAGTCGAATCCTTCTTCAACATGTTATTTAATAATCTAATTAGTTCTGCTAAGTTAGAAATAAATCTTCTAAGAAATTTTATTTTACCTAAAATGGCTCGTAGTTCTCTGATGCTCCTAGGATGTTGTATCTATAAGATGGCTTCAGTTCTTGCACGATCTATTCAGATACAATCTTTAGAGATTATGTGGCCTAACAGTTTTCCCTCTTCCAACCTAAATAAAGATTTTTTAGGATTCAAAGAAATTCCATACTTTCTACACTTAATGAAGACCCGCCTTAGATGATCTAGGTGTTGTTCATCATATTTCGAGAATACTGTGATATTATCTAAGTATGTTAATAGGAAGTCATGGATTTCCTTAGCAAAAGCTATATCCATAGCTCTTTGAAAGGTGGCCCCTACATTCTTTAATCCAAAAGGCATCTTCACATACATGAAAGTGCCCCAAGGAGTAGTGAATATAGTTTTAGCCTGGTCGTCTGGGTGGACTAAGATCTAATTATAACAAAAAATCCCATCCAACAATGAGATTCTTGTTGAACCTAGTACCCTATGTAATATGTGATCCATTTTGGGGAGAGGGTAGTTTTCCTTCAGTGAAAATTTATTGAGATTCCTAAGGTCAACACACAGTCTAATTTCACCAGTTTTCATTCTTGTGGGCACCAAATTTGAAACCCAATCAGAGAATCTAATCGATGTTACGATCTTGGCTTCATACATTATTTTGATTTCCTTTTCAATAGAATGCAATAGAATGGGATTAATGCTTCCAAGCTTCTATCTAAAAGGTTTCTGGTTTTCTTTTAAGGGGATGGTATGTTGTATTATGCTGGTGTCATAGGACTTGAGGTCCTCATAACTCCAAGCAAATACATCTTGGAATTCCTTTAGCAGTTCTATGTATTTCAATTTTTTAGTAGGAGGTAAAGACTTTGAAAGTTTTATCAATTTAGGATCTTCCTCAGAGCCTATGTTACACTCCTCTATGTCAGATTTCAAGGGTTCCATTTTTGGTTTTCTAGGGACATCATTTGAATCAAACAAGTCTTCCAAAGGAGTTAATCCCTTGGGAAAAAAATTGTCTTTGAGATTGATGATTTCAGAGTCTTCATCAATTATCTCATCAATTTCAATTTGCTTTAGGTGTTGAATATCTTATTTGTAAACTTTGTGGGATGGAACTTATCTATCTTTCCATTTTCTAATTTGTTAATTTCTATTTTATCTATAAAATCAATATCTAATGCTATGTCAGTATCTATGTTGCTATTTACAAATTCTTCCTCTAAAGTTAAAAAATTGTTTATTTGTTGGTCATTAGTGAATACTTGCCAGTTTTTCAAGTTGTCAGGGATAGCAGGTTTGTGCCTAACCTCAATAGTGTACTAATGGTTAGGTTGGAATGGTAACTTACAAGTGCTAGCAAACATCTCTAAACTATGAGCCTGCATGTTATGCTTCCTTGGAATGACTGCAAGCTTAGTTTCTAGAAAAGTATTCAATATTTCTACAACTTTTCCTCTATAAAAACCTAACCTAGGATCTTTAGTCATATATACATCATTGATTTATTTTATAACCAACTCAGAATCTCCCATAATAGAAACTCTTATGGCTCCTATCCTTTTAACCAATTTGAGACCTAAAATAAGTGCTTCATACTCAACCATGTTGTTAGTGCATTTGAAGTTTAGCCTGTAAGCATGGCCCTCTGAGTGATCACTCTCTAAATTGTAAATCCACACTCCTACTCTTGCTCCTAATTTGTTCTCTGATCCATCAAATTCAAGATGCCATAGTATTTCATGTTCATAATTCTTACTGTCTGGGGGAACAAAATCTTCTTTGATTAAGGTATCTTGATCATCTTTTTTATCTGAAAGCTCTTCAATTCGGACAATTTGATTTTCTACTGCAACTGCAATTTATTGTGGTTCTGAAGTAATGTTGTTTGAAGTATTTTCTTGGTTTGGTTTAGAATTGTACATAATGAAAAAATCGATGTCACAATGCATGTTATATAGGAAATTTTTGAGGCCTCTCCTGGCTACTCACTACATACTTCATCAGGATCTCTCTGTACAATTTTTTGGGATGTCCAAACACTGAAATTGTGGCATATGACATGTCAAGTTGAAAAGATCCTTGGAGTTTGCCCCCCCATGATCTAGACAACAACATGCCATATTTAGGTGGTATATCAACAACAACCATGTCCATAAGAATGGTCTTAGCAGGGTATTGTACTAGGGAAACACACAAGTTTCTTATTAGTCCTAGGCACTTAACTTGACTTGAATCAAATGAAAATAGGTCCTTGTAAGGCCTAGTGATTTCCAAGTTCAATTTCTCCATAATAGATTTAGGCAACAGATTGTGTGAAGTCCCAGAGTCTAGCATAGCTTTGTGTAGGATTTTATTGTGAATGTTAAGGCTAATGTAAAAGGGTGGTATCCCTCCTTCTACTGGTTTTCCATTAGCATCAGGACTGAAAATAAGCTCAGGCTGATCATCAAATAGGTTAATAGAGTCTTCATTCTCAACGAAGTTTAAGGATTTGCTTATTTGACATTTGTAAGTTTCATGTTTAATCAGCTCTGTTGAGGGAACCAAGATTTTCAATTTGGCCACCTCTACCCCAAATTGAAAGGCAAAGGGGATTTCTTTGTTTGAGTGTTTGGAATTTTAATAGCAAGGTTTGGAGCAAGTTTCTCTTCTTTTTCTGCATTTGAAGTGTTATATAGGGTCCTATGCCATCAAATTAGACAATTTTGTTCTGATAGTCTTGTGGCATGGCACCTAGTGGAGCAGGTAACATAAGAGGGGCATATCTATTTTCCATGTCTCTAAGTTGGGTAGGAATGAGAACTAGAGTTGGGGTACTAGGGGATAATACAGAGGTTGATAGAGAACTGAGAGTGATAGGTGTTTGATGGGTAATGATGGGTTGGTGGGGAAGTGAAGGTATAAATGGAGGTATGGAATGAACTCTAGAGATGGAAGGGAATAATGGTGAACTAAAGGAGGTTGAAAATGTTTCAGAAGCTCAGGAATCTTAACAGTAGTAAGGGATGAATGAGGGGAATTTAGAATGTACTCATCAATTGACAAGTTTTCCCTTTGGACTTCAAGTTTTGCTGTAAATTCTGGATCTAGAACTATGTCATCATGTGCACTTTCAGACCTGGTTATAAATAGGGAAAGGTCAAATGACTCGTTAAAAGGGAGGTCTTCTAAAAACAACCACTCATCAGGACAGGAATCTCCTTTGATTGAAGGTGTTGGGCTTACTGAACTTTCTTGTCTTCTGGATATTCTCAAAATCAGGTTGGGATTATCAAATACTAGGGGAGGGTTTGGATCAAGGTTGGCCTTAGTATAGTGAGTTCTCCTTGAAGCCAGTTTTCAAGATCTTTTTAATTATTTTTTTGTGTGAAATTTTATAAATAGCTTCTAATAAACCCTTCAATAGGATTTAAACAAAAATTTGAAACTTCTCAAAGGTTTATTAACACTGAGGGTTTTATTCCCTAGTATGTTTGCCACTACATTATCACTCAAAAGTCTTCCCTATAAGTTATCAAAAGAAGGAATAATCCGAGGTAACCACAAACCTAATCTTCTAGACTCGGGTTCTAGCCATCCTAAGTCCAGAGAGGGCTCTCTCTATATAATTTAACTTTGTCTTGGGTGGGATTTTAGGCTAGTTCTTAGTTTTCATAAGGTGTGAATTTGGTTGGGTGGTGGAATTCTGGAACAGATGGATGGAGCAAGGCCTTTAGACCATTCGGCTATGGAGTCAATCAAAGGATGGATTAACTGGACCAGATCACTAAAGGGAGTGTTCACAGGGCAGGCTAGCAAAGCAAAAGGCAAATCTTCAAGTTCAATGGATGAGATAATCCTAACCAGGGTGAAAGGGCAATGAAGAATCCTTATACCGGGATCAAGATGAAGAGCAGGAGGTGATCATGAGTAAAGGGAAACTAAGATTCCTTTACTATATACTGAGGGGGAAAATACAGAATTAAGGGAGAATTTAAGAATTCCCTAACTAAGATAGTTTAGTAGAAAACATTAAGAATGTAAACAGTCAAGACAAAGAGCATTAAAGCTAGTTCTGAAATATCATTCCTAGTTTATCATTCAGATTTCATAGAAACACATATGATTATTAATAAACATAAATGAAAATAATAATACACATGAGAGAAAATACTTATTTGTCTTTACACAAGAATCATATGAAATGTCTTTACTTTACTCCTTGATCCAGCAAGCCAATCCAGTGTTGATACAATAACACTTTAACTTGAGAGGAGAATGTCTCCAGAAATGTCTTTGAATCCACCCAAAATAATTTGAAAGGTGAAGTATTCATACAAAAATATTTACAAAATATCTCATAACAGTTTGAGATTTAATCTAGGAAATCAAAATATCTTCAAGCATGAAGAGAGAGACAAATGGAAAGCTGCATCATGTTGTCCCTTTTATTGTTATAGTGCTGGATGTTTGCAGTTTGAATTTGAGCTCTTTAAGCTGGCTGATATTTTTACGCTGGAATCACCGTTGTCTTTAATCTTTTACTGATACTCTTTAACCTATTACTCTTTGACCTTGTTTATCTGTCCTTTCACCTACCTTCAGATTTACTGTGGTAACTTATAGTAAATCTGTCATTTTTTCCCACCATTCATCTTCAGGTAACTTTACCTTGAGCATCCTTCTATATATCTCATCTGCCTCAGTGTATTTGGCAAATTTTGGCTTGGTGACAAATAGATGTTTCACCTCATGCTCTAGGAAGAATAGATTTTCTAAAGTATCATATAATACTTTCCCTATTGGCAATGCTTTGATTCCTGAAGTGCTTGCCTATTCCTTGGATGATTTCTTTAATCTGTCAACATATTCCAATTGGGTCATAAGTTTTTCATTAATTACCATGGGATTTGGAAGGCCTTTATCTCCCAAAATTTGAAACTTTGCCATGAATCTGTCAATGCCAACTTGCATGTTATGGCATTTTCCCTCTAGGTTAACCATAAGGTTTCTTTTAGAAAGAACCTTTTTTATTTTAATGATGGCTTCAGTTCTGTCCTCCACACCAAGTTCATTTACTTCATGCCTGTTCTTGCTGTTCAAGAAATGGATGAGTTGATTAGAATCCTTAGGTTATTCTCCTAAATCTTCCCTTACCTTTTGTATTTCTTCGGTGGCCACTTTCACCAATTCTGTTTGCTCAAATATTACTTGAATTGATGGCCAAATATCATTGACAGAGTTAATAATATTGGTCCAGAGCATCTTCTTAGTATGTCCTAGTGGCTTTTGTAATGTTAGATCCTTCTTTAGGACCTTTATCTTCTCACCCATCCTGAGGGCTTTCTGTGTTTCTTATTTCTATTATATTTGGGCAAGCTTATAGTCAGTGTCTAAGCTTACCACTTTCTCTTTAAGTCTCTTAAGTTCTATTGCCTGGATGGAAATTTCCTCCATGGCTTTCACTAGCTCTGTTGTTTTCTCTGTTGAAGTACCTGTAGTTATAGACTCGGTTGTCACTAGCAGTGCTATAGCAGGTGGAGCTATTGGTGCTAAAGAGGCTGCCAATGTTGAAGAAACTACATTTGTTACTGTGGGAATGGCAGCTATGGAGGTAGTGGCCAATTCACTCTATTTGGACTGAATCAATGTGCCCAATTCTTTCTCTATTTCTTTCAATTGGTCATTTAGCTTTAGGACCAATTCCATGAGCTCCTGTTCTCCCTTTTGGGTCTCCAGGACATCTGTTGTTTGTGGATGATGCAATGGTGGAATTTTGAGTTGCTTCTTCAAAGTAGCTACGTCATCATTCTTCTTCTTTATCAACTTTTCAGTGGGCTTTACATCTTTTGGATCGTGTCCCAACTCAATGATTAAGTCCTCTAAGGACTCGATTCTGGTGTCTTTTGCCTGTGAAGAGGCCTTCTCCAATTGGAACTGAGAAGATATATTATTCAGGGAGTTCTGCAATTGGTGGGTTGTGATGGCTTTCCCTGTCAAGGTGGAGTGAATCATCTCTACTGTCTATTTGTGTAACTCAATCTAGTCAATAGGATGTATGTCCTTTTCCAGTACTTGAAATTCTATCATTTTATAGTCAACTACTGATCTTGGTTGTTGTGTGGTAGGCTTCATGAATGTTATTTGCATTTTTCCTTCTTTCACATGATAGGCTAACATCAGCCTTGTCTGGTTGGTAGGTGTCATCTTGAGGTACTGTGCATAAGTCTAGGCCTTTAGCCTTTCATTCCTAGCTTTGATGTCCTTGTAACTTTCTCTGATGTCTTGATCTTTGTTTGCTGGCATACTAAATGAGGGCACTTCAACACTTTGTTGCCTCTCCAACATTTGAGTATCAGATGTGGAAGGATCTGGTGCACCCCCAAAAGGAGTAGCAGGCCTACTTCCTTCCCTTCCTGTGCTGGTGGCCCCCACTGTTTCTTCTGTGAATTCTTGCTCTGAAATAGGATTTAACCTCTGCCTCTTGACTAGGCTGGTTTCTGCATGTGTTTGTATGGTCGCTCTGCCTGATGTAGTGGCCTCGTCCCTATTCCTTTTGAGGCTTCGTTCCTCATTTAGAGGAGTTTTCAAGTTAGGAGGAGTACTCATATTAGGCTGTTGTGTACCTGTTTGACCTAATTCCTCTGATAGGTTTGGTTGCTCTGATTCTTCTTGTACTTGGGATTCTTCTTCTGTGTGTTGTTCACTATGTGCCTATAATTCTCTTTATGCTTGAGATTCTCCTTGTGCCTGTAGGAAAGAACCTTCTTCTAGTCTTTTCTCTAGATCAATTCGTACATTTTCAACAACAACTTCAGTGCTATCTTTGTCCACTAGACTATTCTCCACCCATTCCAATTGATTTGCATATTTCTCTATTTTAGGGATTCGGTGGTGAATGTAGGGAGTCATCTTATTTTTCTATCTTCTGTTGCAGATGAAGTCACAAGGATCATATATCCACATGAAGCTTTGTTTTAGTTTGAGTCCCTGAAGGATTTCTTCTACTCCTCTTTCAGCTTCTCTGCTATTGCATACATAGGGGCCTAGTTAATATTTGATTCTAAGATATGCCTTCTTTTTGGCTTTAACAAAATGCACCTCGTATGAGTTGATTATATGCCTGTAGTACTCCAGACCAAATAACCTCATTGGGAGGTATCTGGGTAGCTTATATGGGGCCAACTCATAGTCATAGATCATAATTTCTATGTGATTTTGGTACAGGTACCAATCTCCCACTGTGTGTTGTTTTGAAAGCTGTAGGATCCTCCTGATATTTGAACTGATTCTTGGAGGAGGACTTCCTAGTAGCATGGTTGCTACTAGATGTACAAAAAGATTAATGAAACCTGTGTATGGATATCGGGAATCATGCTTATGTATCAAAGGAGTACAAAATATTAATGACCTAGGATGACCTTTAGTATCAAGCTTTTGGAGAGTGAATGGGAACTTGTTAGCATGATAGTATAAGAAAAGGTGGTATAAAACTGAAGAATACTTAAACACTCTTTCCTTACTCATTCTCAAAAATTGTTCATGCATCCTATTAGCTATGTACTTGGCATAATCATACATTACAGCAAAGGAGTATCTTGGAGTAAAAATGGACATGAAGGCTGAAATGATTTCATCTATGTATTCACTGGTGGTATAGTCTAAAACAAAAGAGATCATTGCTACTATATCTTGACCAAAGAGGGAAAATATTGTAGCCACATATGGAGGAGGTTCTGTTGGGATGTGCTTTCCCTTGTTGATGAAGGTCTGAAGCATTTTAGCAATATTGGCAGTGGTAAGCTTGGGAAATTGGTCTAGTAGGTCTCTAATTGAAATAGAGGTTAAGTTTTGCCCTGGTTGTAGCTGCAACATTTCATTGATTGACACGGCAGTGATGGTGAAAAGTATGGTGTGGTTAGGGGACATCACTACTCTTTGATTGGGAATATAGTTTGCATGACAATAATGGACAATCTTTGGAAAGATGTGCACCTCAGGAAATTGATGCTTGGGAAAATTAGACTCCCAAAGACCTATTTTATCAACTTAGTTTAGGTATTGGTCCCTATATCAACAATACAGTTTGATAGGGGATTCAAGGACATAGGTGTCTTTGATTTTGAAGTCTTTATTAGCAAGGGGAAGGTGATCCATGTCTAGATTACAAGTGGAAATTGGTCTAACGTCCATAGCAATTTGGGCGACCATTCTTAGTTCTTCTGGATTTGAGAATGGGGGACAGAAATTAAAGTTTCTTGAGGGTAATGTGGTTTTATTGCAGAGTAGGTTGGGGCAGCTTCAAGTTCCTTTGAATTAGTCTTTCTTTTAATTTTTAAGAAACTGAGTAATTTGTCCAGAATTTTAGACAAGGTTTTTTCAGAGGATTTTGGTGCAAATACCTGGAATTTTGAGGAAAATGGGTTCTGAACAGGTTGACTCGCAACTGCAAATGGTCAAAGATGTTCAGTGTTGGCTGGAAGGTGAACTAAATGTTCAATGGTGTCTTTAGGGTGGTGAGTGGATGTAGATGGCAACTTCGATGTTTGCAGGTGTGTGCATGGCAGTTTCAATTGAATTCACGATAAAAGAAATGATTTCAGGGTTTTGGCTTTATGTGTAAAGTCAACTTTTTGGCAGGTAATGTGAATAGTGATAGTTTTGGCATTTAGCAGGGGGGTGATAAGCAGTTTCCATCACACCGCTTTTGGGCACCTGGCGGTATTGGGAGGAGGGCTCTCGATTCCATTCATCAAGCGCCACATTGCTTTGGGGGCCCAGCGGAAAACAACTCATTTCGGGTGGGTAAGTTCAGATTTCGGGCCCTTCCAAAATCAACGTGGGTCGTCAGATGGGGAAGGGGGAGATCGTAAAGTGAACATGCGTGGGAGTTGTACGAAGGGTAATGGAGGGGCCTGACTGATGTTTAAACACGACAGGATTTAATTAAATGATGGATTAAGCTGGGGTTAGGGTGTCAGGGTCATTAATGGATTGTTACCTTTTAATTAATAACAGATTGATTAATTACATGAGTCGTCGTTGTTTGGGACAACGTACAGTTTATATTTAAACTAGGTTAGGGATGTTAAATTAAAGGGTTTTAATATAACTATACGGGAAAGGGCCTCTTCTTTGGGAATTAATATATGTAGATGTTAGAAATTAATATGAGAATGTGGAAATGAAATTGCGCTAAGTATAATGAATTCTTTGCGTTTGTTTTCTTTTAGCATACATACATCATAACTTAGGCTAAAAAGTATTTTTCGGTTTTTTGAGAAAAGGGGTTTTTTCTTTCATGGGGGTGATCACTTTTCCTAGGACAACAAAGTTTTATCCTTAGGAAAAGGGGTTTATTAGGGGAAAATGAATGAATTGAAGGGGGTGAATGTTTATGAGGGGTTTTTAGTACTTAAGATCTATAAGCCATTTGGTCGAGGGTCCAGTCCCTCCAAAAGTCAGAGAAATGATCTGAGCCCCTTTGACTTTAAGATTTTGGGTACTTGAATCTTATTTTGGGAAATTAGTTAAGTAAAAGGTGAAATGAGTGAGGGGAAATTAATCAATTTGATTTTGTCAACTTTATGCCAGTCCAATTTCTCATCCATACATAGAACTTTCATGATGAGGGTGATAAATATGCTTTTGTCTAACAATCATCACAATTCTACAAACTTTCTTCTACTTACCCACCTACTCATCCTACCATTTTTACTTCTCTTTATTAGGGTGCATTTGAGCTAGCAAACCCTTATCAAACATTTTCTTCTATTTAAAATGGTAATCTAACTAAATCAAACCTTATTACATCCAAGGGTTCAGAGTAAACAGTTAAACTCCTTTTTATTTACTCTACCTAATCTACTTATCTGCCAAGATTACATTGTTTGGTCAAATTTTATTCTCTACCTATAAGCATGAAATAGCCAAGTTTAAACATTTTGACTATCATGGATTGTAGCAAAGGTTACAAACTACACACAATCATTTATTTTGTATGAAAAGTAAATAGTAGTGGCATTTTGACTTGCACACTTTGATGGTCTTTTCTTTTGTGGGGTTCATATTTTTCATCTTTTTTGACCTTTTTTGTTATTTTTGTCCTTTGATTTTTCTTTTAGGACACACCCTCTTTACATTTTTTAATTTTTTGAATATGGAAAACATTTTCAAAAAGGAAAAGGTATGTACATATTACAAGTTTAATCCCAGTCATTCAAAAATTATGACTCCTATTGGTATAGGAACCTAACAGAAACCTTGAAGAACACAAACAATGGATGATCCAAACAAATAAATAAGAAATGGCTCGGATATGGTAGAGATTAACAGCTATCAGAAACAAAAACAATTAAATCCAACAAATAGCACCAAGTTATAAATAAAATTATCTAAAATTTCAAGCATATAAGCTGAAGGAAAACCTGAAAATTGGAAAAATTAATAGAAAATAGGCGGATTTTTCAATCAACCATATCTTGTTCATACGAACTCCGTTTCAGGTGGGTTTTTTTTGAGGTAAAATTGAAAGAGGATTACATATCTATAATTATTTTTACTTAGATATTTACAAAAAATATAGAAAAAAATAGTCACACACGAAAACATCTATAAATCACAAATATAAATTATTGCAAAACTGGCATAAGAGGAAGGAGCATAGATGTTTATTAACCATATAAATTAAATTACATTAATATACCTTCAACAAATAATATCCTCTCCTCTACCTTGTAGTATGGTCTCCTCTCCCAATACAATAGTGCTCTCATGTTATAGTTTGGATACTCTCCCCTTTTCCCCCTTCCCTCTTGGTGAGATTATAAAGGTTCATTCTATCCTTCATGAGAATGTAACTAGACACCAAGGGGCTTGAGAAGTTAGGAAGCCTCTACAATAATGGACCCCTACTGTTACAAAAAATATTGTCACCATGACTATTTGCAGTTAGTATGGGTCTATCATCATTCATACTGTCCTCCTAAGCAAGTCTCAAACCTCAGCCCTTCATGTCAAGCTTTGAAAATGAGAGAAAGATCTTAAAAATCATTAAAGCTCTGGTTCCGCACTTTCTCTCACTATTGCCTGCAGTCCCGCACACCCTGTTCATGTTACCTGCGGACTTGCCCGCTCTGTCTCTAAGGGAGTGGGTGCGGACCCTTGTGAAAGTAAAAAAGGTGCATGTTTATTCTTAAAAACGCACTTTGGGTTAATTCTAGATGATTCTAGAAGGAATGTTGACGTGGATGGTTCGTTGCTAGGTGGTTCATGCATCCCAAAAGTGAAGGAGCTAATCCCTTGATGAGAGGAGCTATCCCTTTGAAGGAGGGCTTTATCCCTTTGAAGGTGGACCTAGTAACTTCCCTCCATTGCACTATAAATTAAGGCATTGGGCTGGTTGCTAGGGAGGTTAGAAGCTGAACATTTTTGAGGGTAAATGCTGGTGGAATTGGGACTTCCTAGTTAAGCTTGAGAGGAGAGATCACATACCTTTTGGCTTCATTGGGAAGAGAGTGAAACTTGTCAAAGTAGAGGAGACTTCTTGATGGACCCTGGGAGGAGCTTGTACAACATCAAGGCACAGGTTGTAAAGTTCTTATTTGATTTAAATTAATACAATCAGATTCATTTTTCTCAACAAATTGTCTTATGTGATTTGTTTCATGAATTCCTTGATCATCATGATAAGTATGCTTTATTATATTGGATTTCCAGGTGCTATTTAATTTGTGTGCTTGTTTGTGTTTGCAGATTCTCTACAAGGGAGCTCATTTGGATCAATGGAGCAAGGCTTCCACAAACTTGCATTGGACCCAAGGTAGGCCTAAAACACTTGTTTGCCTTTATTTAGAAATTGCATATTTAGAGAAAGATAGAATTTGATTGGTTTGCTTGTCGCTAGATATCATTAGATACTAGGGAGGTCGGTCTTGTCCGCAAGAATGACTCATTCCGTGTGAAAAAATGGAGACTCCGCTGGGGATTTGATTTTTTGATTTGCTTTACTTTGACTTGAGAAACTGTGTTCTTGTTTCTGTTTTTGGCTTGTTGTGTGTGGAATTGGGTAGATTTAGTAGATCTTGGATTATTTTTTGTTTTTCATACTTTTGGGAGAGGACCGCACCCTCTTCTTGTAACAGAGTGCAGACCTATCTGCACTTTTTCTTTACACACAGAGCGATACCGTACCTGTGTGGACTGCGGTCCTATGGACCCTGTCAAAATTTTGAAAAATTTAAGATTTTCTCTTTCAGTTAGCTTAGGATTTGTTTAGGTGTTGTTATCCTCTACCCAGACCTAAATGTGACTTGTCGGGAACTTTTCTTAGGTTAATCCATTGGCATTAGGGTTTTAGGTGAAATTCCTAGAAGTTTTGGTTGCCGGGCTTGATTTTCATTTTGGTCTTGTAGTAGCTTAGAAGCCTTAGAAGCCTCAGATCACCTTGGTTTTTGTTGGCCTTCTTATGAGTCTGACCCTTTGCAAAATCTGCCTTTGTTGAGGAATCCATCTTGTTATTTCTCTTTGCGAAACTTCAAAAGGACTTGTGATTAAAAGTTTTGGATTTCATTTTTAGAAAAGAAAACAAAAATTGGTTTTTTTTGACTAATTTGTGATTCTGGACAAATTAGTCATTAGTTTTCTTATAGCTAAGTAAAACATCCTTGAAAAGAAATCTTGTAAGCTTTTACTTCAAATAGTTCTTAGAATTTATAGATCTCAAGATTAGATTTTTCCATAGTTTTGAGTGTTTTATAAAAAATAATAAAAAATCTCTTTTGAAAAAGTTTGTTTTTGTAGTATTTGAGTGTTTGAAAGAAAAAGGAAATTTTCGTGAGCATAACTAGTTGTCTCGTTTTTGAGTGCATTGGAAAAGACAAAAACCTCTTCTTTTGATTTGTTTGTTAAGGAAAAGATTTGTTTTTACAAGCATTTGCATTCTCAACTCTTTCCTAGCTAGAAATTCATTGAAGGGAAAAGATTGCTTATCATCTTAAGTGCATTTTTTAGTGATTTCGAGTTTATTCTTCACACCATAAGTTTCATCTCCACACCTCTTGACTTAAGAAAAAACCAATAAAAATAACGCTTAAAGTAAAATCTATCTAGTAATCTTTTCATTTCTAGGGCTCTATATCACCAACATAGCTTAGGCTAGTATCTTGGAGTAGGGAGTAATTAACTCTCCAAGATAGTAAAACAAACAAGTCGTTGTATCTTGCAGTAGGAGATAAAATCCAATTGTTACATCTATTCTTTGGGAAAGCTCCTCTTAAAGGAGAAGCATGAGATCATATCTGAACCAGTGTGGGAATCAATCCTTCCTCATTGGGAACAATAGAAGATATTCACGTATTAAAAACAATAAACCTCGGATTAACTATTGTCGAGGAGCCTGGGGTCACTTGCTGGTAAACCTTGGATTATATGAAGGAGCCTTCAAGGGGATTGAGCTTGTTACTCTGCCCTTGCATGCGTATCGGATCGTAGACTGTTCCCCCAGGTATATTTGTTTCCGTTGGTAACCATAGTGACCATATTCTATAGGATTCATTCCTAAGGTGACGGTGGAGGGAAGATCCCACTGTACCTGGAGCAGACATCGGCTAGACTCACTTGGATTTTCTTGGGGGTTCTCTTCACTCGAGAAGGTTTAGCGGATAAACTTGTACCAGTCTATTCATTAAGTAGGTTGCCGGGGTAACTGTTCCAACCGCCATTTCTGTATTGAACTCTGCGACGTTGGATTTCATCACCAACTAGTGTTTTCAGTATAGAAAGTTACTATTTGTGTGTGGTTTGATCTCCTAGATTCTTTAGGCGTGTGATTCAAAATTGTTTGGTTCTTTAGAGGCTTTAGGTGGTTTTCATTGAGATTTTTCTTTGTTTGTGTGTGAAGTAGTTAAAATATTTAATCATGGCTGAATTACTGAGGAAGTCTCGTAGACTTTGGGGCCAACCTCTTGAGTTTTCACTGAGCCAGCCTGAAGGGTTACGAGCCCTTGTAACTCCTAGAGATAGTAGAGTTGGGTCACATGAAGAAGGAGAGTCTTATTTAGTGGTACATCCTGATTATCAAGCTCTAGTAGCAGATTATAATCCACAATCTGTTTCTGTTTCCGAAGTTACTGGTAGTTTTTCATCTACTAGTGATTTAGGTGAGGAAGCTAAAATATCTAAACCTGAAACTAGATTTGCTGCTACGCCAACATAGGGATTTGCCTCTCCAACTTCTAGTGGTCCTGGTTCACCCAGGGTAGAAAGAATAATTACCCAAAATCTTCCTTCTGGACTTATAACTATTGAAGAGCTTGCTACTCCGGAAGAAGAAGGTATTCCTATCCCTGAAAATCAACCAGTTATAGAGCTTAGGGAGCGTGAATCAATCTTTTACAGTCCACCTAGGAGCAACGCTTGGTATCTTTCATTGACCAATTTTTTGGAAAACCGAAGACTAAGTTTTTCACCACCTCGCATTCCTTTTCACCCAACACCTAGTGGTTATTATCCTCCGTTAAATATGTCAAAATAGTCGTCCATGTTTTCTCAATCTCCAGAAACCTTTTTATACGGCGGTCCTTCTGTTCCCTTTGGGTATCAGTCACTTACTAGTACTTTTTCGGGAGCATCTCCTCAACCTATTGAAAAAGGGTTATTAACTGGAAATAATGGAACTAAGCCGTTGAGTGTAGAAGATATTCTTATGATGTCAGGTACTATTCCTAATCCTCAACCTCAAGGTGGCTAGTTACCGCCTGGGGGACAGCCTCAAAGTCCTCAAGTATCAACTGGGGGGCAACCTCAAGGTACCCAATTTCCGCCTGGGGGGCAACCTCAAGGACAGTACATACCTACGGGACAGTACATTCCTCAAGGTCAACCCCAGACTCAGTATGTACCTCAAGGTCAACCCCAATATCAATATGTACCTCAAGGTCAACCCTAGTACCAATACGTGCCTCAAGGTTATCAACCTCAAGGTCAGTACCCAACCCAAGGCTTCCAACCACCTTCTGGTCAATCATTTGTCCAAGGAGCTGGAAATGTACCTTTGAATTATCAACCCTACACTCAACCTGGTTATGGTCCTCAATATTCTCAACCTATTATGGGTCCGTACCCTGGAATGAGCTTAGTGTGGGATCCATCTCAATCTCAATAGGTCTTGCAACCGAATGTGCAGTTGTCATCTCAATCTGGACAACCGTTGGTTTCTGGTTCACCCCAGCAACCTGTCCAGTCTACTATTCAAACTTCTACACCTTTTGTAGTTTCTCAGTCTGGGCCTAGTACCCCTCGTACTCTGCCTCAAACGACTGCTGCAACTACTGCAACATCTGTTCAATCTACCCCACCTACTTCTGGAGTATCGACAGCTCCAGTTTCTACTATCCCTGTATCTACTCCTCAGACATCTTTACCTCAGTCTGGATCCACGATTCAAACTTCGGTTCAAATGCCTATAGGACAACTTGGTCCAAGTACAGTTGTCGCAAGTCAACCTCAATTTACTTATCAACTGTACCAGGGACAGTACCAATTCGGTCCTGCTGTGCAGTATCCAGTCTATTAGTATCAACCATACCCTGGATATACATATCAGCAACCTCAACAACCCCAGTATGGTCTGGTTAATCCTGGTTTTCTGGGAGGATATAATATCCCAAATGCAATTCCAATTCCTAGTTATCCTGGATATCCTCCTCATGGGGCTGGTCTCACGACCCAGGCTTTTAGGGACCCTAATCGTTAGTTACCATTTATTGCAACTTTGGACTTGCCTGACTTGTCGCGCCTTACGAACGATCCAATTAACTATCTTCTGTTTTGGCCGCCAATGCCGAATAAGTTGCCTAGTGATATTCCTATGTTTGAAGGCAAATCAGGAGAGGACCCATAGAACCATGTGAATATTGTTCTTGTTAACAAAAAGCAAGGAACTATAAGAATATGTATCGATTATAGGGATATTAATCGAGCCTGTCCAAAAGACAATTACCCAACTCCCTATATCGATCAAATCATTGATGATTGTGCCGGCAGCGAAATATTCTCCTTCATGGATGGTTTTTCTGAATACAATCAAATAAATAGTCTACCTGCTGATCAACCAAAAATGGCTTTCATTTGTCCATGGGGGACATTTTCTTATTGCAAATTACCCTTTCGACTCAAGAACATTGGGGAAACTTTTCAAAGAGCCATGTCTTACGCGTTTCATGACATCAAGCACATTGTGCAACCCTATCTCGATGATTTACTTTCTCATTCATTACATCGAGCTGATCATCTCATCCATTTACGATCAATCTTTATGAGGTGTAGGCATTATCGAATTAGGTTGAATCCACACAAGTGTGTTTTCTGTATAGAAATGGGTCGGTCACTGGGGTTTGTTGTTTCGAAAGCAGGCATCCGTGTCGATCCCTCAAAGGTTGAAGCTATTGTCAAATTGCCTCCTCCTTCGAGTCTTCGCCAACTCCAAAGTTTGCAAGGGAAAGCAAACTTTTTACGTCGATTCATTCCTAACTACGTCGATATCACAAAGGGTTTTACTCGATTGTTGAAACAGAAAAATCCATTCTTTTGGGATGAGATAGTTGACAAATCTTTTGATGCACTAAAACGCGCGTTGACCCATGCACCGTTATTGCATCCTCCCAACTACAACCAGGACTACTTCTTGTATCTCGCCGCCTCCCATTCCACCATTGGAATGGTGTTAGTTCAAGAAGATGAATTCGGTACTGAACATGTGATATATTACCTTAGTCGAACTCTAAATCCAACAGAGCTAAAATACTCACATGTGGAGAAATTGGCATTGGCAGCTGTTCAAGTTTTCCAACGTTTTCATCATTACATTTTACTACATAAAAATACAGTAATTTCTGATTGCAACCCTATGATCTATATTTTGACCAAACAATTGCTAGGGGGCAAGTACTCCAAATGGATTGTGATCCTACAGGAGTTCAACTTGGAATTTGAAAAGTCTAAGTCGAATGAATCTTTAGCTTTTGCGGAGTTAATGTGTGACTTCCCGCGTGTTGACACGGAAACTATGGCAGAGGAGACCATTGCGGACAAATCCTTGTTTCTAATCAGCACTTTAGATCCATGGTATTGGGCTATCATCGTTTATCTCTAGACCCAATCCTTTCGGCCAGAAATTTCAAGGTCAGAATGTTGGAAAATATGATTCCAGTCCCAACAATTCAAAATTATTGGAGATATACTTTATCATCATGGGGCGGACTCTGTTTTTCGACGTTGTTAACTCATGAGGAAGCTGAAAGGGTTCTAAATGGTTGTCACTCTGGAGCATGTGGTAGTCATATGTCTGGGTTTGCCACAACCCAAAAGATATTGCGCGCTGGCTATTTCTAGCCGTCTTTGTTTAAAGATTGTATTAACGTGGTTCGAAAATGCCACAACTGCCAAAGTTTTGATCGAAAGATGCACGCTCCACCCGCTCCTCTCCACCCTATAATTTCCATCGGTCCTTTTGCGAAATGGGGTATCGATTTATTACATGTAACCCTCACTCGGCCGAGGGGCATGCGTATATCATCCTTGCGGTAGATTATTTTACCAAGTGGGCCGAGGCGATGCCTACATTTGAGGCAGACGGAAAAACTGTTGCGATTTTTGTGTTCAATCATATAATTGCTAGGTTTGGTGTTCCACAAGCGATTATCACTGATCATGGGCGTCATTTTCGAAACATTATGATGACTGAACTTATAGGCCAACTTGGCTTGCGTCATGATAGTTCAACTCCGTATTATTCATAGGCTAATGGTCTGGTTGAAGCCATCAACAAAGTTCTAGTCCTCATGATCCGATGAATCATTGGGATTCATAGGTCGAATTGGCATAACATGCTATTTTCAGCGCTTTGGGCGTATCGAACCTCAGTAAAAATGTCAACCGGTTTCACTCCTTTCCAACTTGTTTATGGTCTGGAAGCTGTGTTACCTACTGAATGCAAAATCTCGTCATTGCAAATGGCCATCGAATTACTTCCAGCCACATCCAAAGAGGAAAAACGTTTGTTATATTTGGCTCAGCTAGATGAGAATCGACGTGATGCTGCATTAGCAATCGAAACTCATGCCAAACGTATTAAAGCTCAGTATGATCGAAATGTTACCCCTCGAAATTTTTCGGAAGGAGACCTAGTTTTATTGTACGATCAAGCAAATGATAAAATAGGTGCTGGAAAATTCACACCCATGTGGCATGGTCCTTATGTTGTTAAGCGAAAGCTAGCAAAAGGGGCCTATGAATTGGTAGACTTTGACGAGGTCTCTTTAGGTAAACCCATAAATGGTCTTTACCTGAAGAGGTATTATGCTTAAATCTGGGTGTGGAGATTTTTTTTAGTTAGGTTAGTTTTCTTTCTTGCTGGTGTGTTTTAGATTAAAAGGTGTGCTTAGCTTAGAGAGTGTTTTTCATCATTATTCCTGCTTATCTTGGTTTTACCCTTGATATTGCCGATGTCGACGCCTCTCCAAACATACATTGGTTTTGCTGATGGTGCTTGTCGTAATACACAGAACATTTCTTCCGCAGCTTGGGTTATTTATTCGCCCTCTGACGAGATGGTATCTATGCATGGGGTAAGCCTCGGTCAAACAACGAACAACATTGCCGAGTATAGTGCAGTGATTGAGTTATTATCTGAATCTATTTCATTTGGGATTCAGAGTTTGATAGTGAGGTTAGATTCTGAACTCATTGTATTACATCGTAATAGAGTATATGCCATTAGAAATCCAGTGTTATTGAGATTATTTTTGAGAGTTCGTCTCTTGGAACGTGAATTTGACTATATTGAATATCAGCATATTCCAAGATATTTAAATACATTAGTAGATGCAATTGCTTCTCGGATGTTAAGTAGACATTTGCAATAATCATACAAGTAAATTTAAAAACATTCCATAACATGTTTTACAAGATACACCGGTAATAGTGATATAGTATAACATAGGAGTGTGTCAAATATACATCGTCTTCGATCATAGGTTGAAAAACACCTTATGATCAGCAAAAATGTCATATGTGTCTACAACAGGCGATCATCCTATCACTGGTGATGATCTCGATAAGAAACCACTGTACGGGCCACCCTGCAAAGGAACCTCCTGAAAGGTCCTAGGACCCCAATCACATAGCGCTGTAGCCTAAGAGGAATGTCATATATGCTGGTCTCCAGAATGTCTGTTGTCAAATGCTCTAGATGACTCTCCAATTCGACCAAGGTCTCTGATGATTCGTCCTATGGGACTAGTGCTACTGCAGCTGGTTGTTTCCTCTCATAGGGCCAGAGAGCAGCTGGTCACCGTGGACCTACATCTGCATTTGAAACTTATACTATCAAATTTGGGACGAGATAAAAATAAAAAGAATAATAAATTAGAAAATGTTGAAAATGATTTTACCTGAATCATCCCATTGCTCTCCTGGTGGAAGTGCCATGTCTGGGTCACCACGAAAATCTACCCTAGCATAAGGAAAGTCCTGAATAGAAAAAACATGGTTCTCCAACCAATGGAAATACTCAGGAGTGAATCAAACGACTTCTGTCCCCTCCTCAGGATGACGGGCCATAACTGCAACCCATCACATCAGTTTGGGCTCTCGGGGAAGTCCAGCTCCAACAGTGAGGTGCTGCGGGACCAAAAATGGAACCCTCTCCAGACCAAAGCTCATGACTAAAGCACCATATCCAAAGGTCTTCAGTTGTCCATTCTTTGCTCTAGTCAGTTGGCCTTATATATTAGCCAACACAGCATCGCGCCAGTTGAAGATGGTGCCTCGAAAGCAGTCTACTGCCATCCGCATCTGGGATCCAGTGGCTATATGTAGTGTTGTGCTTCCGCAGAGCCCGGTAATAGTAAACGCAATCATTTTCAGTTCAGGAAGAGATATGGTTTTGATATCTATCCCTTTGTCTCTAGTCTGGTCGTTGCAAAACTCTAGCCGGAGGCTATCAACAGACTGGCCACTTGGCCTAGTCCCGAATAGAGTCAAGTGTTCACCTCTCTTAGGCAAACCAGTCAAAAAGTAAATCTCTGCCAGCTCCATTTCGAGCTGGTGACCACCAATGAAGAAGCACTGGTCCTATATGCTCCACCTGTCTACCAGCCACTGCAAAAAGTCCACCTGGGCCCTCATGCCAAGTATGGCCCAGAATTTGTATAAGCCGCATGCCTTCAATGCATCAATCGAAGGTTGATGATTTATCGCGGCAAGATCTACATCCTCATACTCCCATTCTCGCCAATCAAGCATGATGTATATCCTACATTCAACAAAAAGGCGAATTAGAATATCTAAAAGAATAATTTTTGGGTGAATTTTGTGAAATTTAGGTTTAAAAACCCTTGCTGCAGGGACCGCACCCTCTCTATTAGAGACAGTGCATGGGTCTGCACTTTGCCTTCATGGCAGGTGTGGACCCTTGACTTTTTTCCTTTTACGAAAAAGTCGGGGTCCGCAGGTTACCTATGCTATCCCTGCGGACCCTCGTGCACGGGTTTCTAACCTAAAAATCCCTTAAAAAATGAAATTAAAGCCTAAAAACAAATTTGAAACGGATGAAATTAAAGAGTAGGATGATGTAGATTACCTGGAGGAGACGGTGTTCGATTCCAACGGACAGATTTTCCGCAATCTTCACGGGGAGTTTCTAACCAAAAGCTCTATTTTCTCACCCATAACTCAAACGGTAAAAATGAATTTACAAAAGCCCTTTTTATAAGTTTTTTGAATAAATGAGTTTTTAATTTGTTTATGTTTCACTTTAAAGAGGTAAATTTTGAAGAATTTTTATCCATTTTAAACATGTATGAGTAATGTTTGAGTTTTTTTTCAGGATAACGGATTTTTCAGGCGAAATCAGTCATTTTCGATGAAGAAACATTAAGCTCTTTTTTGAATCCTAAAACTAAAAAGATCGCCGACTTTTTCTTTTTAAACTCATTAAAACAGAACTAAAAGGGTCGTCCAGTTACAGGCCTTTTCTGACCGTAAAAACATCAAAAGATTGTCGGATTTTTGTCGTTTCAAATTTGATATTGGTTATTAAACAGTGTGTCATTGATCGCTTTTTTACTTTTTCGGATCGGAGGCACTAATTATGAAAAGTACTCATTGGTGGTAAAGCGGTTCTCTTAAGTATTATTTTATACTTTTTCGGCCTTGGGAGACACAGACTTACAAAAAAGGACAACCATGGAGTTTTCTTAAGTTTTTTCAGACTCTCTAAAATTGAAAAATGCTGAGTTTTTGCTATACTGGACTCGTTAAAATTTAACAGTAAAGGACATGTTCAATTACAAACAGGAATGGACCACTCCTTCTTAGGGTTCGAATTTAAACTAAGTTTGACTCATCCGAAGGATGATCTTATAATCAAGCAAATGTTATCCTCCTCAAGCTTGTCAAAAAATAAAGAGGTACTTGCCAGAAATGGTGGGCGAAAAGAGAGAAAAATGAGCCTGTTTGTCATACTTTGTAACCACTCTTGAACATGACACTTTTATTCACCTGGGTTGGGAAATCCTTTGCCTAACAGTTGATCAAACCATATTGAAAGTCTTCAGCCAGTTTCTGGGTATTAACTTTGGGTCAATTGTCACCGAACCATCTGCTGTGTCATTATGTGTTCAAGAGGTCAGTGCAAATAAACCATTCATCTGCAAAATATCTGTCATCCATCTTGACCATCCCTGAATTAGTCCTTGCAGCTAAATTTCTTCGAACTTGATCTATGATTTCGTGTTGTGGGCTTGCCTACGATGGACCGCTTTCTGTCAACTTTAGCTCATTATTTAGAAAGATGATCTAGAAATCGTTAGTACCTTGGGATCTGCATGCCTCAATGGCAGGTTTCTCGCCTTCGACGATAGGTTGCATCATTGACCTTCAATCAAAGGATTCCGTGACATGTTCGACATCAACACATCTATTCACATCTCATGGATTGTACTGAGTACTTTGAGAGCCAATGACATTACTGGTGGTTTCTCCCACACTTGTTAACAGTTTACATCATTGATTGGTAATCAAGTGGTTTCTACCATGTTCGACTTTGACACATTCATTTGCATGGATAGAATCGTACTATTTCTGGAAGTAGAAATCAAGACCCTGGATCTAGTTTCCACCATCCAGGCTGCGAGGAATTTTGTATTCATTATACAGTAGACTATTCATAAATAGATGGCTGCGTCCATATTGTGTCTACATGTGTCTATACTTGTGATGTATTACAAGATCATTCCTATATCAGAGCAGTAGTTAGTTTTCTAGTCAATTTTGATCTGAGTATGGGAATGCCTACCTTAGCGATGATATGATCTCATATATATATTTTGCATTGAATGCTTTTACAGGTTCCAACCAAGCTCTCCACAAGATGATCCTAGAAATGATAAAGTACTTCACTCTTCTTAGATGATAAATAAAATCGTCATCTACTACAAACTTCGCACTTTAGGGGGAAATCTATTACACAAAATATTGTCACCATGACTATTTGCAGCCAATATGGGTCTATCATCATTCATATTGTCCTCCTAAGCAAGTTTCAAACCTCAACTCTTCATGTCAAGCTTTGAAAATGAGAGAAAGACCTTAAAAATCATTAAAGCTGTGGTTCCGCACTTTCTCTCACTGTTGCCTGCGGTCCTGCACCCCCTGTTCATGTTACCTGCGGACCTGCCCGCTCTGTCTCTAAAGGAGTGGGTGTGGACCCCCGTGAAAGTAAGAAAGGTGCAAGTTTATTCTTAAAAACCCACTTTGGGTTAATTCTAGATGATTCTAGAAGGAATCTGGACATGGATGGTTCGCTCCTAGGTGGTTCATGCATTCCAAAAGTGAAGGAGCTAATCCCTTGATGAGAGGTGCTATCCCTTTGAAGGAGGGCTTTATCCCTTTGAATGTGGACCTAGTAACTTCCCTCCATTGCACTATAAATTAAGGCATTGGGCTGGTTGCTAGGGAGGTTAGAAGCTGAACATTTTTGAGGGTAAATGCTGGTGGAATTGGAACTTCCTAGTTAAGCTTGAGAGGAGAGATCACATACCCTTTGGCTTCATTGGGAAGAGAGTGAAACTTGTCAAAGTAGCGGAGACTTCTTGATGGACCCTAGGAGGAGCTTGTACAGCATCAAGGCACATGTTGTAAAGTTCTTCTTTGATTTAAATTAATACAATCAGATTCATTTTTCTCAACAAATTGTCTTATGTGATTTGTTTCATGAATTCCTTGATCATCATGATAAGTATGCTTTATTACATTATCTTTGTAGGTGCTATTTAATTTGTGTGCTTGTTTGTGTTTGCAGATTCTCTACAAGGGAGGTCATTTGGATCAACGGAGCGAGGCTTCCAAAAACATGCATTGGACCCAAGGTAGGCCTAAAACACTTGTTTGCCTTTATTTATAAATTGCATATTTAGAGAAAGATAGAATTTGATTGGTTTGCTTGTCGCTAGATATCATTAGATACTAGGGAGGTCGGTCTTGTCTGCAAGAACCACTCATTCCGTGTGACACCTAGCTAGCTCATACACAAGTTGGTCAATTTGATATCCTTGGGAAGGGAAAACTCTAGAAAACCTTTTCACAATTATGATTTTTTTCTCAATTATCTCAATTATGAAATAATTATGCTCATAATTATAATATTTTGGAAAATTAATTATGAGAAATAACTCAATCATGTAATTCAACCCTTTTGTCATGTGATGAATCTCACATAAGTAAAAGAAAAGGTGAAAAGGGATGCATTTTATCCAAACAACTAAGGTAAGTTGATATTGGGTTTCTCTCACTATAATGGAGTGGAAAATAGGGTTAAGAAATTTGTTTCCCTATATCATATCAATGTACTATTGTTCTTTATACTTTCTTCAATGCACTTAATTATTGCACGAAGAAAATCTAGTGTTTCTTATAAAATGTATAAAATCATGTGAAACATGTAGGTATCTCTGTGTTACAAGGGTGACTACATTGACAATATGAAATCTTTCTATTAGAAGAGAAATTCCAAGAGAACATGACTAACATCTCGAATTTTTAACATCTCTTCCTTGTAATTACCTTGAGGTACTACATTATCATTTGATGAAGAGCCAAGTTTAGAAATAACTCGATACTTTGGCTTCATAACTATGAGAAATAAAATCAAGCTATGAATAATCATTCATCTAATCTAAAGGATAAGGTATAGTGCTAATTCATTAAGTTGAATATTGGGTTATCTACCAAAGGTAAATTGTGTTTTCACAAAGCGTATTACCTTAAATATTAGTTTTAAAGATCCATGGTTTCATGTATTGTGTAACCAATTTTTGAGAAAGCAACAACTTCCCTATGCCATTTTGTCTTTGTCATATGCTAAAGTAAAAATGTATTAGGGCCCCTCTATTATTTTTCAAACTTTTGTGCTTTCATGGACTTGCATATGAATTGATCATATAACTACATTTTTCATGAATGTGTCCTGGATTCCCTTCTTAGATATCACCAAACCTTAAAAAGTTTCATTGCATCTCTTGCCTTATCTTTTAAAGCAATTTTGTACTTATTAAAACCTTCAAAACTTGCAATATCGCATTGAGATCTTCATCACAATATAGTGCATCAAAGTTTTCTTTCAATGTGACAGATAACGTCACATAGAAACTTGCTTTTTCAATGACATAAGAAAACATATTTACAAATGGAACATCTTAAATATTTTACACCTTACTATGTATCACACTCATCACGTTTTTAATTATGATACATCATGATTTTTTAAACATCCAAGGCTATGATACAATTAAATTTTTGAAAACCTCCATGGCTATGATACATTGTAGAAAAACAATGACTTCCATTATGGGATATCATAACTCACAAAATTTTGAATCTCTATGACAAGTTTCCTTCGTCGAACATTGGGAAAATTTATTGAAATGAAACATATCACAAGCCTAACAACTTTCACCAAATTATGGAATTAGGCCTTTATCACACCACACTAACTCTTTCACATGTGCAACACCTTGATTTTGTATTGATGTGTCATGTTAAATTTTTTTAAAGGGATCAAGGGACCTTGTATGAAGATGATGGTAAAAAAAGTGGCAACAAGTATCAAGAATGTGCTCACACAAGGAAAACCTTGCATTCTTAGATACATCCATGTGTTCATGATACTTCAAATCTAACGTCCCTCAAACCACCACTAAGGTTGGAATATCGCGCTAGGGAGGTGTTGTTGAGAAGATTTGCACATTCATAAAAATGTGTGCATGTTCCTAGGGATGTGTGTCATCCCTAGGAATGTGCACACATTCCTATTCAACATTTTTTTATAAAATCTTGTGGTGAGTCCATTTCATCAACATATCATATTGCACATTTTAAGAGTGGCTGAACATATTTTGGTAGTGAAAATCAAGAAAAGGTTGAAAAATTATTCATGAAATTTGTTGTTGTGATCATTAGTTGGTTCTAAATAAATATTGCAAATGCATTTGAGCCTATTTTAATTTCATAATCTTTTTATATTATGAAAAAGAAATTAGAAAAAATAAATCATTATTAATTCAATGGGTACTTAATAACAAGGAACCTAAGAAAATCCAGACTGAACATCACCACATGAGGACACAACAAATCCCAACTCAAAACTAGAAAATGCAAACATTGAAATTGATGCATGGTTGAGGTCTCTAATGATACTTATACGAGACATAGGAATTACCATAGAACCCTCAAAACCATCACTAGCCACATTCTTAGGCACCATTATTTATTTTCCTATGAATTCCCAAGCCTATTTAAGACACATGCTTAATTATAGTGCTAGAATGTGTGAATATTATACAATGGGTCTTAATAACAATGAAGTTATATATTTGAACATTTCAAGAAAATTAGCTAATGACATTATTTATTGACTTGTAACTAGGTTACAACCACTATTCCTAGAGAGATGCATTTATATGGACTGGTGCACCTACCAACAATTTTTAACAATTGGATGGATATGTAGTTTAGAGTATTTGAAAAGCCTCCCTAGAATAATAAGAAGATTCTTAATTATTTCCTTGGAAAATTATGGATAAATTTTATTTGACATCACCATATACCTACTTTCACATTAGTGAATTCCATGGGTTAAGTATTGGGTTCACAAAGAATAGAGGAAGCCCTAGGTGTGGCCCATTTCTAGGTGATCATCCCGTTAGGGTGCTACCTAACCCACTTCTCCAATATCCTCCTACAATTTAAAATATTTGCTAGACCCAGATATCAATATACACATTGACACATAAACCAATGTACTCTAGCACATTCATAGCATTATCCCACTAGGAGGGGCCATCAAGTGATATTGGTGTACAGGTTAGGGCTTTAGAAACAATAGTAGATTCAAACTAGGAGGGGGAACATGGGAAAAATAGGTGTTCACAATCTAGTTCATGTGACCCTCATATATGCTCAACCTACAAGTAAACATTTTTTGGGATAATGGAGGCCACTACTAATGAAATATACATGAAGTAAGTTAGAATATTGACCATCTATGTGTTCTTATTTGATATATATAGTAGCTTATTATAGATCTTTTCTATATCTAATTATACGATGTTTGTAGTTCTTACACTTGGACATCCTACCCTTGACACTAGTAGATGCATCAATGTTAGTTTTGATAATTGATACAATATTAATACCATATTTCTCATTTGGTATACCATGCCCATAGGTATGGTGGAATGGGCATTTCACATATTACAATTATCCTTCCTGAAAAACTATTCCATGCTATATATGCTTTTAGTTTGAATGTGCATGTGTTGCAAAAAGAATGCTAACTTGATCTTAGTTAAGAAAATATGCACTTTCACTTCATTGGAATAGTTATATTGTGGTGAATAATTGTAGCCTTCTTCTAATGTTCTGAAAGTTGCTTATCAGAGTTGATATGGAGGTCAATGCTCTAGATTTTTCTTTTGGATGCTCTTTCAATTTCACTTATAATGATTATCCAATTCAAAAATATAGGCATTTCTAGAGAAACATGAGATTTTAGATGAACCCTTACATTTCCTAAGATGTAATGAGTCCTTTAATAATTTTACCAACATTTTAATGCTTTTTTAAGGAGTGAACCATTCCCACCCTTTACACAAAGGGCCACAAGAATCTCAAATGAAACACACTTGAACTATGATCTAGGAACTAGAGGGGAGGATAAGTTACTTAGGAACATTTTTTTATCAAAGGCTAAGTCATAGCTT